>JAGMVL010000601.1:1800000-2332070 GCA_019202695.1 Populus x sibirica | reverse complement strand
ATGTTAAGGATCACCTATCTTTGCTCAGTCTCATATTGTCATGGTCTCATTTCCATCTTAAAACATCCGAAGATGTTTCAAAAAGTAGATGGATGTTAGTGGGGTTTGCTGTCTTTACTTTGTTTTATATGCTTGTGGTCTCTTTTCCTGTCTAAGCACATCAAGTGATGTTTCAATATAGGTACATGGATGTTATTCTGTTAACTTATGTTAATGCATTGCTTTGATTATCAAATTTAGTTGGAGAACCTTGGATGATAAAGTAAAAACCAGTAACAATATTCAAGCTAGCCATATTCTCAAAGCAACTGTCAAACATTCCCTCTGTCCCAAATTATATTTCCTTATTTTATTTGGTCAAAACTTTAACTTTTAGTAAACGTGGATCCCATTTAGATTTCTTTGTAGCTTACCATAGCAGATCCCATGGTGTGATAAATGATATTTAATGAAGGATAAAATGAGAAAAATTGAGAGTAAAAGATGTTTATTTAAGAAAGCAAAGAACTTTTCCAATCCAATCATAGGTATAAAGCTTAAAATGGTACAAGCCAAAGTTAAACTTTGAAACTAAGAAAACCATCAACAAAAGCAATGTATATAGATTAAAAAGTGAGTTCAATAGGCTCAAAACTGCCAAGAGATCAATTGGAAGGCCAACTAATTTATGTGGCCACGTGGGTAGTTGAACCATTGAACCATTTGTCATGTGCCCATAAGGGACTGGTTTATAACACCTGACTACACATTGAAAGTTCTTGTAAATGAACCTTGTTCTGTGAGTGTCATACTTTTAGTATGCATTGATCTCTGTACACGGATCGCATACTTGGTTTCTCTAATTCTGCCTTTGGTAATATTGGTATCATACCTTATCATCCTGCAAAGCATGGCTTTTATGACATCTTAGTCAATGCTATAAAAATTAAAACACTTCATTTTAATTTGATGCTTTTTTCAGGCAAAGATTCTTTATAAACTTTTTGTCCCTTTCACTGAAAGTGAGCGTGAAAACATTAAATTGACAATCCAAGTAATGTGTATGGTTATCTTGGTATACTTCTTGAGGCCGTGATCGATTTGAAGAGGAAAGTTTAACTGCAGTGACAAAAAGAGCAATCTACTGATGAAACAGAACATATTGGTATGTTGAGTCTCTCTATTCTTGATTTCTTCTCAACTTGTATATTTTTTCCTTGTTCTTAGTATTTTTTTCTTTTGGAGAATGATCCTCGTGTTTATCGCTAACTTATGTGGGTGCGGGTGTGCATAAAAGGGGGAAAAAGGAGACAGATGTTGTAACATTTATGATTTTTAACAATCTCTTTTGTTGATGGGAATACATTAGATTTTACTTCCTCTTGTCTCCAAGTAGTGTACAAAGGGAAACAGATTTTATGGAGAACTGGGATGGCCCTGAGAAGTTGTTCTGTCTTCAAGATGTGATTAGATAAATATGATTTGTAGCATTGATGAATGCATGCAGTTGCAGAATGTGTTGAAACCACTAACAACTTACAATGTAAAAGTAGGTGTGTGACAGCTGATTGATATACGTTTACTTCAAAACTCTTCTCGGGTTTATATTCTGGTTAAGTGCCACAAGAAAAGAAAATGTTGTGTGATAATAGGGAGTACAAGTAACACCAACCACCAAACTATCCTACTCAATTGGTCCAAGGCTTAAAGCATTCTCAGATTGGCTTCTGAAGACTATGGTTTCTGGGAATTTAAGGAGCAATTTTTCCTGCTGCTACTCGCGAATATGCGCCACTAGTTGAAAAGTTGTTGAAGGATGAAGCCATTCAGGCCACTTATAGCGGAGAAATGAGTTGGAAATGCTACCTAGTGTGTCAAGTTATTTCTTGGAGCGGGTAAGATCTTTTGTCAGGTTCATTTGCTTGGTTCAAATTTGTCAGACTATATTTGGTCTATACATGCTTCTCTGTTGTTACTTGGTAGTTTTTAGTCAAGATGTGAAGTTTTCTGTTTTCATGCTTGCATCATTTCTACAGCTGAAGTTAGAGCCATAAAATATCTTAAAGAGAATAATTTTGATTTTCTGACTGATATAGAGGAACTGACTGATATTGTTTTTTTTTTTTTAATTTATTTATTTATGAAAAAAAGAAGCGATATTGTATTCTGCTTTAACAGTTGCCTGATGGTATTGTATTCATGTTGATGTGCATGATTCATGGTTAAAATGGGATTCATTATGGTTCCTCAGCTTGCCTAGGTTGAGCTAAGTGCTGCTTTTAGTTTCGCTCATTAGACATTGGTAATGTTTAAGCTTATGCATTGTGTTGAACAAAGGTTTACAGACTATTTTGTTTCATGTCATTGTGCTCTTGCCAAATATATCTACATGATAACGCAACTGCAGTTTCTTTGTTTATCGCTACTAAAATTATTCTCTCTGCAGGCTGTTGATATATTGAGAACAGACTATGAGCCTTCCAGATTTGGATATCCTATACGCTGAGGGTGTTACTTCATCAAATGGGCTTGCGTGCTTTGATTTCTCATATCCCCAATCAGCATCTGATGATAACTATGACACTGAAGACCAGCATGACGCTTAAGCTTAGGTAGGAGCTGTAGTTTATTAAGAAGTGCCTTAAATTTCTGATGGTTTTAGTTCTCACCTCATTTAGGGAAGTAGCTCGCTGTAAGCAATCACAGTATTGCTTCTGTGCTATGTGCTGGACCTCTATTGGCATGGCTCGCCTAATTCTTCTATCTCATCACACAGGGACATTATTAAATATGTAATCATTTGTAGAGGTATCCTTTTTTATTGTTAACATTTTCCCCTTTACTCTGGTCATCAGGTTTACAACTAATTAGTGTACATTCACGGGGGCTTGGAGAGAACTGCAAATGGCTAGAGATGTTTGAAGAAGATGTTGGGATGGTCATTTTCAGTGTTGCCATGAATGACTATGATCAGTACACAGTTGATGGGAATGGCTTGTCTACTAACAAGATGTTGCTGAGCAGGAAATTCTTTTTGAGAGCATTGTTACTCATCCAACATTTGAGCAGATGGATTTTCTCTTTTGATACTGAGTCATAAATTTGATCTGTTTGAGGAGAAAATTGAGGGAGTAAATCATGGACTCAATGTGAATGGTTTGATGATTTCCATCCAGTGATCAGTAGCCATCGCTCCAACAGCAACCGCAACAGCAACAGCATTAATACTAGCCCCTCTACTTGGTCATCTGGGTGCCCACTATATGGAGTCAAGTTCAAGAGGCTTTACGCTCTACTCACTGGAAGGAAGTTGTATGCTTCTGTGGTCAAGGGACTCGAACCTGATAGTGTTGACGTGGCTCTTAAATATGCGAGGGAGATTATGAAGTGGGATGAAGAAAAACCCAACTTCAGTCTCAGTGAGTATTCAATGTATAGCACCGAGGCAAGCTCCTATTCCCCCTGATGAGTAAAGTAAGAAACACTTCGTATATGGATCCTAGCTCTTAACAGCAGTTCTCATTGCCACTGTACATATAATGACATGTAAATTGGCGGAGAAGAAGCTCTTCATGCGTGAGCTGTTGCAGCTGCAAGATTGTCAAGCCGGCCTTTTAGGTTTATCTCAATGTCATTCAGCAAAAAATTATTTACAATATAAGATTACTAGCATAGAAATTAGGATTGAAACATTAGCTCTCCTCGACGCTCTGAGAAGGAATCGCTTGATGCTGTTTTTGTACCTTGCGTGTAGTTCTTTCTCCATCTGAACAGGGTCCGAATATTCATTTGCAATATAAGATAGTATCATCAGATCTTCTAAATGTAAGCCTTTCCTCAGACATCAGTGAAGTACTGTCTGGTAACATCATTGCATGCTTTATGCTGCTCAGTAATTTTCAAAGTCAATTTAACATTAATTAAAATAAATATTCGTAAAGTTTCAATTTTGAATGAGAAAATATATTTTTTAAGTCAAAACTTTCCTTTTTTTTATTTATGCATTTTTTTTACAGAGGCATGTTCTTTTTTTTTTTCTTTTTTGTCAACATGGTTTATTTAATAGAGAAAACTTCATTTCTTATTTTATTTTTTGACAAAAACATGTGTTACTTTCATTGGTAAAATAAAACAAAAACTTCTCATGATGATAAGAGAAAAAAAATAAAAGAATAATTGATTTATAAAAATATATAAGAAATTAACAATAAGAAAATAATAATAAATATTTTATTTTCATTCAATATTCTTGTGTAATTTTGTTTTGTTTGTTTTGTAAGGATCATATATAATTCTTATAAAAATAATTGAAAATATTAACATAAAAATATCTAATCTTATTTAAAAAGTATGCCCTAAAGAGATGATTTTTAAATATTATTATAATAATTAATTTAATTTAAAAATAATTTTATTTTAAAAGAACAACCCAAACACACAGCCACAGGTTTGCAAGGCTAGGCATACTTCTGTGTGCTTGAAAGAATATTCAAAATATGCCTCAGCAAGCCTACGCTCCTTAACTCTGAAAATAAAGGCCGAGTGCTTCGTGGGTGTATATATATATATTTTTAATATTTTTAAAAAAATTTAAATTTTTTTATTTTTTTATTTTAAATTAAATTTTTTTGACGTTTTCAAATCATTTTTGATACGTTGATATCAAAAATAATTTTTATAAAAAATATAAAAAAATCATTTTAATACATTTCCAAATGAAAAACACTTTAATAAATAATCGCAATCACACTTTAAAACATGATTAGTCTCTAAAAAAAAATGGTTCATGAGCTTAGATAATTTTTCAGCTACTTTCAATGGCTACAAAAATCAAGACTTGAATTTTTAAATTTAAAACACAGATTAACCCATTTTTCACATTAATTAAAGTATAAAAATATATAAAAAACCTCAATAATTATATTACTAACCACAAAACACACTTTAATAAGCTTAAAAACTCAATCAAATAAGTCATAGTATAATATCTCTAGCTCAATCTATTTTGTTTAGCATTATTAAATGAATAGACAATCATTATGGAACTACCCTTGCCAGAAATACAACTTACCAACACCAAAATAGGTGGATTTGGTGGTCGGAATGAGATTCTCTCTTCTTTCATTTTCCTTTCCAATAACTTTTTTCTCTATCTTAATTTCTAATGACTAAAATGTAAAATAAAATAAAATAAAGCTTGATGTTTAAAATAAAAGTTTGAAACTACATGGACCAAAATTTGCATGGTTTAAAAATATAGCATACCATAAAAGTATTAATAATTAAGTTTATGCATACATTATAACCATATTTTTCATGCACTCCTATATTCATAAGCATGGCAAATATTTTCTTCCCAAACATTTCTTCATAATTATAATCACATACTATTATTTTCCCTTTTAATCACATTATTATTTCCTTAAAACATGCTTGCAATATCTAAAATATATTATTTTTTATACGAAAAAATACAAACGTGCGGCATAACTGGAGCCAGTTCTGGGTTTTCTTCGTAATCATAATCATAATCATAATCACATACTATTATTCTCCTTTAATCAAAATATTATTATTTGTCCTCTGTAGCATATGTTTATCACATAATCACCTCCTTATATTTCTCCCCTTTTGACACATCAAAAAGAAATACAATCAAAAATAAAGAGAGATGGCGAATAACATAATCAAACAAAGAAATATTTCAACCATCACTTAAACCTAATATAACAATCACAATAGCTAGCATGACCAAATATCATAACTACTACCATAACATAAGTAAATAAGTTATAATAGTAGCTTCCATGACACATAGCAAAATAATAAAACATAAGATTCACGTATTAATTACAACCCTAATAAAGAAAAGATAGCGATTAGTAAAGATGTTAAGTTTAATATAGATTAGAAAGTAAATAATGATAAGAAACATATGACTCCCCTTCTGTGTTAATAACTCACCCTTTAACAGACGGTAGTTTGCTACATATATATTGTCGGGTTTTCTTTGTAAGAGTCCATGCTCACGCCTATACTCAAACATGAAAGCAATTTTTTCTTTTTCTTCTTTGACACAGGCAAAGTTGGTGAAGATCCCTTAGATAGTGGCAAGACCAAAATTACTGAGTAAACTAAAGTGTGTGTTCCAACCACATTTCAGAAACTGGTTGGCCGTAAAAAAGCATCTTCGAATAGGAGCCTTCTTTTTCTTTATCAAGCACGAAGTACATCATCTAATTCACGTAGAGATGCTGACTTTTTGCTGCAAACTGCAACGTGGATAAACTGGTTTTAACTTCAAGCATGTATATCATAGATGTCCTACTTGTATCACCAAAGAAACCCACATCATAGACAGATCTTCGTACTTTTTCACAATTTGTGTTTATTAAGTGCAGTGCCTGAAAAGAGGGACAGAGGATGATGCTAATCTTCTGCTATTAAATGAAGGCGTACCAGAGAGATACCTCGCACGCGTGCACACACCGACGTATTATTATGAATACATGTTCTTTGGTAGAGCGATCCATAATTCTTGCTTGGAGATATATATATATCATCCACTTCATGGCTTTGATTCCTAACGCAATGGCTGATTCAAGACTCTTATTTAATTCTTTTCCAGATAAAATATTGGTATTACATGTTTATGTGCCGAAGTGGTTCTTCTTTTCATCTTTTAGAAACAATGATTGCTCTTCCTTTTCTTTTGTCTCTAGTGGGATATGCTTATGAGCTTTATCTTCGACATCTTTCAGATTTGGGGTTTGGGACGCATCAAAATGGGCTGCCCGAGCTCGTGAACATGCTTTAATTTGGCTACAGATATAGTGGAAGAAAACAGATACCTGCAGTGCAAGGAGTCACTGCAATCCTTGGCATCGAAGATGATGGGATCATGAAGTCGTGTTCACTAGTGCCAATTAAGGAATTTGTTGATCCTTTCCATAAGCTGGCGAAGTGGGATATCATCTTGGGAAGATCTGAGATTTGGATCTTCCTTTGGTTACCAACCGGGACCCAATCACAAGCTGAAGAATTCTTCACTTTTGCTTTTTGTTAATATTTAAGTGACATTTGGTTTAATATCTCAGAGCTTAAAATGGTTGATCTGGCCTGCTGAAATTGCAGTGGTTTTAAATTTTTAATATGCGTAGTGGACAGAAATAACTTTGTACGGACACACCAGACCTTCAATTTCTGGTGACATGTTGTACTCATATTGAGATTGGAATTTTTTTATTTGTCCTTATCAATCTTATTCTATTAAAAGAATTTAAACAAAATTATAGTTTGAATCGGAAGGAACTCTTACCCTTCTCTCTTGATAATATGATATAATAATTTGGCATGGGAAGCATTAGGCTGAACATTTTAAGTATCTTCGTTGATGCAAGCAACATTTCTTGTTTATGATTATGACGGCTCACAATATCTTCCTAGTCTTTCAGTTTAGTAGCCAACCAGGCTACCACGAACAGTCCTCATCTCATCAGGTGAAGCTTGTCAACGATTCACGGTCACCAACAACAGCGTAAAGTTCCCTTTAGAAGCAACTCCCCCCGACAGGAGAGCTGCTTTGTCAAACAAGCGCCATTCTTTTCATAGTTTATTATGCTATGCTATCTTTTGAATTGTACAGAGGATTTCCCATTTGAAATGGTAACAAAGAGTATCTGGCAGTTAGTCAAGTGTTGAGTTTCTTTTCCTTTTCCTTTTCCTTTCTTTTTTCTAGGAAAAAGCATGTAGTGATCATCATGATATGGTTTCAAAAATGAAACTTGCAATGCCATGCCCACACCTACTTTACGAAAAGGACTCGCCCAGGCTCTCCAAGAACACTGATCAGCGAGAATCCACAATCAGCAAAAGAAAAGGAAGCAGAATCATGCATACGTCCACCATTATTTCCATGGGAAACAAAGTTAAATGGTGTGGCCCAATGATGATTATTACTAAAGAAAATAGAGACCCCCTGAACTTGATGATGAGCTTTGCATTATGCAAGGAGATATCCACTCCCTGCTAACATCAACTCACTATTCACTCGGTGCATGACTTTGCCCATACTAATGGTCTTGGACGTTTCTTTTCCATACTGTTGCTTTAAAGTTAAAGAAAAGAGAAGCAGATTAACAATAAGACAACTACTTTGGATGAAGACGTACCAAACGTTACTGCTTAGCACTACCTGCAATCTACCAAGACAAGGATGTGAAGGCCAAAGCGGGCAGTTTAAAGACCAAACTACATGCCTCCTCAGCCAAAGGGCCCCGGCGGGAGAACGTAGTTTAAAGACCATTCTATTATTCTTTTAAATTAAAACAAAAAACAAAAACTCATTTTAGAGAAAAAAAAAAGGGTTAAAAAAAGAAAAAAAATATTCTTGAAGTGTTTGATTTGACTGAATCAACCAAATTACAAGTTGACTCCGAAAATCACCTGAATTTAAAAAAAAAAGCTCAGTCCTAGTCGAGCTTCATGTTGGCTTGTCAAGCGGAATTAGACCAGCATTTGTAGTCCTAGTTAAACGTAGTCGATATCCAGCATCATCTCCTAACAGATATGCACTAGGCTGCGAATTTCATGGGATACCAGTTCCTCTCTTCCCAATAAAACACGATTCTCTTGAGGTACAACTTAAGTGGTAACAAAGCTAATACTTAAGCATGCAGTCTCAAATTCAAGCTATCATAGACTAACAGGCAAAATAAGGTTTGAGTTTTTTTTTTTTTTTTTTTTTTTTTTTTTTTTTTTTTCCAGATATGGAGCATAAGCAGGAACGTTTTGGGTACTGAAAGTTCTATCCATATAATTCTGCTTGGAGGTCATATAACTTCCCGAGTTGATACAGATTCTAAAGCCACCTCTGCAAAAAAAATAATGATAAAAGGGAGAAAGGGGGAAATATCAAACAAACAAGAATTAACAAATTCACCCATTGCATCAGAGAGTCATGAGGAAGAGCAAAAGGATCTGGCCACACAGATTTAACAGCCCTCAATCTTCGGCTCTGACTCTCAGATTTTGCACCCTAATTGATTGTCCATGCCTTCTAAGTTCATTTGTTTTTCATCCTGGAACAAAACTATTAATACATATATCCCAAAACTCAAGCCTCCGTGCCCTCTTCAACAGTTGGGAGGCCACCGTCGTTGATAAAGGTTGGATTAAGAAACTTGGAAACAAAAGCCCACAACTTGTACACATCCTCAAAGTTGGTCAGAATCCCAGAGATGCGGTGACTACCTCAACCCTTATGAACCCACTTTTTCCATTATGATGCCCATTTTCCATTGGTCTGCATAAAGAAGTATCTTCGAGGTTCACAGCACCGTATTGTGGTCTTGGGCTATCTAGAATCCTTATGTGACTAAGGAAACCAATGCCAAGAGAGACACCTTCTCTTTCAGCTAGCTTCTGAACAACTTCTGGATTTATAAGCCCCCGGTTTCTATCTCTGACATTGAAAGCTACTGCTGCACCCCTTTCATATTTTATTTTTGGGCCATAGATGTGTACAAGATTCACCCTTCCATCTCCATCTGGACTGGGTAACCTGAGTTGAAGTAAAGAGGTTACTAGCCAGTTGATCAAATATCTCAGTCGGAGAGTAGTTTTGTTGAGACCCAACATATTCACATGGTCCAAGTGTCGGCAAATTATCTCAGGTTCCCTTCGATCCCAATCTTGCCCATCGACATATTCTCCATCAGTGCTGTAATCTTCATCATCCAGGCTGGTTGCAGATATCTCTCCTGGCTCCAGAGTATGGCTCAGGACGCTCTTTGTGGTTGTCCTCCATAAGCAATGATACCCTTCTTCCCCTGCTTGAATGTCCATTCTCTTCCAACCCAAAGAATCTACTACCACCACCATATCTACTCCCTTCCCTTCTCCCCAACAATCTGAATTCACCTTCTGTTTCTCGTCTTATAGCACTTTCTTTCATCTCCGAGCAAATTGCAGCAGTTGAGCCATTTGTTAGGTTATGATGCAAACCAGAGGTTGAATTATTGAGATGGGATCTGTTTGTGGCAGAGTTTGAAAAGAAGCTAGTTCCAGGTTCCTCCTCAATCTCATGAACATGCAAACGATCTGAGCCCTTCTTATTGTTTCTTGAAGAGAGGTCTGTTCCTGAAAATTGTTCTTCTTCAGAAACCTCCTTAACATGGTCCAGTTCCTGTGAAACTGATAGAACAGCAGCATCGAAAGACAACACATGGTGGTCATCATGTGACCCCGAGTTTACCCTTTGTCATCATACATTGGGCTGCCATATACTTTGGATGTTGGTTTTGGGAGAGTCTCGCGTTGTTCTTCTTTCCAGAAAACCAGAAAGGTGGTAATGGAGAGGCCAGTTTCGGCTTGTTCAATTGGCCTGCACTGTCTGATCCCAAGGGACTCTGACCCAAATCAATCCAGAATGAGTTGTCCGATGATTCATCCTCGCTGAAGACAGGGCTTTTCATCACTTCCCCCACTGAAATACTTTCAGTTTCTTCAAATATGGTGCTCGTTCCATCTCTGTCAGAGCTGTTCTCATGCTCCATCTCAGTCTCGAATACATCCCTCACCTGAGAAGATGTGAAAGCACCAGAAAAGGCAGGCAACTGTGTTACTGGATGATTTTCTGTGGCTTTTTCAGCATTCCCAGCAACCTCATCATCTTCAATGCCAACCAACCCATCCAACCCATCCACAGAATCACTCAAATACATAGGAAACTCGGGTGTAATCTTTACCATTCCAGACCCTGTACTGCCAGACTGATTTTGGAGGCTTCCCATCACTGATTTCTTGATAAGAAGACATCCAAAACCAGTAGGATCATATCCAAATACTCTGTAAAATGACGTGATAATGAAGTCAGGGCGAAACAAGGACAGCCCAAGTGAATCCATATCTTTAGGACCCAATGAACCAGCATCAAGCAAGACATGCCAATGGTTCTGTTGAGCTAGTGCCATCCACTGGTACGAATACTTTGCCCCAGTAACTCTCGACTGCACTGGAAATACAAACAAACCAACTGCTGAATCCTTCTTCCTCCTCTTCTTATTTGAAATTTGCTTTCTCAAATCAGTGGAACAAAGTTTAAGAGTTGGCCATTTAAACCACGAACTATAAACTTTAGCACCCTTCTCTTTGGCACTTTGAGCCATCCAATTCACAGACTGGCTCTCGTAATCAAACATAGTCAACAACTTCTTATTGGTATGAAAAGGGTACGATTCAGCAAGCAATTTAAAGGCCGACCCTCTACTCACAGTAAAAACAAGACCATACTCATGCTCAGGGATATTCAAATAATCCATTATTCTAGTCTTTATATCATATTCCACAGTGCCCTTTTCAGCACCACCATACAGAGCATGATTACTCAAATTTGCAGTTATCTCCGACAAGCTAAATGTTGAAGAATCCCAATAATGCAAAGACTGAAGATATGAAAAAGCCCAAATCCACAGTAATCAAGGCATACCTTTGGAGACAAATGTGCATACTCATCTGACCTTAACTGATCCACCTTCTCTGAAGACTGATACTTTGGATACATCATGAGGAACTTGGAGAATGCCTCATGAAGGTCAGGTATAGATTCTTCATTCTCAAATATTCGTTCAGCAGCTAACGCTGTGGCACGCAAGAATTCTCGCTGCGCATGGAGTCTTGCTAGGGATCTTGATCTCCCAAGACTCTCATCTTGGTTTACGGAAGAGTCTCAGACTCCATATCTTGAGATTTATGGAGTAACCCATCTTCAGATGCTTCTTCAGGAGCCTCCCTGAGCTTGTGTCTTGAAGTTTTCGAAGAATAGATGGAGTCCCTCTTGATATCAAGACTGGATTCAGACCCATCTTTCCTTCTGCTCTTCTTGTACAAGAGTAGAGCAGCACACTGAGATATAGGCTTCCACAGAGAAAGATGCATCAAATCTTGTAACTTGCCAATCAACTGAGACAAAACCAAGAAAGCAAATCTAGCTCAAGATTCAACGAAAACAATTTTGGTTTAGCCCATCTAAGAAAAACTCAAATTTCTCAAAAACAAGGCTAAGTTTCAAAACCCTAACCAGATCAAGAAAAGCTCAGAAAGGAACACAGATTCCCCCCCCCAAAGAATCAGACATTTCATAAGGAACCCAAAAACAAGAAACAGAATCTGTACAAAGATGTAAACTTCAACAAATTGCGGGTCAAAAACCAGAGCTCAGAATGGAAATGTCTCAATTCCAGAACGTCCAAACTCCCATTTCAGTAAAGAGTATAAGAAAGAAAACAAATTTAGAAGAAACCCAAGAAAGAGAGGGAGAGAGAGCTAAGACCTAGAACCCAAAATCCAGATCCCCAAATCTTACCAAAAGAAAGAAAACAGAAAAAGGGTTTCACTTTAAATGGACACACAGCTTAACGAACCCCCTCTCTAAACACTCTTTGTATCACCAAGACTCCATTAACACAAACTTAAGAGAGCTCAGAAAAGGGTCCCTCTTTCTTTTCTTTTAGCCTCTCTCTTTCTCTCACTGCACAACACAAATAAGAAAGCTCATTTACTACAACTCCAATCAAAGTAAAACATGCCCAGTTTTGCTTCGATAATGATAAGTTATAATAACCCCACTCTGCTCCCTCTCAATTGACTCTCTTACCTTGACAAACAGTGATGGAAAGGACATTGACTTTGCTCATCCAGAGGTGTTTTTTGTGACTGTGTTTAGTTTTATTAATTATGCTAGTAATCAATGTATTATTTTTGGCCAATTAAGGGGTTTTTTCTTTTTTTAATGAGTTATGTGTGTGGTGGGACCTACTCTGCCATTTTTCTTCAGTGTCATTGCTTAAAAAGTCAAATAATCAGCTGGTGGCTTGTAAAAGCTGTTTTCCTGTCCAACTATGCAGCTCAAAGTTCAGCTTCCCTTACAAAACCTCAATTCATATTTTGCTACTTATTTTTTTTTTCTTCTATTTTAGTCTTTTAATCATAATAATAGTTGTTGGATTTGATAACTGAATCAAAAAGATACACACACACTATTGAAATATTAGATGAATTTAAATTAGGTATTTGTATCATTCATTCTTATTAAAATTATGTTATTTTGATTTTTAAAAATAGATATTAGAGTTAACTTAATTGAGTTTGGCTTATCAATCAATTTACTTTACTGAAATTCTAATTTAATTAATTAATTTTTATTGGATTAATATATTTTATAATTCAATTTAAAACTTGAGCCGGGTTAATAAATTATAAATTTTTCAAGTAAATCCACTATATCGAGTTGAGTTTAATAATTATTATTTTAGTTTATCTAAAAAATGTAGGTACTTGTAATTTTTTTTATCCTCCCAAAATAAATAATTTTGATGAAGAATCTTATGCCCGATACAAGTTTGTTTTTCACAAATTTAAGAAATCATAATTAATTTTAAATGCCGGTGGATTCGTCTGTTTTTTTTTTTTGATTAACGTGGGTGTTTGGGTCGACTTGATGTATATCAATTAATCTCATGGGTCCTCAAATTAAAGACCATGTAAGTCTCTAATAGCCCCGAGATTTGTGAGACTCGAACCGGTGATCTCTAGAATTCACTGTATTATTTTCTACTAACATGAATGTGCAAATATATATTTTTACAAGTGATATTTGTGATTTTAAATTTGGGTCACACCTCAATGAAATCTTATGAATATAACATAATTTTAATGTGACAGATAAAAATATCACTTTTTTTTTTATCCTCCACGTTTGTGCATGACGCTTGAAATGCCTTGGACCATAATATAAAAAGGGAGCATTGACCTTATTAATTTTTTTTATTGTAGCAACGAAAGGCAATTATGTATTGCATTTGGCTTCATCTAACCATATATATACAAGTTTAGTGTCCTTTTCATTTCAAATAGTTAAGCAATTTCAAAGAAAATTCCCAGAAGTTTCTGGTGATTAAAATTGTTTATAGTCATGCTTGGGTCTTAGTTATGGGTAGAAGTATGTGAATATTATTAATTCTTACGTTTGGGTTTTACTTTGAGTGCAAGACTAAGATAATGTTCATGAATATTAATTCTTTAGAGGCAAGGCAATACAAGATAAACTAATTACAAAGAAACCAACTTGGATGGACTTGACTTGTTTTATTCAAGGATAATTAAATCATTTTTTATGGATGGATGCATTTGACACTAAAAGCCTTTTCTTCTCGTAAAGTTTATGGCTACAAGGGACCAAAAAAATAAAATAAAAGATACATTATAGAAACTCAGGATTGTTCAAATCCCATAGCAAGATGGCCAGGCTCAACCCTCCTATTAAGCCTCATTATGCATCAAGACCAAACTTTTATAGATCTAGTAAGTTATTAAACCTAACCTACTTTAGGTTCGGTTACACACCAGACCCAAGGTTCTAGGGTCAAAGCCATTTTGAGTCAAGAATTTCTCTAGATACAAGCATCTAAAATAGAAATCTAGGATTATCATCTCCCGGAGCATCCTAACTATGCAAAAAGTCTTATAAAAATCATACATACATCAATCAGTATTAATGTTGAATATAAGAGATAATCCCATTGACATTAATGTCATATATGGATTGATGTAGGATAGTTTTTTATAAGCATGATACTCCCATAAATAATTAATGTCATAGAAGGAGACACTTACAATTAATATTAATCCTTGATTATAAGGGTTTTCCTTCCACTTGAATAAAAAAAAAAAGGAAAAAAAAAAAAAAAAAAAAAAAAAAAAAGACATACTACTCTCGAGTAAGAAAAGGAAAAATAAGGTTATAAATACGATTGAACGAAAGAAATTCACTATTTTCACTCTCAAACAAGGAATCAAAAAAAAATTAAAGAACAAACTTTTTTATTTTTAAAATTTAATGCTCATTTACTACAATTTCTTATATAATAAAATCACTGACTTTATCATTGAAGAGTCTCTAAAATTCTAAAAAAGAAAGTGTTTTGTAAGAAGTCTAGCTCTCATCATCAACCCTTGAGTTCTCAGTTATAAAAACAAAAAAATAAACATAAACACATGATCATCCATCATCTAAACGCAATGAGAAGTAACCACTCTAACATTTTGGATTTTAAAGCATCATCAATTTTAGTTTTTAACCAAAAGAAAAAAGAAATCTTAAGCATCTTATAAATTGCATTAACAGTTCTTCATCGGATGTTAGCCTCATAAATTAAATAATTCAGCAACCCTCTCAACCTGTTCAGATTCTTCTACACTATTTGAATTTTGAATTAATTAATGCCATCGTTTTCTTAGAAACCTTCGTATTTTCCATAGAATTTGATATCTTAGAATAGATAGGTTTTTTTTCTTGATCCTCAGGTCGGATTGTAATTAGGTAGACTGCCAACTGCTCAAGAGTTAGCAATAAAGGTTTTTAATAAGGTCAATTTATAACATGCATTCGCAAGTATTAATGTTTTGTGTTCATGACATGCCCCCATTAAAGGTGCTAGGTGATGTGGGGCCTCCTGTCTCCACAAAATAAAAAATAAAATAAAATAAAAAATAAAAAATAAAATCATTGAGACACTCTCACTATTCAGCTCCTCGTATGATTTAAGTACAAACCCAATGAAGAGGGAAACATGTGTTGAAGGAACACTGATCCAGATCAATAGTATTCTTTCAATTGTCGTGTCATTTTAGTGTGATGACACCTGCTCGGTAAACCATTACAAAACCGAAAAGTTTTTTATGTTTAAAAAATATTTTTTAAATTTTTTTATTTAAAATTATGTTTTTAATGATTTTAAATAGTTTTAATATATCATTATTAAAAATAAATTTTAAAAAATAAAAATATATTATTTTAATACATTTTAAATAAAAAATATTTTTAAAGTAACTGTTACTCCAATGTAAAACGTTACCTCAATAAATATAATCTAAATATATTTATCATGCTATATTTATTATAAGATTATATTATAAAATGAATAAAAATCAGTGATAATGATTATAACATTAAATAAGTATTATTTTTATGATAATGTTTTTAAATATTCACATTATAAAAGAAAAAAACAAAATTAAAACGATCTTTCACGGTTTCTATTATTGTGAATATAGAGGCCATTGTACTTTTGACTGCAATGGCACAACTATTTTTTTTTCCCTTTTTTTGTACTTAAAAAATTATGCACTTATGGTCACTAAAACTTTTTTTCTTTTTAATTCATCCTCATATATTAATATGTTGGGATGATTTTATGTTAATTTGTTTTGATTTCCTTGTTCTAGCTTATTCATGTTGGTATGAAACACTGTCATATTAAACCAAATGCCAATATTACATAACAAAAGGGCATAAAAAACTTTAATTTAGCCCCTATGATTTTTTTTCATTTGGTCCCTATTATTTTGGGATTATATGTTCCAGTTCTAGATTTTATTTTATTTTGCATTTTGGTTTTTAGATACTGAAAGAAGAGAGAGAAAATCATAAAAAAAAAAAGATAAAGAGAAAATAGACTTGATTGACATATTTAAGCCAATTAAAACTTGATCTTAGTATATATCAATGAGATGATGTTAGAGATAAGAGTTCAATTAACGTGGTTTTTTTCTTTTAAATATGCTGCAGAGAATAGATCGTGATCTATAAGTTTTTTTTAAAAAAATTTATTGGGTTTTGAATTTTAGAGTTATTAGAAGGTGTTTTGACATTGAAAATGATTTTATTAAGGTTATTATAATTTTTTTAAAAGGGAATTAGAGCTTTCCATGATAATATTAGCAATTACTTTCATGAATAATCATGTATTAACCTAAAATATAAAACTTTTTAAAATTAATGTGATTATTAATAATGAATGAGAATAAAATATCTACTTTCTTTTTAATATAATTTTCTAATATTTATTATTTTTATAGTTTCTTTTCATATAAATGCGTAAAAATAATTAATTCAAGATTTTTCTGAATATTATTTTTGTGTTGCTATTACTTTTTATTCAGTAAACCATACTATAAAACATACTAATATTTAGCCTCCACATGCTCGCTAGTATTTATTAAATATAAATAGGAAAATCCAACACCACAAATATATACAAATATATATAAATATAAATATATAAAAGTTTGAAAAGGTAGTTCCCTAGGTATTTATGTTTGGGAATACGTACAAAAGATGTTAGGTCAACTGGAAGGTAGGCATGATGAGGCTATCACATGAGATATTTAATAGTATTCAGAGAGAGAGAGAGAGAGGAAGAAGATAAAAATGTTAGGTTACTGTAAGGTCCTCGGATTCCCAGTTCTTCAGTAGCAAGCAGGACTTCTGCACAGCCCCCCAAAAGGGCCAATTAGCGACATTTCTTTGTTATCTTGAGAAATTGACCGAAGGCCACAAAAGTTATAATAATCTGGTTCATATGTCGAGGCTAAGGAATTCTTCAAAAAAGTGGTCCACCTCAAGAAGAAAATTATATACACTTTTATTTATTTATTTATTTATTCCTAAAATATCATAGAATATAGTTTCTGATTATTATGATTCAAACTATTAGATGCCCAACCAACCGGTGGGACATTCATTGCAATTTTCTCTCATCAAGTTCGTTGTTGTTCTTTACGGTAGCATTTGATTACAATTATATAATAAAAAAAGAAAGAGATATTAGGGATAAAATTGTATTTGATTGAAGAAATAAAGATAAAAATATAAAAATAAATGTATCTTTTAAAAAAATTTAGAGTAATTTTTGTACTTCTAGAATAGGAGATACATGAGAACAGTTTCAACTTCAAAATTATTTAACTAAGACATGTAAAATTAAAATAATTATTATTATAGTTTTAAAAATCAACTTGATGGTCGATCCGAGCAAAGCCAGGTTGATCCGGGTCAACATAAAATAAGGGTCAACTCAATTCAATGTAAGGATAAATTTTTTTATCATTATAGTTTTAAAACCTAACTTGTGGTTTACCTAGACAAGACCTAAAACGTTAAGAGAGTCAATATATGAATAAAAATTATTATTATCATAATTTTAAGACTGACTTCGAGTCGACCGAGACAATGCTCGGTCATAAGTTTGGTGGGTTAACACGACATACCTATTTTTTACAAAAAAATTATCAAAACAACATTGTTTTGACCAGATTTGTTTTCAAAATATTCAATGGGTTTTTGACCTGTGTTTTATCCTGAGTTGACCTGGGTTTTTGACCGGATCAAGTCGAATCAATCATTTCTCTATTCTTCTTAAACTCGCATTCAGCTTCGGGCCTCGGTCAACCCGTGAAGTCAGTCTTGATTTTATATCTAATGATATATTATTAATTTCATTATTCAATATAAACTAAAGTAAAATAATAATATCTAATTATTTTTTAAAATATATAAGTTTGACAACAATACATATTAAGGGTAAAATAATTTTTTTTATATTTTATTTTGTTTTATCTACCATAAAAAAACATGATACATAAACAATAAATTTATTTTATACATCATTATCAAAGACAACTTTGTTTTAATTTTTTTAATCTTGTCTTTTTTTTTTGTTACAATCCCATCTCTTATGTCAGTGACAATAAAAAATCGCTACTTATAAATAATTTTAAGAGCAACAAGCATTATCAAACTATAAAATAAAAACTATTGCTCTTTTTTTATATATTTATTTTATAAACCAATTAAAGTGACATTATTTGAAAAGTAGAAAAGGGATAATACGTACAAATCAAGCTCTAAAAAAGTCATCTAATTGAACAACACAAATACAAATTAGTAATCAAATCACATTCATCTTCATGGTCAATAAATTTGATTTGTCTAATTAATTATCTTTCAATTCAATTCTTGTTTCCATCTCTATCAATCTGATTAGGAACATATTATTCTTAAAGTTTCTCAGCTGCCAAACATGTTATGAAGAAGATTAATCCTCAACTTGTTCTGATGGTTGACTAGGAAGAGCATGTGCTTGCTTATGTTTAATTATTGAAAGCTACAGCCTAAGATGACAAACCACTGCCTTAATTAATTAGTTGCACTAATCGGATTTTGTTTCTATAATTTAATTATATCCAATTTAATTAAACCTTCAAATCACTGATAATCTTCAACGGAGATTTGCGTTCAGGCTGAATTGTCGTTGGTCAAACACAAGGAACGGACGGCATCAAAAGTACCAAGGAACGAATCATTTACCAGTCAAAAAAAAGGAAGAAAAAGAATGATGCAGGGAGAGCAGAATTACTCTTTGCTCAAATCAGCAGGCTCCAAGGCTTTGCATGCTTCTTTAACAAGACAAATAAGAAATGGCTTGCCTACTGTCCCTCACTTAGCATGTCTCTGAAGCCCCACCATGGCCATGTCAAATGAAAAGCAAAATGATATGCTTTTTTATAGCAGGAAGACAATAGCTAGCTGTGTCAAAGTTGGGCTTAGGAAACTCCGTTTTGAATTGAGCGTAATGAGTAGGGAATTATCTCCTTCTCTGTAATTATGCCCTTCTTCTTTACAAGGCTTTCCTGCTTCACCTTTTTTTTATTCCCCATGATGTTCCATTCTTTCCAAGTTTACTGAAAAAGTGTTAGGTGAGGATGCGTTATAAAATGGGATTGGAAACTAACCTTTTTGGCATTTCACTTGGAAGATGCTGCTCTCGTATCCATGTCCTAGTTATGAGTTGAAGCCATCATGATAAATTGAAAGAGGCAAGCCCATTGACCTTGTTGATTATTCTGTATCTGTAACTATATGCAGAAACATCAACTTCAGACCAAGTTCGAAGAAATTTCTTATACCATCCTATGTTTTGACGACGGTTGCATATTTTGGGGCTAATTAATATTAATTTTGGAAGTTGTTTTGCAAAAAATTACTAAAGAAAAATCATGATATATAGTGACACATGGTACTTTTGATACATCGGTATAAAATTTTCATGGAAGATGACTGCATATACATCTTAAGGCACACACACACGCATCCATATATATATATATATCATCAATGAATTCATTCACTCGAGTTTGATGCTCACAAATTAACATAGTTTAATATATAATTATCTCATAAACGTAAGGACTTGGTCGCAGTGCTAGGTTGTTATTTTCATGATTTAATTGGAATTAGAGAGTAATTAGATATTACTTGGCCTATGAAGAGGGTGGTTTTTTCATAAGCATCAAACTCGCGCAGCTGGATTGCTCCCCGATAAAATTTTGCATCCCGCAACAGGTAAATTTATCCTGGCCAAAAAGAACTAGGATTTTGGTAAACCCAATGTCTTACAAACTACACTAAAACCAGCAAGCCATTGTTTCCAGCAGCATTTACGATGCTGCATTATCAAAAAGATTTTAATCCAATCTTGCTGATGCTGACAAAAAAGGAAAAGATACCTTGATCTTCATGTTGTTTATTTCCCAGGCTTCAAAATCAGGTTTTCTAATACTTGATAAGCTTCATTTTGACCTCAACTTCTCAAGAAGAGCCTCCTAAATATTTTAAGTTCTCTCATTTGTCCCGAGCAACTCCTCGTTTTCATGGCCTTAATTTGCCCATTTTCCCGCCCCAGTCTTAATCTTGCACCAACACTATCTGCGCTTAATTCAGCAGCATGAGCATGCTTCTTGAGCTCTGGACTGCTCTCCAAGACAGCAGTGCCATCAGCACATTTACCATCCTCAACATGCATTTCATTTTTATTCTCTTGTTTTGGTTTGATGACATGGTTTTAACAGCTGCTGTAACAACAGAGGTTTTGTCATTCACCCCCATGAATTCTGCATCATCTTGGCCATTACTTTTTCTACGCCTCTGTCGTAATCTTGCACCAATACTATCTGGGTCTGCTTCAATAGCACAGGCACACTTCTTGAGCTTTGGACTGCTTTCCAATACACCAGCGGTATCAACATGTTTATCGTTCTGCACGTGCATTTCATTTTCTTCCTCCATGCTTCGGTCTGACGACACTGTTTACAGCTGATTTCACATCAGATTTTTTCTCATTAATTCACCCCCGTAATCTCTGCGTCATCTTGGCCACTTCTTTTCAGGCAACTTTCCTGCAGAATATTGCCTTCAACGTTCTCTTTATTAGTCAAGTGCAATTCCTTCTTCCCTTCCTCACTTTTGAACTCATTTTCACGCATCTTCAAATTTAGGCTTTGATAATGCAAGATAGTCATAAATCTCATGGGATCCTGCTGATTCGATGTTCTTGGACCTTGCTTCACTTCCAAAAAACACCAATAACCCGTCTGTCTGACAAGCTGTGGCCCGATTTCCGTTGCTTTGCATGTGCTTCTCTATTTCCAACTCATCATTCATTTCTTCAGATTGAGGCTTTGATAAATCAAGGTTGACATGAACCTCACGGTTGACCTTTGCAGATTCTACATTCTTAGACTGCAGCCTCACTGCCTGAAAAAGTCAATGTCCTTTTTGTCTGACCTTCATTAGCCATATTTCTGCTGCTTGATAATTGATTCTCTTTCTTGCTGTTGAACTCATCAAGTTTTTTTTTCAAATATAAAATGTCTCCATGAAATTTTCATGGTAAAATCTCCATTAAATCTCTATTATGTCTTCGGGCCCGTGACCACTTATCTTCACGTTCCCGTGACCAACTGTTTTCAGGTTCTCGTGACCATAGTTTTGAAACCCGGCCCGGCGGGTAGACCCAGGACCCGGCCGACCCGGGGCTGGAACCAGGCCGGGTTGAAGAAAAAACAGGGGAAGGAAAAATCCGATGTGACTCGGCGGGTTGACTCGGCGACCAGGTTGACCCGGGCAAGACCCGGTTGCAAACCCGTTGACTTTTGTTTTTTTACTGAAACGACGTCGTTTTGATTTAAAAAAAAATCGAATCGGCCCGGTGACCGGTCAAAACCAAGAACTCGGGTCTTGGACCGGGCCGGGTCTTAAAACTATGCTTGTGACAAATTATTTCTAAGTCCTCATGACCACGTGTCTTCAAAAGGATTAGAGATCTTTCTCTAAGTCCATGTGACTATTGTTTCTAAAAAGATTATTTATTTTTCTCTAGAAAATATTGACAAAAATCTCTCATAAATGAATAACATTCCAAGGCATGCCTATAATATTTTTGTGCAAGCATGGCAAAGATAAATTTTTACACTGTGTATTTTCTCCCACTCTTTAACTAGCTAAAGTCTTCCAAACATGTATGTTTACAAGACTTGAAAAGGCAAACGATAATAATAATAAATAAAAAAACAAGCTTCGGTCTGAACTTGATAATCTAGATGTAGGCTACACATGCAACCCACACCGAGGCTGGTGTAACCTTGATTTGGGTTGTAATATGTAAACTCGATAGACCCGGCTACCATGTAACTTGGTTGAGCCAATTTGCAGAGCCCAACAAGCTCAACAGCCTTTATCTCTCCTCTCTTTCTCTTTTTTTTTTTTTATTATTAGACTCTATTTTTTTGTGCTACCACCATAAATGTTGAGATGTATAAGCTACAACTTTAACTACGACTTCAGTTAGAGCTACCACAATGCCAACTACCATGTGACATGAGTGGACTATGAAATAGAACTATCACCTTTTATGGTGAGTTGCTCCAATTTTTTTCCAAGAAAGACTATATATTCTCAAATGTAGTGAGAGAGAATACAGATATTTTTCAACCCAACAAGATACAGAGAACACACAGAAATTCTTTACACACAACTAGAAATCATTTTTCATCATCTTGATTTTTTACATGCTTGTCATTTGATCAACCAAACTCAAATACTAACTTAAGTATCAGAGTGACCCTTGTTCCCATGAATAACACAATCCCAAAATTCAGCTAGGGAAAGTCCATTTCAGTGTGAAGTTTTTCTACTAAATGCAGGATAATTTGCAAGGATAATTTCATGTGGAAAAACTTCTAGCTTATGCCAAGATCAGTCCAAACATGTGTTTTGGGATCCTTATCATCTAAGCAAGGTTGCCTAACCTCATACTTGCTAGGCAACCATTGGATGGAGACACAAGATGCATATCTCCTATGAATCTCAGGCAACTTCGAGATATTTGAATTAATATTTCTTAATTGGTGGTGGTTGCTTCTTAGAGCAAAGGATATGAACCAATTAATTCTTGGAGCAACTATAGAATTCAATTTGTATGTCTCACTTTAGAGGATCAAAAAATCATAGACACGTCTAATTTTTATTTTCAGTAGTATATGATGGAAAGAAAACAATATTAAAGTAGCATACCTGAGAAAATACAAGAAATTTTATTACGAAAAGTGAGAACCATATCTAGCAATTGGCAAACTTCATTGTTGATGGGAAAGTTTCCGCCCAATAAATGATAAGTCTTGTAGTTATTAACAAGAGACTTGTTACTTGTATTAAGTAAAATAAGTGACGAATCCAAATAAAATGGACCACCCCCCCCAAAAAAAAAGCTCAAAACATTCCTCCAATATAGAAAAAAAACACTCATTGGGCTCGAGCTTGGTACCCCGAGCAAAATGTACAACGGAGGGCTCAAGGAGAGTGTGCGTGAGTGTGGTAGCTCAAGCGCAACACCTAAGAAGCTTGGGCTCGAGATACTGTTTGAGCCCATCTCTTTAGAAGGCATGGGCTCGGGCAAGAAACCAGAGCCGATGTAGGGCGTACGCCCATGCTAAGCATGCACCCCCGTGGGCTCAGGCTTCTATGTCGAAGCCCAACATACTCAGGCTTGGGAGAGCACCCCGAGCCCAACATGCTTGGGTTTAGGCAATGCATTTGGACTCATTTATCACCTCTAATGGGCCCAAGCCTAACACTTACCGGGGATTTTTCAAGGATCTCACATGAGTTTCTTAATATTTTATACTAATCCAATATGTATTATTTTAAGTAGAATACAACTTAAATATCAAAAGAATAAAATTACACTATATCCCATTTTCTCTATAAAAGGACAAGATTCATGGGCTATAAATACATCATGAATCTTTTTAGTCAAAGGTTCACAATCTCTTCATTCTCAATATTTTTAGCACATGTATTTTTAGAATCTATCTCTCTAAAATATCATTGTACTTTCTCTTTCTACAAAGTTACTTGACTTTACCGTTGGAAAGTCCCGACATCCATCAAAAAGGACATTTTGTAGATACCGCTTATTAGTCACTTGACTTACTAGGTACTATATATTACTACCAGAGCTACCAATCACCTGGCTTACCAGGCACCACCCATTACTACCACAGCTATTAGGCACCTAACTTACCAGGCACTATCTTCTACTATCACAGCTACCAGGCACCACCTGCTACTACCACAACTACTAGTCACATTGGCTTATTATGCACCACATGCTACTATTATAACTACCGGTCACCTGACTTTTCGGGCACCACCTGCTACAACTACGATTCACGGTCACTTGACTTACCAGACATCACCTGCTACCACTTACCAACCCTCTAGGCTTTTCATATCAAGTCATCAGATATCTTGATTATAGAAAATGAATCAAATTGCTTAAACTGAGAGATCAACCAATTATCCAACACAACAGTCTTATTTCTAAACATCTTGGATTTTGAGACTCATTAATAAGTATCAAGAGTTAGTTTCAATTTCATGAAAAGTATTTCGGTGTTAAAAATGAAAAAAGTTTGGAACCTAACAAAATCTCCATATAACATTTAATCTCTTCAAATGCCAATGGTTGGTTTTATCAAGCAAGAACAAGCAACAAATGACATCTCTAAAAGTGTTTGTTAAAAGTAAAGAGTCGTTGAGCACGCATGAGGAGCAAATTAGAATAAAAGGAGTTTGACTTTCTTAAAAATAAGAGATAATGATGACATGACATCCGTAATTTTTTTTTTTGCGAACTCAATCCCTTGGAAATATGTTGACTTTGGTCAAAGGCCTCCTCTCCATAATGGTCTTAGGTTTTTTTTCATTTGCAGTCCACTTCAAGATCACTCGCCTGAATGAAATTGAGACCGGAACAATTCATATAATGATTCTTCTTCAAATAAAGATACTATTAACAAGATACATTTTGGAGATCACAATAGCAATGACATTATATTTATGGTTATTTTGCTCGATGGGTAATGAATAAAACATATATATTGTCAAATTTACCTTAAAACCCGATTCAAGTATAACATATTCATATCTCAATATTGATTTAACACATTTTAAATAATGAAATTACTGCTATTATTTTATTTTATTTTAAATAATATATAATACTCTTACAATAAATTCTTATATCTATACTCAAAACTCCATGAATTGAATATAAAGATTTAAGTTTCTTATGATAAAATATAAAAATTGTAAAAACTCATTATCATCCATAAGAAAGGTGTCGAAATTTAGTAGCAGGAATTCAAAGTTATCATCACTTAATAATCTAGAGTCAATAGTTGAGGCACACAACTAGAGTCAATAGTTGAGGATGTGTGCAAATTGAGATCCAAAAAGTGATTTAAATGATAACACTGCGAGTATATAAATCACACTACCAAGGTCAAAAATCCTGTTTGAACCCTCATTTTTTAAGAAGTAAGCGAGATATTGCTAAATCTCTATAAAATACATTTGTCAGCAAATTCTGAAATTCAAAATCCAAGTACTTTTGTCTCAGAACACTGCAGGTGGAAGTAAAATGAAAAGAAATTAAAGTTCAAGAAATCAAGCATCAATATTCAAATGTCAAAGTGCTGTTTCCACGTGTGATCATTTTAGCATCAAATATTACAAGTGCTATTCCCCGAGTTGAAGGAAACAGAAATCACAAATTAGAAAATTAAAAACATAATCAGAATTTGTTTTTTTTTTTATATCTGATTTTAGAGAGTGACATTGTTAGTCATAGAAGAATGATCAGCTGAATCTCCTCAATTAGAACAGAGACATAGGATGCAATGGTCCAGGCCCTAGATTTTTTAGCGAACCATGTCGCCTCAATTAGAAGTGGAAGGTGGGGTGTTGTTGTTCATGAATTTTGTACAATCAAATGGCCCAATCCCTTGAGCGTTCTTCCGGCGTACCTGTAAACCATGCAAGTTATAATTATCAAACCAAATACTGGTAAATAATCAGCTTCTCTTCCATAAATTCTCAGGGTAGACTTCCCCTGCATCAGTCTCCTACACACTTCTCAAAACAGTCATGCATTCAACCAGAAGCTAATGACCAGATTCATAAAAATTAAGTATGATTTCATCGTATCATGTCCTACTGTAGATCAATAGTGAATTAAACTCTTAACTAGAATATTATAGCAAGCGGATGAGCTCTGCTATATCTTAACTGAAATTTATAGATTTTTTCACCAAGAAAATGATTTTTTAGTTCAGCTCCCAAACGAATCCTACTCGTCCACCAGTACCATTTACAAGACATTAATTATATAAGAAACGTCCCCTCCTCCCTTGACCCACCGAAAAAGTCCCATTGCATCAAGAACTTACTGACATTATTTGAAAAGAGGGTAGAGCAAACAGGATCATACCGGGGACCACGGACCAGGTTCATGTTGAACCTTGTCAGGGGGTGAATTTCGTACAGCACCACCTTTCATGGTTAGAATTTCCTGCAGAAGTTTTTTAATTAGAGGCCACTACTTATGTTTCATAAAATCATTTACTGTAGTCTCAGTCAATTACCTCTCCAGCAGCTTCAAATGCCGCCAACCACTCATCGGAAAAAGGAACCACATTTGGTGGTGGTTTTATAACACAAGCATCTTGTTTCTTGTTTTTAACAGGTTTCTGGCTGTCAATACAAATTTTCAGTTGGATTCTGAAGAATTGGAGTATGTCTATAAAAATAACAAATCAGAGTGATTCAGATTAAAACACTTACAGTGACAATGTTGCAGCCTTATCTTCCGTGGGGTACATTACATCTAACTCATGCTGCACTTCAATGCTGGGACTGCTACTGGTCTGAGGAACTTTAATCTGAGCTTCCTCTGGCAAAATATTCCTATCTGATAAATCAACTTCAGCATCCTGCTGGACTCTCTGACTTGATTTCTCTTTTGTTTTCATTAATAACTTAGACTTCTCATTCAAACAGCAAAACAAACTAGAGTCACAATCATCCACTGATGATGCAATTTGATGCCTGCTCTTGTCTGAAGATGAATTAAATTCCATGGAAGCAGCTTGATCAATCAGCTCATCATCGCTCCTATTCTTACTATCCATACTGCATTTGTAGTTTTCAATTGATGGCAGAATCTCCATGAAACCTGGCTCTGCATTAACCATAAATGTGTGCTCAGCTTTTTTATCCATATCTGAACCAGCAATTTTAATAGGACGTACTTGAGTGTCGACATCAAAACATCTTGATTCACACGAGCCATCACCCTGTTCTAAACAAACACCCAGAACATTTTGAAGAGCATCTCCTTTTTGCAGTTCTACTGAAGTATTATTCATGAGCAACAGGCTATCATCCGAACAAAATTCATGATTGTCCAGGGGAGCTTGCTCAATCATCACGTAAGGATTTTGAACTGCTAGATGTTCTTCAAGTTCTCGAATGTCATCAACCATTACTGTAGAAGTTTTATTTGATACCAAAGGACTAATGTTACAATTGTGGCTATCAGATAACAGACTTTCTTCTGAGGACTGCACGTATGCATTTTGCATTACTGTTTCCTTTGTAATTCTATTAACTTGAGCAAGTTCATTTGTTTGTTCCATTATTTCACATTGGTGACTACCATTTAGACTTTCCACTTCACTTGCAATAGTTCCTCTGACATTTGCAATGTTTCTATTACTGCATTCCCTTTGTTCTTCAAGAGATCGGCTCTTAGAATACAACATATCATCAAATGCTCTTTGACTCTGATTGTCCTGATCAGATTCACAGAAAGAAGTTATCACCTTAGTTTTCTCCATGTCTTCGTTCACATCATGCATACAAGTGGAGCAATTATTCTCCGGAATGGAAGAACCCCTTCCATTGGCATCATTTCCTCGCTGTAAATAAGAGGAAACAATGAATTTTTTAACTGAAGAATCACATTTACTTACTAAACTTTTGTCCCCACTCATATCAGTTATCTCAGAAGCAACCTTAACTAGCCCTTTGTCTACAGAAGATACCAAAGGGTTTTCCACATGCAAGCACTCTGACTTTCCAGCTGCATTAGAACTAGAATCTTGCTTGGCAGGTGATTTTGAACTAAGAACTCCGGAACTTTCCAATATACCTCCAGAAGCATTAACATTTGATACCATATCTTCAGCACTTTGAAGGAGATTCTTCTCCTTGGATTCTTCAGAGAAGAATCTTTCTCCATGCAATAAGTAACCATCATGTTGCAATCCACAATCATCTGCCATAGCTTGTTCTGTTACAAGGCATGGAAATGGAAGCTCTGTCTGTTTTGCAGTTTTTTCACTTGGATCACTAATACTCATCGACGGCAGATTATACTCCGGCAAAGTGTTTGGCATACTTTTCTCGTCCCTTTTGACTGTTAGATTACCATCTACAGACTGCAGCTGCACATTTTCCACATACAATTCCGTATACAAGTTTCCACTTTCACTAGATTCATTGTTTGTGTACAGTATATCATTACAGCAAGATGGCCTATAAGGAATTTCCAGTTCAGCTGTACTACAGTCTTGGGATTTAAGAACTGCATTTGCACGATTTGAACCACGACAGTTGTTAAGCTCTTCAGCTGATCTCTCCTCAATTGAAGTACCATTGTTCAAGCATAGGCTCAAACTCTCTGCATTAGAAACAAGATAAACATGACAGGTGTCAAGCTTCATTGGCTCAGATTGTTTCACAGTCTGGTCATTGACTCCCTGCATCCTGGCTAACTGATCATGCACTTTTTGGGTACCCTCATCACTATTAGTACTCATACCTAGAGATGGAAAATCTGAATAGTCACTGTTATCCTTGATGATAGGAATGTATTGTCTGTCTTCAATGTGATGATTGGCAGTCACACAATTTTTCTCTGAAAGACTATCAACTTCTGCTACAAGGCTAACATTGAATCTAGAATGGGGGTAGTCTAATCCAGCCGCAGTCGTATCTCTACCTTCGAGGCAAAGCTCAGTGACTTTCTTGCTATGTTGACCTTTCTTCAGTTGTTCACAAGGGCCACCTTGCAAGAGCAACTGATTGTCATGAATGTCGTGCAACTGCTGCTGATTACCTAGCCCATCACAAGTCCTAGAGTTAAGCGGTGCCTGAAACATCTTCTCTTTATTTTTTAATTCTGAATTGCCTTTGATCTTTCCCTGTGAAGTAGGATTGACAGAAGCAGCAGCATTGCTCCTCATATTCAAGGATGCAGATGTTTTATTGGATGGTTGCCAGGGACACTGATGATTTGAGAGGGCAGCTTTGTGCAAACTAGGAATGTTAGACTCGCGAAGTTTGCTAGTTTGAGTTCTTTCTAGGAGGCTAAGCGAACCAGCAGGTTTCGACTGCACCATAAATGAACAGAAGGGAAAAAAACAAGCATCTAATCAAACATTATTTCTGTTAAAATGCAACTTATTATATTTATGTGGTCATGTTTAAGTGAGCATACCTGACTAAAAAATCCCAGTGATGGCGATGGCATCCGCAAGCCTGATGCTTTTGCTGTTTGAGACTCTGTACATTGCATGTTTTCACTGTTGCAGGAAGCATTTTGCGAGAAAGAAACTGCAATTTTGCTGGTACTATTATCAGAGCCATTTAGTGGATGTGCAGCAACTGGACGTACAAGATCTGGGATCACTTCTGAGCAATTATTTGCTAGGTTAACCTGGGGGTGCTGTGTATTTGTTGATGAATGTTTTTTTGGCACCAGGCTGACCTGTACATATTAAAAGATCCCAATGAAGCAAGCATATTAGAAAATAAGGACATACTGATATGATACAGAATCTGCTAGTCTCCTGTAATCTGAAAAAAAAAAAAAAAAACTAATATCTTGATATACAACCAGCGATACCAGGAACATGATATTCCAGGTCACTTTAGTATTACAAAACTTCGAAAAGTTCAGGCTCTCACTACCTTACTTCTAGCATGATGAGCAGTGGATTTTGGCAACAGTTTGTCAGAAGGACCAAGCTCCATGTCTTTTCGAACACTTCTGGTATTAGTTGAAGTGCCCTTTGATCTAATATTCTTTTGACCATCACCTACTATAAATCAACAGAAAATAGAAATATCAATTTGCTTTTCTATGTGAAATTGACTATTCAAATTCAGATATAACAGAAAAGAAACTATAAATTGAACAAGAAAACCCTCTGTAAGCAAAATTTGTCACCCATGAACTAATTATGAAATCTTAGTATTCTTTTGAAAGTCATGCAGATGAAAAAATAGGTTTGAAACTTACAGTAAAGACATAAAAATCTAAACCGCTTTACAGATTAAATACACAAATATACACAAAGACCACCTGGATGAGGAATCTGATTACGTTTGAAGTGGCTGGATCTAGGAGCAGCATAAACATTCGAGGGATCTGGCTTTGGAGCTAATAGTTTTGAAACTTTTGAGTCTTTTGTTGTCGCTTTAGTTTTGTTTGTAGTGGGAGGCCTTCTAAGAGTTCAAAGAAGTTAAGAATAACATTTCCATAGGAACAAATAGATTAAGAACAACATTGATAAGCCTATGGGGACAATCCATTGTTTCATTATTTATTACAAAACAGAACCTAAAGGATATGAAGATGATGCCACCGGTCGCGGGCAACCACTGCGTTTGGATGCACTTTGACAAATATTAGAGGCTGAAAGAATTTTTCGCTTGGCCTGAAAAGCATGTATAACAAAAAGAATAGTAAAATTTCCTTCAATTTTTAAACAATGCAATGAATGAAACAAGAGAAATAGAACAGCTTAAGCAATAAAAAAGTAAGGTAGTGAACTTGGAAAAACTAACCACAGAAGCTGGGCCAGCTTCATCTCTTGCTAATGAAACAGGCTTTGGAGAGAAGACACGAGCAGCCATGCCTCCATCGGCAAGAGTGTTTGGAGGCAATTCCTTGAACAAATTATCTTCAAGTGCTTGCATATCTGGTAACTCATTGATGCAGTCCAAACCACCGGATAGTAACTCTCTCCCTCCACGGGACACAGGCCTGTCAACTCTCGTACTGAGTGTTGATAATTCTAATGGATCTAAAACACCTGGCCAAAAAGAAAGGAACCCCAAGGTTCGATGGTAAAGTTGAGGTGCAAAACATTAGTAACCAAAGAGGACAATTGATTCCGAGGTTCATTGTTCACCTTCTTCAGTGAAAAAAGCTTTGTCCCATGCTAAGCTTTTCCGCAGATTGTATTTCTTTCGCTTCATCTGCTGTGGCTCAAGATTAAGTTTGGGCACATGTAGTTTGTCCATGGTAACACTTTCCTCGTCAATCATAACATCCATACATGATGAGGAGCTTGATTTACAAGTATCTTGCCCATTGCACTTCATACTCTATTTCTTTCTGCACCATAAAAAAGTCAACAAGCAGAAGTTGGTGAGAACAACACGTGTGAGACATGAAGGTGAGAAGTACATGTTTCTCTTACAATCCCAAAATTAAATTTTAATGTGTATCTAGCAGTAATCAACTATTCATAAGATCTCTTCAAAAAATCCAAGTTGAAGTGATAATTAGTTTTTTCAAGTAATGCCTCATAAACAAGGTTACAGCAACTTCTCCAGAACCCCACTTTGGAAAACAATTTTTTCTTTCCTTAATGGCCACACAAATGCAATCCACATGTAGCTTTTCTATCAACTCCCAACATTAGTTCGCAGCATAGAACATAATTCCATATTCTTCCTATGAAAATTATCATGAAAAACTGCCTGCTGCTGCAAATCTATTTCAAGTGAGCCACATTTCCCAGAAAAATCACAATTGCAACAGAATAGTAGGGCTAAGGCGAACATTTACCTGTTATGTTCCACGAAATGATGAAGATAAGGTGTCAGTTTCACAAGTTTTCGTATATAACTTTCCAGATTTCGAACCTAACCAAGTCTCTTCTAAGTGCAAAACCTTTGGCTGCAAATAAGATTAATCGATACAGGTTTCTTCAGAAGTAAACCTAAATAATAAAATTAATCTTCATCCAAAATGTCTTCGCCTCAGCAGTCATTTGCATAAAAATTAAAAAAGAAAATCATACTACTAATAGGAATGAACAAAAAGGAGAAATATTAACCATTGGATTTGAAGTTGAAAAAGGAAAAGAATTAGAAACCCTAATTTGGAGAAGGATGCAGCAGATACCGAGATTAGATCTGGAGACATAAAATAGGCAGGGCGTTGAAGAAGCAGCAAAGCGAACGATCTTTTCTCCTCCGCGAATCACATTTCAGTTTTTTTCTCTTCAATTACATTACAAAGACAAATGTAAAAGCAAAATTTTACTCTTTTCAGTTTATTATACTTCAGTTCTTGGTGTTGGTGCTGTCAGCAATAGTAGCGGTTAGGGATTTCAGATTTGGAAATTGGGAAATGGGAAGCGGGAATTGAAAATCAAACTTCCAAATTACAAAACTATCCATTCGTTAAAAAGTTTTTTTTTTCGTTTTTATACAAAAAAATAAAATAAATTAAATTCTATCCGTTGGTTTTGGATTAAGAACGGCCCGGCCTGTCCATGATCCAGGAGCCCAAATTCAAGACCCATGCAACTCATCAAAACTCAAAAGCGGATTTGAATAAGGGAATCTCTAGTAATTATCTCGTCGGGATAATAATAATAAAAAAAACGGAAATAGATGGAACATATGGGATAAGACAAAGATACGGAGTTGTGTTGGCAAGGTTATACAAGATGACGAATATTTTTGTATTTTGTTTGAATGATGAGAAACAAAATAGAACAAAATGTAGAGAAAAGTTTGTTTTATCCTTGATATACAATTTTGAAACAATAAATAAATATCAGTATTTTTATTTTAGTCTATAATGGGGATTTTTTTTTTAATTAACTTGAAATAATAATTTTTTCACCCATCAAAATCATGCAAAAAAATTATAATCATTGTAAAAAAGAGAATACATTATTAAAAATAATATAATTAAATTATAATTTACTCAATCATTAAATCATTTTTAAATATATTTAATAATAAAATAAATAATTAAAACAATAAATTTATCATGCAAGATAATAATTTCATCACAAATACAAATTTTTTTATTATCATTCAATCCCCATCTCTTCATCATTAAATACAATTTCTTTGACAACATTCTCATTTCTCTATTATATTAATTTTTCAATAATGATATTAATTGTTATAAATTATTAAATTGTATAAAATACTTTATTTTATTTTTAGCCATTTATTTTCCCATGGTTTGATGAAATAAAAAAACCAAACTTTTAGTACAATTACATTCTTAAAAAATATTCATAAAAATTAATGTGTTGTGTGTGTGATAAGACATATTTGAGTTTAAAAAATATATATGTCTAAACTTATAACCAAGCCTAATCATTACTGGGTTTGGAATCAAATCGAGACACTTGGGCCAAAAAAAATTAACAACTTGTCATTTATCATTGTCTTTTCCAAACTCTATTTGGTTTTTGGATTTTATTATTGAATTTTGATTAATTAACCAGTCATCTAGGAAAATATTAAATTACGGCTTCATTTTCATATAAAAAAATGAGATGAAAACTCTCCACTTAAGATTATAAACACAAAATTAACATTAAAAATCATTTTTTAACAACTAATCTACATAGAAATTCAATTTTAACGTTTTAGATCTAGAACTCCAAATCTATGTATCTCTTGAATCGGATAATAAAATTGCCAAATTAGGTGTCTATGAGCTTCTTATTATAAGAGCTCTCATTTGGTGGGATCTTTTTCAATAATTTGATTGGATTTCATCTAGTCAACATTTTCTCTTTGTTCTCTATTTCTCTCTCTCTTATTTATGCTTCTCATACTTTTTATGAGTTTTGCTTTTATATTTTCTAGTTTACATATATCTAATAGTGAAAATTAAGTTAATTGAAATCAATGATTAATGAAAAAAATAATAATTATGTCTCTATTTTTGTCTTTTATGTCCCTTCATTTTAGATGGACAATAAAACAACTAAAAATTATCCCAAGACAAAGATAGAAACTCATTTCTATCTTTATCTTTGTCTCTTATCTAATTTAAAAGAGTGGTTATGGATTTAAACTTGAGAACATCCTAATCTCCACTTTAACAACTGTCAGGCATTGAACTTGCAAGGATGGTGAGTTAAGGATGGGTGTTGAACCTTTATGGATTATGTAGGATCATGTCAATCTAACCTAATTTGCTTATAATATCGAGGAAGATGCTCCATGTATCAATATGATTATAGATATGCATTCACCAATTCAAATACCCAATGGTCAACATATAAGGTTAGGAACTGAGAATAGGTCCTCTAATTCTTAATCGAGTTCTCAAAATAAATGAAAGCTCATTCATCAAATATAGAAATAAACATGATACAAAACCTAAATATGTGTTTGCCAATCTGAATATTCAATGGTCAACATCTAAAGATAGAAGCCGGTAACAAGTCCTCTATTCTTGGGTCGAGTTCTCAAAATAAGCCATAACACATACACCATATACAAAATGAAGCACATTATGCATGAAAAAAAAATGCATATTCACTAATTCATATACTTGATAATCAACGTCCAATGATAAGAGTAAAAAATGAGTCATTTAATCATAAGTTGGGTTCTCGAATAAAAGGCACACAATAAACAACACACAAATATTCACCAATTCAAAGATTTGATAGTCAACATTTAAGGATATGAGTTATTTAATACGTCATCTAATCCTATTTTGAGTTCTCAAATAAAAGATAACTTTATACATAACATAGTGGGGGCAAATCATGAAAACAACACAAAGAAATATATAAACATGTATCAATCAGTTCTATCGATAGTCAATGTCCAAGGATAAGAGCTGATAACATATCATTTGATCCTAAATTGAGTTATTGAATAAAATATTATCGATACACAAACACAATCATATATGCATCAAATTTCTATATCGAGACTAAACCATTACACCTCAGATCATTCAAACTCAAACTTGATCCTCCTAACTCCATTGTAAGGTATTGATTTTTATCCTTATTTCACCTTAAAAAATAAATCTACGACAGCTTCATACCCCCGGGTTGCCACATAACAACGTAGACACATAACACTTCAAATATTCATCAATATAAAAAAAATCAATATCATGTTAGCAATTATGCATAATAAATAATCCAATATGTTATGGTTTCAAAATGACCTTTAGGAGTTGCCAATGCTAACTTGATGCATTAGGACTGGATAATTTCGACGCATAGATAAAGCAGGTGGACTGTGACACGTGAGCTTCACACACCATCACTGACTTGTAAAAAAAAGGTTAAAACCATTGGATATTGGGTCTAAACGTAGGCAAAAAATTTTAGGTTATTTTGGCTAGGATTTGATACAGATCTCAGGCTAATTGTTTGGTTGATTTTGGTGAGAAAAAGGTTATGATTTCAAGCTGAGGGATTGAGATCTGAAGGGAAGAAAGGTTTTTAGGTCATTAGTTATTTAGGCATGAGGAATAGGGGTCATTATTACTATACCACTTGGTTTAGAGTAGAAGGAGAGGAGAAAGGTTGTTGTCTATGACGTTGTTGTTAATGGATTAGTTATTTATGAAGGGTTTGTCATAGGTTGGTTTGAGTGTGGCTATGATATGATGTATGGTTATATTAGGGTTTTGTAATGGATTTGATTGGTTGTTTGGTCAAAATAGAAATGGATAATGACTAATAGTTTTGGGTCTGATGGTGATCCCTTAAGAGAAAGGTGATTGATTCGAGTGAAGTGAGAGGAGATGAAGATGGTTGTGTTGTAGTAGTGTGACCTAGGCCATAATTAATGAGGAGGTTTTCAATCAAGGGAAAAGAGTTTTTGGGTAGTGGTTGTTAGTAGGTGAGAGGAAGGTCACTAACGGTCACCAGAGTGGGCCATATGAGCAGCCAAAAGACAAGTGAGCCCAAACACGTTTGAACGGCATGTGTGGCTCACTTCGTTCACAGTTTATAACCTTATTTGATATTGTTAGATTTATCTTGTCAATATCATTTTTTTTTTGTACTCGTGGTGTCATCATCGAGCTTTAATGTCTTTGTGTTTTTTTTACTTTCTCTCTCTCCTATCTCTTCATAAATTACAATGAGGAGAGAGGGAAAACAAAAAATAAAGTGATATGATCTTGGCTACGACATCAAAGAATCCATTAAGAGTGTCCATTGGGTCTATTATAAGGCCTAAAACAAAGTGGATCCAAAAGCAGTTTAATGAGCTAAGTCAAATCTGCTACTCTAGAATTTTGTTTACTTTTTAAATTATATTTGAAGCTACATAAGGATTTGGATGCGATTCCAATTGATTTAGAAATTAGACATTTGTACATTTCTAATGATATATGGTAGGCCCTCTAATTCATCTAGACGAGAAAAAACGATGTGTTTCAAGTTAAGCATAAAATCTGTCAACAAAATGCAAAAACAAAAAAGATATTATTTCCTTAAAAGTTATGGATTCCATTCACTACAAAGAGTTCTTAATGATATTGGGAACTTATATGACAACCTTTGAGTTACTTATTTTACAAAGATTCCATATCAAACAAAAAGAATTAATTGGTCATAAATTAATTCTTATTTTACAAGGCATTAGGATTATATTCAACAAGGATCCTTCAACAATTATTTATCTTGGGTATTTTTCACTATTATATGCAGTAAAATTTTAGACTATTGTTTTATTTATTTTTATTATTTTTAAACCTTATTTTAATTAGTTTAGACTTTATTTAAATTGAATGCATGTTTGACAAACAATAGGGCTTTTTATTTTTATTTTTCAAGAGTATAAATATTTTTTATAAGGAAAAAATATTAAGACTTGATAATAATATTGATGCTGAGTTTATTCAGCTTGTGTGAGAGGGATTCAAGCATTTTTTGGTTCTTTAACAAATTAAAGTGACTTATCGAATATTAACTAGCTTCGTGACATCTTCGTTATACTTCTTATTCATGAATTAATATTCATAGGGTGAAGGTTCTTATTCCAATAGTGCTAGTGCCTTGAGACGGGTTTTCATTGTGTCATACTCTTATCATACCTATTTTGGCTTTCTAGGATTCATTGTCAATCTTGTTGTAGGTTATGGGACTACATGATCATGAGGCGTATCACAAAGAAAGAAAGAAAAAAGAAAATAACCTCGGAGGCTTACTAAAGCTCTAATGACAATATCACCAATACCATAAAAAATACCTAGATAAGACGAATCCAACAATACCAAATAAGAGAACTAAGTGGGCCACACGATCTATCTAAAAGTGTCAAAGCTCACTTGCCTTTAGGCCGCTCATATGGCCCACTCTAGTCACCCTTGGTGACCTTCATAGGTGTTGTTGGATTCGTCTTATCAAGATCTTTTCAATAATATCGGTGGTGTCTTCATCGGAGTTTTGGTGTGTCTCTAAGGTCTTTTTTTCTTTCATTTTCTCTCTCCCTCCTCCCTCCTATCTTTGTATTGAATCTTGTGCCCAACAATTTTGCAATTTGAGAGAGTAATGGATGACACTTGTGATCATGAATTGCAAATGTCATTTGCAACTCTTTAAACAATGCTATTTCCTAAAATATTTTTCACAATATGTAATTTTATCATTTTTTTACTATACTAAAACAAAAAAAAATCTAAGATTGTGTTAATGAGATATTTGGATGGCTATTCTAGCATTAGGTTAGTTAATAAGAGAGACATAAAGAGATATAAAATCAAATTCCCATATACCATCACAACAGTGACCATGACCCACCTTCATCTTCCAACACCTCAAGTGCTTCGCTGACATGTGTCCTTGTTTATATTTTAGCCCTTTCCCACCACCACATTACCCTTTTCCAAGGACTTGACTTTTTGACTAAAAACTAATATGACTAAGTATCTCTAAGCTTAGACAACAAGCTTAAATGCTCAGTCATCCTTGTCCATATTATGGTTTATGGGACATATCTTTGGCATATGTTTTAAACCAAAACTAGATATTTGATTTGTGTTTTGCAATGGGTTGAATAATGTTTTTTAGCAAAAAAAAAATAATACATAAGCTTATCCTATGCATTTTTTTATAGTAGATGCCAAAAAAATTGATTGAAGAAATTGAAAATAAAAATATTCAATATTTCAAAAAGGATGAAAAAGACCCAAGATAATTGGGGTTAACCTGTCAAATCATCGAACTGAGTCATAGATTCCATTAGATTCAACAATTTTATATTTCTAAAATTATTTTTCATTTACTCATACGTTAACCAGGTGCATGAAACCTTTTTTATATCAACCACCGATTTTTTTTCTTAAAGGGCGAGCCAACCTGGGTTAACTAGTGGTTCAGGTTATAGGATTGAAATAATCCAATTGAAAAGAAATTGAAAAAAAAACCATAAAGCCAATCTTGTTTTAGAAAAACCATTGTCGAATGATGAAAAAAAAAACGCAAAAAAAAGGATGTCGACCACCCGTTAATTTTTCAAACCCGTGACTCGAGTCATTAGTTTGAAAGCACCATACATGAAGAAAACGTGAAGCCCAATCCCTTGCAAATTAAACGTTGAAGGATGAAATCAAGAAAAATAATCAATTACATAAAAGGATCTAAGATTAAAAAAAAACAATCAATTAAAAGAATGATGGTGAAAATAGAAGTAAAAAAAATTAGAAGGCAACCCTAAATTCTTGATTGGAGGGTTAAATTGAAAAGAAAATTAATTTTAACAAAAGAAAAAAAAAGTCAAAAGAACAAGGACCAAATTAAAAAAAAAACATTACACCATAAACTTGAAAGATGAAATTGAAAACCAACAAAACTTTTACAAAATATTCTAGGAAAAAAATTAGAAATCAAAAGAATAAGGACTGAATTGAAAAAACAAAACATGATAAATTGAAATTGAATGACTAAATCAAAAACAAATAAAACTTGTATTAAAAGTTCAAAAAATAAAATTTAGAAATCAAAAGAATTAGGAATTTAATCGAAATACTTAAATAAAAAGGAATAAGCTGTATTTTTTACGAATGAGAGAAAAAAGAAAAAAAGGCTCGTCGGCAACAAACTATCGCGCCACCTCTAGAAGAATAAAGGTGTAGGCATCTCCCACGTTCTAGCGTATGTATATCACTTATCAACTTTTTAATTTTTAATATTAACTAATTGACCTAAAAGAACCCCCGATGGTTGTGCAAATAACAAAAAAAACCAATGTGAAAAGACCAAAGGCCCTTGAGCGCATGTTTTTTTTTTATTGCAAATCTAAAGATATCTTTTCACTATATTTAGAAAAGTGAAAAACTTAAATACCCTCAGGTGATAATTTAATTTTTTTTATCTGAAAGGTATTAAATTCATTTTTCTATTTTTAAAAACCTGAAAAAGTCACATATACCCCTGGTCAATTCACTAATGACCAATAAGTCATGCAAAAAGACCGATCTACCCCCTACTTATAGTCTTCTTATTCTTTCTTGGAAGGGCACAATAATCATTACACTTTAGCAATGAATAATAAATTTAGGCCCTGTTTGTTTGCTGTAAAATAGTTTACATGGAAAATAGATTCTTAAAAAGTGAATTATTTTTCGATGTTTGGTAGTTTCATGAAAAATGAGTTGGAAAATATTTTTTATTATTTGGCTATATCATGAAAAATGAGTTGGAGAATAATTTATTAATGTTTTCATTCTTTTTTCAAGTTTATTAAAAGAATGAAGACCAAATTTTACAAATAAAAAAGTTAAAGGATAAAAATTGAAAAAAAATCTAATTTCATAAATGATTTCAAATAAAATAAATAACAATAAAAAGAATGGAGACCAAACTTGATAGATAAAAATTTCAATTAATAAAAGGATAAGAGAAAAGCAAATAATTATAAAAAGAATAAGGTTTATAATTATAAAAAAAATAAGGATCAAAGTTGATATTAAAATTAAATAAAATCAAATTCTAATGGATGAAATTGGAAAAAAAAAATGATTCAAAATAAAATATATAGCAATCAAAAAATTAAGGACCAAGTATGATATAATTAACAAATAACAAATCATTTATGATTTTTTCATAACTTTTAAAAAATGTTTTCCGCCCAAAATAAAAATGAAAATATTTTTCTAGACATCAAGCTAAATTTTTCTTTTACTAGAAAGTGTTTGTTAACCAATTTTTTTAATTGTAAACAAAAATAAAAAAGTTTGGAAAGTGATTTACAAAAAACCACTTTTCATAAAACAAACGGGGTCTTAAAGTGTGTGAATTGTTTTCTTAACGGGTTTTAGTGTTTTTTGTTAATTGGTGAGGTAGAGCCTCTGTTTCCTTTTTAAAGAAGTAGCTATAAAAGTTATTTTTTTTGTTTTTAGCACTTTTTTTTAACTGGATAAAATAACAAAGTACATAAAATATTTAGAAAAATAGCACAGTTAAGAGAATTGCAGATGACATCTGCGGCTCGCGAGTCACAAGTGTCATATGCAGCTATCGATAAGACGAATCCAATGACGCTAAGTGGTCCATACGAGCCATCCAATTGTGTTGGGCCTCATTTGCCGTCAGACAACTCGTGTGGCATACTCTAGTCACCATTGAAGACCTTTCTTATTATCGTTGGATTCTTCCCGTCGAGATCTTTTTAACAGTATCGATGGTGTCATTATGGAAGCTTTAGTGTACCTCCATGGTCTTTTTTTTGTTTATTTATCTTTTCTATTTCATCTATCCTTGTAATTTGTGAAGAGAGAGGAGAGAGAGAAAGCTAAAAACTAAAAAAAAGATCATGAAGGCACACCGAAACTCCAATAATAACACCACCGGTATTGTTGGAAAGATTTTGACAAGACAAATTCAATGACATCAAAGAAGATCACCATAATGACACCATCAGTGACCTTCCTTAGTGTCGTTAAATTCATCTCATCGATATCTTTTCAACAGTACCGGTGGTGTCGTTATCTGAGTTTCAATGTGTCCCTAAGGTCGTTTTTTTTTTATCCTTGTTTTTCTTTCTCTTCTCTCTTTTTATTGTAAATCATATCATTCTATTTTTTATTTTAGAGAGAATGGCGCATGTCATGTCATGAGTGACTCTTTAAACTATCAATTTTCTAAATAAAATAAAATTGTACTGTGTTATTTTGTTAAAAGTGTTACAGTACAAAAATATTCTATATATGTTTTTGTTGGAAATTTAAGTGGATTCCTCGATGTGGTAATTAATTTGTTTTGTTGTTTATGGTGGTCTTCCTTTGATATGTGTAGTCAAATTTGTAACAATGCCTCTACTAACTCTTTTGTGCTACGTAGGGACCCAAAAAAACTGTTCTTTGTTTTATTATGAAATAAGTGTTCCACACCGATAGTCTCACTTTGTAAACGATTGAGATAACATTTTGAATTCTCAAGCCCTAAATTTAATGGATAGGCTCGGGGAAAAACACACTCTAACATCTTGACAATGAGTAGAAAAACAAGGAAAGAAAACTGCGAATTGCCCAAAGCCGCCTCAATCATCGAGATGTTTTGTCAGTACTGTCCATCCTATTCAAAAAATGAAAAGATTTTCTTTTTTCAGGTGAAATAAAAAGATGATGGCATCCTTTATTTATCCATCCCATGTGATTAATGACGACATCATCAATGTATGGATCGATCGAATACAAGTGTTTTCCTTTTCTTTTTTCTTTTTTGGTGAGAATAATGAGTTGCAATTTATCACAGAAAATAGAAGGTACGAGACGTAAGGTAGCCAACAAGAGAATTGCTGCAACATATTCACTTTACAGAAGCAAATAACGCAACAAGCAAAAACACTGCAGAGATCCTAGCTTTCCCATGACATGCAAGTGTTAGAAGATAAATACTACGACACGACGCTCCTGATAAGAGTTTCTTGCCTTCTGCGTTTCACCACCTTCTCCCTCCTGACATTAGTGGATTTAGCAAGAACATGACAGGATTTAAAGCTTCAAATTCCAACCCAACGAACTGCATGTTGGATATATTATACACAAGAAATATTCTTCTCTGTTGCTACCACATGCACAGCCAATGCTCTATCTATATATCCCATTCAATCTTTGACTGCAATATATAGCTCAGAGTGACTTTGATTACCAACCACCAATCAGATTCATTTGAATTCATCGCACCCCATGATAGATTGAAATGAAAAGGGTGATGATACATTGAAAGGATAATGTGTGTCCAAAGAAGGAAACAGTGTGTTTGGTAATGAGAACAGTGAAGCGTAAAATCCGGTAAGAGATTGGTGTTGTAGGAGTATAGTCAGAGAGGAGAGTAGCTATTTGCTAGTAGCTAGGCATGGCTAGCTAGATAGTGGTACGGAGGAGGAAGGGAATCTGATGCCGACGTGACGCGTCCGAAATCAGAGGGAAGACCCAATTATTGTATCCCACGCTGCCCGACACCATGATTCTGTCGGCTCTGTCCCACCACCACCTCCCTCCTTCTACTTCTATCTTATCAAAAGTTCCTCTCAGTCTCTCAAAATCCCTGTCCTCTGTTCTCACGCTCAGACTTGGCTTCTTGATTTTTATTTTTATTTTGGCTCTCTCTAGTCTGTCCATTAGCCATATTATATTTTTTTTATCCAACATTTTTACCAATTATAGAGTTTAGAGTGGGATTGTGTTTAGGATCATGTGCAGCCTACCGCAAATTCTATGCATTTGGGTGGCAACTAGGGATAGTAAAATATGTAGCATGAACTTGTAGTTTTATATTATATTGATGGATTTGGGTATCTTTGCTTAAAAATTGTGTTGTAACATTCTAGTTGGCATATATTTTACTATATTTTTTTAACCTCACTGAGATATTATTGTTTAAATCTATTTTAAATGGTTGCATTTGCTATACAACATTTGTTTAAGGATTTTCTTTCATGGTGATGAAAAATGTTATGCCTTGATTTATTATATATTAGAGAGTAATATAAAATTACATCTTGAAACTTCACCTAACAAATTAAATTTTTAGATTGATATAGTTCTTCGACATGATATCAGAGTCGTGTTGATCAAACAGTTATGATTTTAAATCTACTATCCTCATTCTCTCTTCTAATTAAAAATAATTAATAACACAAGTTAGTATGATCTTATACAAGTTTCGGGTCCAAAAAACTTTCGCTTGAGAAAATATATTAAAAAATAATATAAATTATATCTTGTGAGACCTTCCATAACAACTTAAGTTTTTTGGCCGAGACAGTTATTCCACGTCAAATCTTTAACTGAAAAAGAAATTAACTTTTAGTTGAAATAATTTGTGATTTAGGTACCTATGTATGTATATATTACCTATAATTGCATTAATCAAGGTATAAGAACAATCTAAAAGAGAAAAAAGAAAAGTTGTGTTCTCTTATAATGCCTGTATTATTTGAATTTGGAAGGTAGCTACTTGTTTGGATCTAGCTAGCTAATTCTTTTATCACTACTATCCTTATCAAGATGTAGTATTCTATCGGTTTGTTGACAAGGTGTATTTTCTTTTTGTTTTTTTGTTCTCATTTTCCAATCCCATGTTTTTCGAGTTCCATAGAATTAAAGCTGGTGGTCCTGTTGGATTAATAATGCTAAAGTTTCTACCTAACTTATCACATCTCTTCCCCACCACCATAGAAACAATGTCATTAAAAATTAAAAAAAAATTAAAAATGATGATGTTGTACGTCTTAATTTGTATTATTATTCCTGTGTCTGAAAGATCTTTGTAGTATTTTTTTATATATATTCATATTATCTCTATGCGTTGCATGATTATCATGTTTAGGTTATTTCACAAGTTATTATAATTAAGTAATATGGTTAAATAATGACACATTTCAACTGCTCATAATATATAATATTTACTATTTCATTTTATAATGTATGATATTTTATTGATGTATATTTTGATCCTAATTTTTTTTTAGATTTTTTATTTTGATCCCTGTATTTTATTTTTTATAAATAAGTCATCAATAAAATTTCTTATCCTTGTATTTTATGACTGATGCTACTTAGTCCTTAAATATTTTCTCAATTAAGTCCCCATATATCATATCTTAAACTTGATCAAAATATTTATAATAAATATGTGATGTTATTGAAAACAAAAGTTTTTTTTTTTGAGCATATCTATTTAAAATCACTTAATTAGTTTCATCAATCAATTTAAATAATATTAAAAAATTTATTAAAAATAATATATTTATGATGATATGAGAAAAAAAAATCAAAGTCAAAATAAAAAAATCTTCAGACGTAATGATAGTCATTTATTTATTTTATTAAAAATTATTGTTTTCTATAATATCTTATAACTATTATTATGAGAATATAATTTTTTCTCTGAATAATTATACTATAATATTCATGAGCTTCTTTTTAAAAAAACTTATTTTTTTATTAAAAATAAATTACTATTGTTAGTTCATTGAAATGATTTTACTCTAGCTTTGATTTTTTTTTCCTCGTATCAACTTAATTTTTTATTAAAAATAAATTATTATTGTTAGTTCATTGAAATGATTTTACTCTAGCTTTGATTTTTTTCCTCGTATCATCATAATATTTTTCTATAATTTAAATGGGTTGATGGACAAGATATGGATTAAACTTTAAATAGATGTGATCATTGAAAAAATAAAACTTATATATCCTCATAATATTCTTATAATATTATAAAAACAGTTTTTTTATTGAAAATTAGATTATTATTGCCATGCTATTGAAATGTTTTTATTTTAATTTTAATTTTTTTCATATCATCATCATTATATTATTTCTCAATAAGTTTTTTTCGGACAAGATAAGAATTAAATGAATTTAAATAGACATCCTTATTAAAAAATAAAACTTTTATTTTAAACAATATATATATATATATATATATATATATATATATATAAACACCATTGTGATCAAGTTTAAGTTTTGACAGTATGGATTTTACTGAAAAAATCATTTTGGGACTACATTGCATCTTTTGCAAAATATGAGGTCAAAAAATTCAATCAATGACTTATTTGTAATAAAACTAAAATATATGGACAAAAATATACATCAATGAAATATTACATGTTATGAGCAACTAACACATGTTATTATTTAATAATATTAGTGACAGTAATTAATGAAATTAAACTAACTAATGATGAAAATTATATAGTATTGTTAATCCATATCATTGTTTCTTATTCTCGTAATTAATTAAAAAATAGTACCTGAGTATACCAATTGGTTAGAATACTTTTACTTTCTTTATGATAATGTAATTTACTGCACGATTTCCATTTGCGATACATGAGTACTGTGTAAAATCAATTTCCTCAATCCTCGAGACCCTTTTTGATACTAAATTACTAATCTTAAGACTGAATTGCATGACACAGTAATTTCAAAGTAATATTTATTTGAGTTCTCTGGTTATGGAAAACGAATAAAAGATTATTTTTTACATAATTCAGTTATAAGAATAAAATAAAATAAAATAAATTTGACATAAATAATACAATATAACCTTGATAAATTAATAACATCAAATAAAAAATATTTTTAATGGATCCAGACTCAAGATCAATTTGGTGAATTAATAATTTGCTAAATTTATAAGATAATATATTCTTAAAAAAAATATATAGATATCACTTAATATATAAATGAATAATCTTATTATACATACATATATACATAACTCAATTAAAAGATCTATACATGTAGGAGTAACTATTCAGGATTTGCTATATTTTCGTACTTAATTTAAGTTTTTCTTTCCTATTTGATTTATAAATTTTTTATTATTTTTCCAACTTTATTTATTACTCTCATTGCTTTTTCTTTATTTTCAAGTTTCCTAGTTTGTTTAGGTTAATTTTGAATTTATTTAAGGAGATGTAAACCTTTTAGAGAGGTAGACTACTTGAAGAGAAAATACCTAGTAATAAAGTTTTTAATTAAGATTTTTATGTGATCCCTATTTAATATAATTTTGTGTTCATATGCTTATTGTCTTTCTTGTGTTACTTTCGTTTACGTCACCTTTGTAAAATATGACTCCTATATTACTTGTTTTCTCTTGAAATTGATATCTCTCTGGAACTCATTTTTAACTTCTTTTAGTGAAATAAGAAGTTCTAGTGTTATGTTCTCGATTGCCATAAAAAAAATATGCAATGTAATTGTTTCTTGGAGTGCATATTTGCACGAGATAGGCTCCAATATAGAATTATCATCTTCAATTTCATATTTTATGTTATTTTTCATAATATTCTCAATAATTTACCCATCACTCAACAACTATGAAGTTGCTTTGTTTTCTCATATGTAGTTCAAAAGCTATTCAATATTCATTGTATCACGATACTTCAACTTTTTTTTTATTAGAACATGCAATTGTTGAACATCTTGATCATATGTGTGGCTGATCCAAGTTATTTGAAGTCATATTATCCATAGACCTAATTTTATAATGTCAAAAATAATTTGTAATTGTACTTGCTTAAACATCAATTGTTCAAGCTAAGATTGCAAGATTCATTGTATCTAAAACATTTATCTTTCTTGGATTTGAGATCCCAATTTCATAACCTTCAAAAATATTTTGATAAAATCAACGATGATAATGCATCTTAAAAACTTATACGATCCCCACATCATAAGGCTAAATCGTTGATGTTGTGTTAGGGGGTAAGAAAATATTTTACTATTGTCCAAACCTTCAATAGTTTTTAGATGAGTAGGATAATTATCAACAAGCAAAAGAACTTTTCTACCATTTATTTTTCTATCAAATTGTTGAACATATTCTGGAATAAAATCATAGTCATCTATACTTATTTGTTGGCATGATACCTGCAATTTATATTGTTCAAGGTCACATTTTTAAAACACAGTTCTTCATGGTCACATTATTAAAACACAGTGGTTTAACGTACTTGTCAATGAATCATAAATGAATTTTCTCAAAACCATCCTTATTTCAATAAATAAAGATTGCAATTTTTTCATTGTCTTGTTTTTTACCTTTAAAGTATTTTATTATGAGAAAATGATCTAGTTGTAGCCTATAAAACAATAATGTTTAATTGAAAACATCTTCCATGAGAAAATGATCTAGTTTCTCTCATATGGAATTCAAATTGCTCTTCATAAGCTTTATATCAACTGATCTTATTCTTTGAAATGATGATATGTCTTGATGCCAAATCTTGATTTGAAGTGCTTGATCTAACTACGAGAAAAATATAATTCTAGTGTATCTATAAGGTGTATCATTTTAAAAGACTCCCTTTTGCTTCTTCATGATTAGTTCTTCGGTTATATTCACATGATCTTTGTATTGAACAAACCACTAATAAAGAACTTTCTCTAGCTTTGGGATTTTTGTGGTTTTGTGTCTCTTGACATCATCTTTTTCAATATTGGTTATTAGATACTTTGATGATCTCTGATTGTATTTGATATTGTTGTTTGGCTTAAACTTTTTGACACCCGTGATTGCTATTGCTTTTGGATGCAAGTTGAAGTTTTTATGTTGCACTCACAAAAAGCTTTATGCATTTATTCGTCATTGTATAAAAGAAGTGTTGGTCTAACTACAATATGTCTTGATGTCTTGATGATATGTCTTGATGCCAAATCTTGATTTGAAGTTCTTGATCTAACTACGAGAAAAATATAATTCTAGTGTATCTATAAGGTGCATCATTTTAAAAAACTTCCTTTTGCTTCTTCATGATCAGTTCTTCGGTTATATTCACATATTCTTTGTATTGAACAAACCACTAATAATGAACTTTCTCTAGCTTTGGGATTTTTGTGGTTTTGTCTATTGACATCATCTTTTTCAATATTGGTTATTAGATACTTTGATGATCTCTGATTGTATTTGATTTGTTATTTGTCTTAAACTTTTTGACACCCGTGTTGCTATTGCTTTTGGATGCAAGTTGAAGTTTTTATGTTGCACTCACACAAAGCTTTATGCATTTATTCGTCATTGTATCAAAGAAGTATTGGTCTAGCGGTTAAGACACTGTTATATCCTTGCAAGGGTGAGAACACAAGTTCGATCCCCAGAAAGTGCACTTATTGGGAGGGGCAACCACGAACCCCGAACGGGACTAGTCTCACCCTTTAAAAAGGTGTGAGAATACCCAGGTAAGAATAAAAACAATTTATTCGTCATTGTTGATTTTTTTACACCTTTAAAATGAGAATTTGTCGTGTTTAGTTTTACCATTTGTAATATTATATATTTTTGTTTTATAGATGTTTTTACTTTACTTAATATTCATAAAATATATTAATTCAGCATTCATTACAATTCATAATTTTCAAATACAATTAGGTAAAAAAAAAGGTTCAATAATTGAAAATAAAATAAAGAATACCTTTATAAATTAATATTTTATTAATTAATACATTAATTAATTAATTATTAATTAAATAGTATTTCAATTAATTAATAAATTTTCATGGTGTCAATAATATTAAATTATAAAGATTTAACTACAATTACAAAAGCTAATGAAATAAAACAACATTATTACATAGACTCCAAGTCAAATTCACCTCATAAACCATGAAAAGAATAGGCAGACACCAATCTGAATTGTGTATTTCAAGAACAAAGCAGCAGCAGCATATTGTTTCGTAGCAGGGGAGAATGAGAAAGAAAGCTAAGCTTACAGAAGCCGCATACCGTAGAGCTCACTAGCCGACCCCACCCCTTTAAGAAACCCGTTTCTGGAGCCGACTGAATATGTCGTGCCCCTGCCTGCCTACTCTCGTATAACAGAACACTGTAAAAGTTGCTCTCTCTCTCTCTCTCTCTCTCTCTCTCTCTCCCTGCCCCCTCTTATATCCCTCAGAATTCTCAGATTCTCCCCCGCCTCGCCACCCCGCTCTCTCTCCCCATAAATTCCCTCTATCACCACCCCCTTTGTCTTCCACATTTCAATACCTGATCACAAACTCTGTTTCTATCTGCAAACACAGGAAAACATAACCAAACTTCAAGTATTCAACACTTTCTTTGCCACCAAAAGCCAAAAATGCCAACAGAGTTATCAAGCAGTGAAAAAACTAGGAGACCACCGCTATCGACAACACCAACATCAAATAAGCCTGGAGGGGCACCACCTCAAGAGCAAGAGCACTTGCCATGTCCACGTTGTGACTCAACAAACACTAAGTTTTGTTACTACAACAACTACAATTTCTCTCAGCCTCGTCACTTCTGTAAGTCTTGCCGCCGTTACTGGACTCACGGTGGCACTCTCCGAGACATCCCTGTTGGTGGTGGCACTCGGAAAAATGCTAAAAGGTCACGTACTTCAGCTACTACAGCTGCCTCCTTTGCGGGTCCTATTATCGACAACAACATTGATAACTTACCGTTGCCTGCTACCCCAGTGCTGGTTCCCCTCACAGCCAGTCAGGGTTTTTCGGTACATTTTGGTGGTGGCGGTGATGGGAAGGGCAACGGTGGTTGTGGTAGTGGTACTCTGGGTGGGAGTTTTACTTCTTTGTTGAATACTCCAGGCCCAGCTGGGATCTTGGCTCTCGGAAGATTTGGACATGGACTTGGGCATGGGCTTGAAGATGTGGGGTGTGGGCTTGGAAGAGGGCTCTGGTCTTTTCCCGGAATAGGAGATGGTGGTGCTGGTGTAGGTGGTCATGGCGGGGTTACTGTCACTGCTGGATTGGACAACACATGGCAGTTTGGGAGTGCTGGGCAAAATGGTTTTGTTGGCGGGGATTGCTTTTCTTGGCCTGAGCTTGCAATTTCAACTCCTGCAAATGGTTTTAAATGATGGAGTGGTATGTTGTTTTGCTGTGTCCTGTTTTTGTCTTCTGGATTTTGGTTCTAATTATGGATTGGAGGGTCAAATTACTATGTAGTATTTAAGTGTTGAGATAGTAAATTACGCTTGATATTTAGAAACAAAATTACTATGTAGTATATAAGTGCTATGATATCATTACATGGCCTTCTTAATTAAGTTGTTTGAGGAAGATTAATGATCGTTTATAATAATTATCTTCAAGAACTATGTCAGAAAGTCAGTTTGTTTGAGGACACATATTAATTTGTTTATAACATGGTCCATATTTGTTTTACCGAATTCGCTACCTTCTGTTGAGATCATGAACAAGATTATCCATATCTATATAGGGATAATGATGGATCGGTTCAAATTGGATTACAATGAAAATGGATGCTTCGAGAAGAAGAAGAAAAAAGCAACTCAGAGAAGAAATGCGAGATGAGAGAGAGAGAGAGAGAGAGAGCGACAGGAGAGAATCGCAATTCATTTCGTTGATATTCTTTATGCAGTAATTCCTTTACAATATATCAATTCCACGAAGTATCAAGAGTACCGCGGCAAAGAGTTTTCGACAAATCAAAATGATTTAAAAATATAAAAAATAATTTAATTTGAAGCTAATAAAACTTTAAAATTTTTCAAAAATATAGTTGGAACACAATACTAAACATCACCTAAGTAAAACAATGTGTATACAAGGCGACTTCTTACACAACTAAAAAATTGATTTACATCGATAGAATATTCCATCAGTATATAAATCGTATTTTCATCAATATAATAATCACTGATAGAAACATCATCATCGAGTGTCTCATCAAGCACTATTAGAATATTGCATATCACCGACGAAATATTTCATTAATGTTTACACACTGATTCAGTCAGAAATAAATTTTTTGATGGAACTACATACAAAAAAATATTGTCAGAAAACATATCATCAGTGATTTCTATTATGTTGATAAATCTGTCAATATATTCTCTAATGGATTTATAGATGAAAACATCATGTCAAGCAAAACAAATTACCGGCATCCAATGCGTCGGCAAATCTATCAATGATTATGGCATATTGTCGACAAAATAAACCATTGGTAAGTCCATCTCGTGATCATATACATATTACCGATAAAATTAAACTACAAAGATTTACATCTAATAGTTGCAGGTCCTGTAGTTGTTTTTCCAACTCTCTGGAAAATTTCAAAGGACTTATTCTGTTTGCGATTCAAAGTTAGTCAGTAATTTCATCAATATTATATTTAATATATTTTAGAAAAAATAAAATAAACAAAACATGTACTGTTAGTTAAATTTTTTCATATAATACAACAATTAAAAAATTATCTTATAAAATAGAATCTTACCATCTGCTTTTTCATGCACAATGAACAAAATGGATCTACCAATGTGCGTTATAATGGAACCATGCATCTCATTGTTCAAGTTCTCCGCACTAAACTGTGACTGCTGCACGGAATGCTTATACATCATATGATGGATATTAGCATCTCAAATAGCCTCCAAGATTTGTGGAGGTTTGAAATTCCTCCACACGACCATGTCATCCTAGCCTAGAAGACCTTTTTTTTTTTTTGCATATTTCTTTGATTTTTTCTGCATCTCGTACTAGAAATCACACAACCTGGTTTGTAAAAAAAAATTCATATTTCATCGAGATTATGAAAAATAAAACTTGAACATTTTTTTTAAAAATATATCACATTTTGAATTTCAATCTTACCTAATGGCACTGTGATTCTCCTATACTCTCATGGAAACAACGTTGTCAGCCTTCTCCTAGTAAAATTCTTCCTTACACGTCAATTTTATAAAATAATTAGTTTATTAAAATTAAAAAACTAACTAAATTAAATAATAATAAAATATTTATGTATGTATTAACCTTGAACTTTCTGAACCAAATATCAACCATAGGTTTCCATTCAGGATTTTTGAAAACCTAATTTCACTGAAACAAAGGCACTTTCATCGATCATTTCATCATAGATATTATCGTATGAGTAGCCTCTATATTTGTAAACTTGAAATTCCATTCGTTCATTGAAATTAATTATTCAAAAATTATCCATTGTTGTTTATTTTTTTTATCATGTAGGAAAGGAAATGAAACTTACATATAAAATTGATTTACATCGACATAATATTCTGTCAGTGTATAAGTTGTATTTATATCGATATGATAATCACCAATGGATTTATTGATAGAAACATATCATCGATAAATGTTTTATTGGGGATTTCAGATCCATTAATCATTCAGTCGTGATTTAAATACCAATGGAAATATCAACAAAATATTCACGTAAAAAAAGTTATCGACTGTTTTTCTATCGGCCAATCCATCGGTATATAACTCGACCTCATATCACGAGTTGTAGTCATAAAGATACCATAAACTTCAGATTCCTATTAAGTGCACTGATTACTTCAGCCTCCAACCACAACTCCAGATTGTATTCCAGATGGATTGAAGAGTCGTCTCCATGTTTGGCACACATGCCAGTGTTATATTGTTTCTACACAAAAAAGTCAAAGTTGTCAAAAAAAAATATTAGTCTAAAAAACATACAAAAGGTTTCGAAGTTTAGTTGCAACAAACGTTTCAGCTCGACTATCCATGAACTCATGCATGTAAATCCCGAGATAAAATTCATAAAGTTAATAAGGAAAACACTATGTTAAATGTGTAAGGTGAACATTTAATGTATGAAGATGATGATATACTTGGAAAATTTGAAATAAAATGTTCATGTATTAATTTAAAAATAAAAATATGAAAATGGCGGAAAAATAAAAAAAACAAAGAAATACAAATAAAAAGCAAATAGAAGAGGTAAAAGAGGAAAGCAATATTATGGGATATAATATGATGAAATTCAATCTAGTCATCTTAAATCTAGTGTTAAAAATATGTTTGAATCTTGGAAATATGACCCGACAAATATAAAGGGTACAATGTAGACCCATGATTCGAAAATTTATGAATTAATGATGAATATGGAAAATTTTATAAATCTAGGGTGAAAATGTTTAGAAAAGTATTTTGGAATTTTTTTTAAAATAAATTAATGTATGATTTTACGCGTGAATGATTCTAACCGTCAAATTAAGCCTACGTACAATCACGTAGGTTTTTAACCTGGAAAAATATTGAGAAATATAATTAGGGGCACATTTAAGGTATTTGAAATCAAGTTGTGAAATTAAAGATAGGTAATAAGAAATGAAAAAAAAAGTTATAACATAAGTTGTCATTTTGAAAATATATGGAATTTAATGAAAAAAATAAAATAAAATAAAATTGAAAAGAATATTTGATGATATAGGGGTATTAGGTTTCGGCCAATTGAGATGTTTGGGGGGGAATTTTCCAATTTTGTGATAGTTATGTAAGTATGTGGATGATTGAAAACTTTAATGTGAATGTGCAACTGAGTAAAGTATATTGTGAACTACAAATGGAGAAAATTAGGAAACTATATTAACTTGAACACGTGGAAAATGTTGTAAGAGTTTGAAAGAATACTTAGCAACTTGGGTGCTTTTGGTTTTGGCTAAATAAAATAAAATAACAATAGGAAAGAAGTCATTTGATGATATGCAAAGTGTATGTGTAATTATATAACTAAAACTACAAGCATGCATATGATGTTTAAATGAGATTGGTTAAAATAAAATCTTTTGTAAAGTCGATGGAAGGAACAATGAGCAATTAATCTTAATGGCATGTAATTGAATGCTCATTTTAATGATTTTGAGATGTACAGGAAGATGGAAAGGATATTTTTAAATTGGCCAAATTATTAGTTTAAAGAAATTGGAAAGAATTAAGGAGTTGTATTGAATATTCAATTAATGGGAATGTATAAAAGATAATGTGATATTACTGAAATGATGTGTTTGAGTGTTAAGGAAACATGATCATGAATTTTTATTGGGATGTGATGTTGTATTGGGCATCTATTAATGAAATTTAAAAATTTTAGTGTGTGTTTATTTGCATGAAAGAGTTATTATGATGTATGGATATGCTAGCAATTTAATTTAATTTATGTTGTAAGTAGTAATGGTATTTTGGTTGGGAATTATACGAGAAACATACGGAAAGAAACATGATTTCTTAGAAGCTTGGATAACAAGATTTACAGTAAAGGATTGCCCCCTTGCCTTTTTAATTATTTATACATGCTTTTATGATAGTTAGAATTATAATGATAATTAAACTGTGTAGTGTATTATTGTTGTTATTGCTAATGGAAGTCGTATGCCTTCTAGGTAAAAATTGGTATGTAAATTGTAGTTAATCGCATAGGTGGTAATATGTAGTACATTATTAGATGTGATTGACCACAATGAAAAAAAAAACCTTGTATCTATTTCTGATTGATATGGTAGGAATCACATGTAATTCGTATTAGACTGTCATGATAGAAATTAATGTGTGTGTGTGTGTGTGTGTGTGTGTGATGAGAACCCTAAAATAACCAACGTGTGAGATAGTTGGTAGGTAAATAAATATTGTTATGGAAAAGGTGTTTGACACCATGATAACTTATTCAACAAATTCATTATTTCAAGTAATGATAAATATATTAAATATGGTATGTTCTTATTTTCCTATTAATATGTATGAAACTAGTTATTCGATAATGAGGCTAGTGCCCGGTAATAGACAGTGAAACTAGTTACCTTGGTTAATAGGAATGGTGCCCTAGATAATAGGCTATTTGAGAAACTAATGACCCTAATTAATAGGATTTGTGCCCTGGTTAATGGGCAAACTAATTACCCTGGTAAATGAGCAACCAAAGAAACCAATTACCCTGGTAAATGAGCAATCAAAGAAACCAATTAATTTAGTAATGAAACCAATATCCGGTTTAGGCTAGAAAAGACATTGATATGTCCTTCAATTTTGCTAATTGTACTTATTTGTAAGGCTAAAGGTAAAAAAATAAACTGTTTAGTAATTGACGTGGTAAATATATAAAAGAGATAATAGCAAATAATCATTATGTATAAAGTTGATTGTATTTGGTATTAAATTTTTTTTAAGGTACTTCGCAATATCGTGTCGAGTAGTAGATCATGTATTTGGTATTAACAATAACACGTAATGGAGCAAAGTGTATATGAGTTTGGCTATGTTGACATGTTAATGATTGGGTATTCAATTAGTCCTACGGATAAAGTTTAATAAAAAAGAAAGATGATTTGAGTATGTTTTGCAAGTATAAAAGTAATGGAAGATTATATGATAAATTATAAATAATAGAAATGGACATGAAATAAGTGGAATGAATAATAAATTGAGAAAATTTTTCAATATAACAAAGGTGTTATATGAACTGTAATACGATGTATCATAGATATAATAAATGCTAGGGAAGTAAAATGACAACATGAATTAAATATGTTGTGGATTAAATAATGATGTAAATTAAACATGCTTACATAATAAGTTACGATATGCATTAAAGATGGTTGAGAGAGGAAAATATTATATTATTTATGTGTTGAGGAAATAAATTGTGGGGTAAATCCCATGTGTTATGAAATAATAATATAAACTGAATATATTCATAAAGTAGAAAGAGTTATGAAATAAATCTGAGATGAAAAGAAACACTGTATGAAAGTGTTTAAATAAGTCCAATCAATTTTAAAGTTGTAAGGAATAAATCGTATATTGATGTTTTAAACTAGATTATGAAGGAAAAAGTTATCATGATGTAAGAATGATAATGTGATGGACAAAATGATGGAAATAATATTTTTCAGGGAATTATGGAAATATATATTGTTGGAAATTGATATAAAATCAACGTTTTTAAAGAAAAATTTATGAAATTAGTTTTGATTGTATAGTTATTAAATGTTCGTAACTAGAATGATACAAATGTTTAATATGATTTCAATTGTAATTTTATGTGTCACAGGTAAATTCCTTTGAGGAAATCAATTTCTCAGGTCACCAAGTTACCTAGTTTTATGCAGAAAGAATATTTGTAATTTTAGAGAATGTGAACGTGATTTTAACATGAGTTGTAATAAATTGTATTCATTAATAAAATTGTTGAAAGGTTTTTGGGACTTTTCTTATAAAAAAAAAATTGCTCATATTTTTACACACTCGATCAATGGAAATAAGTATAAACACATTAGAATGTGCGGAGTGTTACATTGTACCCTTATATATCTATCATCTCTTTGTATATGTGTTTCCATATATATAACTCCATCAAAGTTAGCTTGTGCCGAAGTTGTGTAGCTTGAAAAATAACTCATTAGTTAAACACTGTCACAAATAATCACTAGCTTTTTAAGAAAAACATTTAAAAATAACACAAGCTCTTACCGACATTTTGTATGGTTAATAAGAGGAAGCGATCCACCGATATTCTTGCTAATAAAACCATGAGTCTCCTTGTTTCTATTCGAAGACTCACTCTGTGATCACCTCTTAAAACCCTTCGACGTCAAGAACTCTAGATATCTCTCCAATTACTCTTAGTGATATGGGGATGTCTAGAATTCTTCCACACTTCAAAGTCATTTAACTCTTCTCTTTTCTTAGCATATGTACATGTGTTATACTTCTAATCCATGCAACCTAGTTCAAAAATTCATTAAACTTAAAAAAATAACAAAAAAAATTAAAATTTTATAAAAAAAATATAAACTACACACGTTAAAACTTACCTGGTTAGGTTGTGATTTTTCCAAACTCAACCCCACGTTGGGTTTGGACGCGACCGCGTCCACCTCCATGTTGGACCAGGACGCGTCTTTGCCCAACCCCATGTTGGGACTGGACGCGACCGCGCCCAACCCCACGTTGGCCCTGGACGCGACCGTGACCAACCCCATGTTGGCCCTGGACGTGTCCCCGCCCAACCCCACGTTGGACCGGGACTCGTCCCCGCCCAACCCCACGTTGGGACTGGACACGACCGCGCCCAACCCCACGTTGGGTCTGGACGCGTCCTCGCCCAACCTCATTTTGGGTCTGGACGCGACTGCGACCACCTTTAAGTTGGACCTAGACACGTCCTCGCTCAACCCCATGTTGGGTCTGGACGCGACTGTGCCCAACGCCATGTTGGGCCTTGACGCGTCCATGCCCAACCCCATGTTAGGAATGGCCGTGATCGCGGCCAACTCCATGTTGGTCCTTGACGCATCCCTACTCAACCTCATGTTGGGTCTGCACGCGTCCGTGCCCAACCCCACGTTGGGCCTGGACGCAACTGCGTCCAACGCCATGGTGGCCCTGGACGCGTCCACACCCAACCCTACGTTGGGCTGGACGCGACTGCGCCCAACCCCGTGTTGGCCCTGGACGCAACAGCGGCCAACCCCGTGTTGGGCCTGGACGCGATCGCGGCCAACTCCATGTTGGGCCTAGACGCATCCACACCCAACCCCACGTCGGTTTTTTTAATATATTAATGTGTGTTATAAATATTATTATTTCTCTTATAATTCAAAGTGTTCATATCCAAAATATTATTATTTGTGTTATAAATATTATTATTTTTATTATAAATCAAAGTATTGATTTAAGAAATATTATTATTTGTGTTATAATCATCCTTGGAATTTTTAATATAATTATTTATGTGATAAATATTATTATTTTTATTATAATTCTAAATATTTATATAAAAAATAGTATTATTTGTGTTATAAATATTATTATTTTTATTATAATTAATAGTATTAATAAACTAATTAATAAATTTAAAAAAATATTATATTTTATATTATAAATTTTTACAGTATTTTTTATAAAAATAAAAAATAAACTTGTCGCGTAGCGCCGCCATCCAACTATTGCGTTCTAAAAGCAATCATTCCTAAAAACAAAAAGCCTGCTTTTGAATTATAGAAGAGCCATCTTGGATATATATTTTAACCAGAAGAGCCTATACATGCAACACAGAGTGAAAAATGATATTTTTCTTAAGAAAAAAAAAATGCATATGACAACATAAGTAGCTCAAATTAAGCAGAATGATGTGAGTTCTCAATCAAAACCTCCTTCCAAAATTTTTAAAACTATATATGTACTCAAAATTTTAGAAGAACTTTGATTGAACTGAATATATCTCAGCATTTTTTTTTCCGACTCCTTTTCAACCAAAAAAGAAAGGAAAAAAAAAAAGAAAAAGAAGAGAGGAGAGATTTAAGAATAGTTAACTTTACCAAAGAATTATTGCTGGACTCAATCAACCATAAATTTACCAAAGAATTGAAGTTGCCCAAGCCGAACAAGTGGAACAACCAGAAAAGGAGCAAAAACATGGTCAGAAATGTTATAGCATTCATAGAAATTGGGAACATCTATATAAAGCCAGGCACTCCATTTTCCATGTTTTTTTTCCATGCTTGTAGTAATCAAGGCACTTTAAGGTTTAGTTTTTACCCTTACAAGTGCCCATTATGGCTCGCCTCATCTTCCATATTATTTTGGTTTTCATATTTTTCACTGAGCTTCCCAGATTTGCTGGTACGTAATCGTCGGTCTACTAAATCCGTGTGTGCATTAACATCGCAATTGAATTGCTTATATACACTTTACATGGGTGCTATGCAGAAGCTCAAGGGATCGGTGTGAGTTACCCCAGAAATATTGCAGACAACCTTCCAAAAGCGAAAGATGTTGTAGCATTATGTAAGTCTCATAACGTTCGGAGAATTCGCATTCATGATCCAAGGCATGATGTTCTACAAGCGCTGAAAAATACAGGAATAAAAGTCATTCTTGGAGTTGGAAATGATGATATCATGAGGCTAGCTACTGATGCAAGATTTGCTAGGACATGGGTCAGAAGAAATGTTTTATGGTTTACACCTTACATCAACTTCCGATGCATTGCTGTAGGAGATGAAAATATTCTCGCTAATACGGCTTTAAATCAGTACGTGCTTCCTGCCATGATAGGTCTTAATTAGAGAAGCTCAAAAGACTGTCAATCTATCGGTTCCCGTGTCCACTGTGATGCATTCCTTGGTCATGGCAACAACTTTTCCTCCTTCCTCAGCGTACTTCGATGCTCCTGTCCTTCCAATTGTCCTACCCATTGTTCAATCCCTACAAACCCATAGATATCCCCTACTATACCCTGTGTACAGTTACTGGGTATATCTTTCTAACGTCAACTATTCTGATTTTCCCCTAGACTCTGCTTTGCTCAACACTGGTAAGGACGTTATAGTGAAAGATCTAGGAGAAGAATATACAAATATTTTTGATGCCCAAGTGGATGCAGCTTATTCTGCACTTGAAAAGGCTGATGCATTAAATGTCGAGATTCTCAATTATATGTGTTCCTCGGTCATATAATTGCGGTTGCGGAACAAAGTTTATATTATGGGAGATATATAAATATTAGACGCAAAAAACAATTTTTGAGTAAACTTCATCACCCGTTAAATGTTTATGTCGCCGTTATCGACTGGCATTTGGACATTTTCTACCGACGCATGGAAAAAAGAGGGTCCTACTCGAATTAATTGAGAAAAATATTTTAAAATATGTAGAAAATAAACTAAAATCCAAGTGGAAGGCAGATTGGAAAAAAAAAAGAAAAAAAAATTGTAAAAAAAATTTAAAAAATTAAAAAATATTAAGGAAAAAACTTGCGTGTTATTGGGACAAGTTTTTTCCTTAATATGTTTTTAATTTTCTAAATTGTTTAGATTTTTTTTCTTTTGAACTTTTCATTTTCTACTTTGTTTATTTTATTTATTTAAAGAGTTGTAAATTTCTTAGAAAAATCTACTACTTGAAGAGAAAATATTTAATAATTAAATTTTAAATTCGATTTTTTATGTGGAGACCTTTTTTAGTAATTAAATATTCTTTTTAGTAATTAAATTAGCAACAGACTTCACAATGTTTACTCCTAGGCTAGAGAGGCATGAAAAGCAATCAGTAGAATGGGTTGTAAAAATAGGGCTGCTGAAGGCTAGGATCAAGATTTGGCTACTCCCGAACAACTGCATACCACGAATGAAGAAAGGTATTCTAGTCTAATCCAAACAAACTATCAATTCTGGAGACTTGAAAGTTTTTTAAGTTCATCACGTTCCCTTCCAATCTACGCAATTCAGCTTGGGCTTCATCAATCATGGGTTTCATTGGTCACTGGAATAAAATACATGAATATCATTTTTTTCCTTCAATCCAGCTTAGTCCAGGGTCTTTTTCGATCATCAGTCCACTTATCTTTCTCCTCATTTCGGCAACAGCCTCCCATCTCCCTGCAGCGGCATAAAGATTTGAAAGCAGAATGTGTGTTGCACTGTCTTCTGGCTCTAATTGTAATATTTCTTCAGCTGCGCGAACTCCTATCTTCAAATTCCTTTTATTGACACAAGAGCTCAGCAAGGTTCGCCATAATTCCAAATGATCTTTGCTGTAAGTTGATTTGATAATCAGTTCTTCTGCCTCGTCCAGCAATCCAGCTCGGCTTAATAAACTAACCATGCAAGAGTAATGCTTAGGCCCAGGTATAACATCATTTTTCTTTATATGACTCCACAAGAGCTTTCCTTCTTCAACCAAGCCACTATGGCTGCAAGCGGACAGCAGGGACAAAAATGTTACTTGATCAGGTCTTTGACCATTGACTAAAATCTTCGCAAAGATTATCATCGCCTCCTCTGCCATTCCATGTTGGCTATAGCCCCCAAGCATTGAGTTCCAGCACTTCAAATCAGGGTTTGAAACTTGGGAAAATATTGATCGAGCAGCATGAAGGTCACCATTTTTTGCATACATATGTACAAGACTTCCACAAACAGATATTTCAGCATCACATCCTCTTTTTACAGTCTGAGTATGAATCATCTCTCCTTGGTTTAAAGTTGCGAGGTCAGCACAGGCACTCAAAGCTCCGCTGAGAGCAAAACTGTCAATCTTGTAGCCGTCATGACACATCATGCTGAATAATTTTATTGCACTTTCCCCACCACCCAATCTAGAATGACCCATAATCATTTCAGTCCAGAGAACAACATCTTTCCCTTCAATCATATTGAAAACCTGTTCAGCGGATTCAGTATCACCATTTTTCAGATACATTGACAATAATGTAGTTCCTATGAAGACACTCCTCTCCGATCCCACTTTCAAAACCTGGGCATGAAGAGGTTTCCCATAACAAGTTGCCGAAAATGCACTAGTAGCAGAAATAACAGCAGCAAAAGTATATTCATCCGGTTTAGGAAGAAACACTCCTACCAACTGGAGGAACAGATTCATAGCATCCGCTCCCTCTCCATTTTCCGCATATCCAGAAATCATTGAGTTCCAAGAAACTAAATCTGGGTTCTCAATTTTATTAAAGACATTAAATCCAGTTTCGGTGTCACCGCAACTGCAATACATGTCAAGCAACGCATTTTGCAAAGGCAAATCGGCTAGTACATTCAAAACAATAACTTGTGCATGGATAACTTGTCCCCACCTACAATCTCCCAATTTACCACAAGCATTCAATATCATTGAGTATGTGAACTCGGTTGGAACAATGCCATGCCTCACCATTTTACCAAATAATAAAACCCCTTCCTCTAACTTCTCATTTTTCAAATTCCCAAATATCATGGAATTCCACAAAACAGCATCCTTCTGTATAACACAACCAAAAACTTTGTTTGCAGATTTCAGATCCCCACAATTCGAATACATCCCAAGCAATGATGTCTGAACAAATACATCATTAAAAAACCCATGCTTAACAGATTGACCATGGATCAATGACCCCATAAACCAATCCTCAAGCAAACAACAAGCTTGAAGTGAACTCGAGAAAGTTGACCCATTAGGCGTCAAACCTTGAGTACCCATCAGCGCAAATAACTTCAAACTCAAGAACCCATGATTAGAATCTCTAGAAAAAGCTGAAATTAATGCATTATACGAAACAATATTTCTTTGAGGCATTTTGTCGAACAGTTTCTTTGCGTTGAAAAGAGAACCGCAACGCGCGTACATAGAGAGGATGTTGTTGTTCAAATATGGACATTGTGCATAGCTTGTTGAGATCGTGGTTGTGAGGATTAGAGCGTGGAGTTGATAAGCCTTTCTGAGAGAGGTTATGGTGGTGCATTTTTGTATCAGTGTCGTTAAAGAAAGAGGGTTCATATAAGACAGATCAGTTAACTGCTGCACCCGCCCCCAATTGATCTAAAAAGGGCTTGAATGGAATGATGAACTACATGTCGCTTCATTTTGGTGCTTATGTAACTACGGAGCTGTTCCACGTCATCAGAGGTTCCCTCGTTGAAGTTTACTCCATGTCAAATTCTACTTTTTAATAATTATTTCTATCAATATTTGTATTTATGCAAGTTGCTTTTTGATATTTTATAGGATAAAAATATATGAAACACCATAAAAGTTTAGAATGTGTTTGAAAATATGGTAATAATTAAGTTTATAAATATATTAAAATAATATTTTTTATTTTTTAAAAGTTATTTTTTATATTAGCACATTAAAACCATCTGAAAACATAAAAAAATAAATTTTATAAAAATATAATTTCAAATGTATTCCTAAACAAACTCTTAATCTCCTTTGAAAACCTACAACATTAGAAAGAGAAATGAAGGATAAAAAAAGAGCTCTCTAGGAGCAAAATCATCAAGAAGAAATTGAATTAAAAAAAAAAAAGCGAGTTGGGTGCAAGACTTAATTTCTAACTACTTCAAACTAACCATTGATGTTTCTCTAATTAAATACACTAAGCTTAAACCCACTATGTTACTGATCATATAATAAAAGCAAATAAAAGGAGAATGCTTGAAATAGATGGATCAAATATGTAGTATTCAATAGAAGAGTAAATAAAAGGTATTAACACTACAGGAAATTAGAAAATGCTAACAAAATTGGACATTTAGGCAAACATTTTGTCGGGAATATCAAATGTTGACAAAACAGGCAACCGAATATCCATGCTAAAAAATCAGATTTTGCTGTTTATTTTTTATTAGCAACTAGTTTCCGACTAAATTATTAATTACCTGTTCCGTCGATAAATCCTAAATATTATGTAAGTTTTGTCAAAAAAATTCAGTTGACATTTTCATTTTTTTTTGGTTAGATTGCATGTTATTTATGTATTTGACATTGTTTGTGTTGGAATCATATTATGTTTAGAATTTCATGACATAGTTATATTTGATCTTGATGTCTAGTTTCAAAATTAAACGCATGTTGTTAATCGCATTCTGCATCCGAAAACACGTGCGATCATGCATGGACCAGTTCGGCAGGAGCCTGCTCGACTGGAACATGGTTGCATTCCCAAACAACCCGACGTTGTTTGTGTTGGAATCATATTATGTTTAGAATTTCATGACATAGTTGTATTTGATCTTGATGTCTAGTTTCAAAATTAAATGCATGTTGTTGTTTCAAATATGGTTTTTTTGCACATTTGTTGTGAACTTACTTTATTTTTCTTATATAGGACCATGTTAATTGCATAGTTATTTTGGCGTTTTAATTGTTTTTGTTTTGAATTCATGGCCAAAAAATAAGTTAATATTGATACTCTTAGAGTCCAAATTGTGGGAGTGTTTGTTACTGCATTAGTTTTTATATGTACATAAAAATTATTTTTTTCAATAAAAAATTTTCGTTTTGGTTTTGTATTCTGCACATTTTTTGTTTTTCTCTCAATAATTTTACTAAATTTTAATGTGCATGTATATGTATTAATGTTTTTCATTCTTCTACTTTGATTTGTGCACTTGGATTTGCATGTTTGAAAATGCCTCTCAAGAATACCCTTCCAAGTTGCTCCTTCGGTTTTCCATCCAATCAACTACTTAATTAGCTAGTTAGGTCACCTGTAGGATAGCTGTATTTATTCTTAACATTTTAATATTTATAAATATTATTGTTTTATTATTGTTTCATTCAGGATGTTAAATCTTTAATAATAGTGCATGGTGTTTATTTTATTTATTTTCTTAGATGTGATAGTTTATTAAAAGTATTAGCTATGGTAGCCCTAACGCCACGTAAGGACAACCCAAACGCCAGGTTTCCGCTTCTTATTGTTATTATAATATTATTACTTCTAATAAAAATACTAATATTTATAACACAACTAATAATATTTTTAATATTCATGCTATTAATTATAAATAAAATAATAATATTTATAGCACAAATAATACTATTTTTTATATGAATATTTTAAATTTTAATAAAAATAATAATATTTTTAACGCAAATACTATTCATTATAATAAAATAATAATATTTGTAACACAAATTATACTATTTTTACTATTAATACTTTTAATTATAATAAAAATTAAAATATTTATAACACAAATAATACTATTTTTGATATTAATACTTTTAATTATAATAAAAATTAAAATATTTATAATACTATTTTTGATAGTAATTTAATTATAATAAAAATTAACATATGTAAAATCCTTCATCAAGACCCAATATAAGTGGGTCATGCAAGACCCATTGGGCTAGGGTTATGACGCCGGACCCAAGACAATCGGGTCCTGCCTTAGACCCAAGATAATCGGGTCCTTTGCCATGACCCAAATGTGCTGGCTCACCTCAAGACCCCCATCGCCACGTGGCGCTCGGGTCTGTACATGGGGTTGGTGCGCCCTGGCTCACCCAAGCACTCCCAAGCGCCACTTGGCGCTCAGTTCTGATTGCTAGGGAAGGGTCGTCCTAGCGCCACGTGGTGCTAGGGCAGTGCAAGATCCATTGAGCTGGGGTATGACGCCGAACCCGAGACAATCGGGTCCTACCTCAGACCCAAGATAATCGGGCCATTTGCCATGACCCAAATGTTCTGGCTCACCCCAAGCCAGCCTTATCGCCACGTGGCGCTCGGTTCTGATTACTAGGAAAGGGTCGCCCTAGCGCCACGTGGCACAAGGGCAGACCAAGTGCTAGGTGTCCGCTTCCCATTGTTATTATAATATTATTACTTATAGTTATTTGTCTTATAGTTATTTTTTTATTATGATTAAAAGTATTAATATTAAAAATTATATTATTTGTGCTATAATTATTTTTATATTTATTTTTATTATAATTAAAAGTTTGTGGGTGTGGACGCGTCCATGCCCAACACCAAGTTGGGATGCGTCTATGCCTACTCGTCCTTACCCACCTCGAAGTTGGGTCTGGACGCGTCCTCGCCCAACCCCAAGTTGGGTCTTTCCTTACAAAACATTGTGAATTGCTACAAATCATTCTATTCAGTCTCTAAGTTTTTGATCACCAACACACCTCTTTTTTCATCATTGAATATTAGCTCCATCACACATTTAGTTTCTATTACTTATCTAACACACGTTCGCAACTATAACACTATCAAGCATATTTGTTTCATAGCTCGCGGCAACGCGCGAGCATGTCATCTCGTTGTAAACTAAAATAGATGTTATTTATACTGTAGTAGTTGTTACTATGAATTACACTTTATATTAACATTGCAATCCATAAAATTTCAATTAGGTCCCTAAATTTTTTAAGAAAGTTCAATTTTGTAACACCCTCAGATTATAATGTCATGAAATCTCAAACATTTCTTTACTTATGTCAAGTATTGAATAATATGTCTAAGATTATGGGATTTTTTTTTGAAATTTCGGCAAAGTTTCCTTTGTTTTCTGATGTTACCAAGTTATCGACTAGACTTCATTCAGTTACAATACTCAAAACTTCCACTTTGATCCAACTATCCTAGATCATATCCCATCTCATCAAATAATATTTCACTTAACTATACTTCATTGTATTTTCTCAACTTTACATCATCAACAAATAACACATTAACTAAAAACAATTATAAACATCAAAAAATTCATATTGAACTAATTATTACATTAACATGCATTCATCTTTTAAACATGCATGATTATGATTACTAAATATTCTTTTTGAATAGTTTAATAATATTAGTTCCTTACTCATACATTTTAAATGTATAAGTACCAAAAGCAAATCATCTTCATGATACATATATTACAATCTACATATAAACAAATATATTACATCCCACAAAATAAATAGATTAAAACACAAAGCCCATATTTAACTCTCCATATCACCTCGTGAAAAACCTGTATACATAACACTAATAAGAAATAAGGAAGATAACACATTAAAGATGATAAAGCTATTATGTTCACAAGTCTTCAAAATATATCAAATTTTCTTTCATCACCAACTTACTATATATCAACATTAATAACCCATTCATAATTTATTAATCCTATACTTATAGGACATCTGTAACTAACACTCATTGCTTAATTTTTAATTTGGTAATTCACAAATTTTATCTTAAACCCGGCCAACCCTTTTTTATAGCCAACTATCAAATCGGTAATTCCATACGAATTACCCAACATCCGACTATTCTCTATCAATAGTCAATACACCAGGTAATTCCATACGAATTACCCAACATCCGACTATTCTCTATCAATAGTCATTACACCCGGTAATTCCATACGAATTACCCAACATTTGACTATTCTCTATCAATAGCCAATATAACTGGTAATTCCATACGAATTACCCAACATCTGGCTATTCTCTATAGCCAATGTAATCGGTAATTCATAATAACCAACCGGTAATTCTATACTAACCAGTAATTCATACCAACTAACCGGTAATTCTATACTAACCAACCGGTAATTCCATACCAACTGGTAATTCTATACCAACCGGTCATTCTATACTAACCAATAATTCATACCAACTAACCGGTAATTCCATACCAACCGATAATTCAATTATAATGCCAACAGTTTCTTCATCTACTTCTTCCATATCAACATGTCATAAACAACTCATAACTAATAATGAAACTTTGAATTTTAAAAGAAAGTGATGAATCACTTACCGTCTGCTCGTGATGGCCCAGCTCCTCCTGCCTGATGCCCTGCTCCTGGTTCAACTCCTGAATCAATCAGATTGCACTACAATATTAATCCATTATCATTTCTCCTACGTGCCTAAATTTAAATCACGTAATATCTTTTATTTAATTGGGGTTTATACCAAAATTTTCATTCATTTGTCACCTTATTTTCAACATATAGTTTTAATCAATTTTCTTCTTTTAACTCACTTAAAGAATTCTCCCATGAACTTTTCCTACCATTTGTTTATTCCTTTTTTTTTCACATTCTTATGATGTTTCTTCACTTGTTTTGAATACTTCAAATAAGATAAAGAACATCATTTCTCAAACATAAAACAATCAAAACCTCATTCCTATATTTCCTCATCCTTAATTACAAGTTCTTTTCTTCAAAATTATTCAATTTCTTTCTTAATTACTACCTACTTTCACTATTTTTATACTATTCTACCTCAATTCCATCATGCTTACTATTTTTCTCAAAATCCCAAAATTCTCATAAGAACCCTAATTTTAAAAAATCAAGATTATGAGAAATTAAATCAAATTTAATTGTCATTATTTGATAACTTACTCAAATAAACCCAAAAACACTTCATTCAAGTAAGAATCTAAACTTTTCATGCTTACTAATCTAAGTTCTCCCAGCATTTCTTCTCCTTCTAGTGTGGCCAGCCCTCCTCACCTTTCTTATATCTTCCTTCACTTGGTTCTTCCTTAATTTAATTTTCCAAGTCTTTCAATCTTATAAGTTTTCAAAGCTCTCTCTCACTTTTTCTTGTTTTTCTCTTAACTTCTCACGTTCTTCTCTTATTTTCTTTCTTTTTTTTCTTTCCATATTTGTTACTGCCCAGTCGGCATTTCATAACATAAAAGGGGCTGCCTTGTTTTATTTTTAATGGAAAATTACCATTTTACCCTTAATGAGTCTTTTTGCTTCCATTTGACGATCTTTATTCTTTGATAGCACTACCGAGCTCCATTTATCTAGATTTTATTTAATATATTTTAAGGTTCCTCATAAAATTTCAGCTCAATCTGATGGTCGGATTTAAAATTACGTCCAATAACGTAAAACTAGTCAAATTGTGATTTTTCGTCAAATTTTTGAATTTCTCTAAAAATTCTGAAATTTTAACCCAAGCTAAGGAATCATATTAGAAGGCTCCACGCAAAGTTTTAGAATTTTTTGATAACTTGATCGAGAGTTACAAATTGTTTCCTTTTTGTTTTACATGAAACTATTCAATTTATAATTTTTTTCGCCTAGAGGTTTTACAAATTTGATCCCTAAAATTTTTGAATTTTTCATTTTCATCCCTGTAGTCTTAGGTATTTACCTTTTGGTCCCTAAAATTTGATCCTACAACTTTATTTATCTTACATTTAAGTTCTTTGTATCTTGAGAAAAAGTTAAACTAAGTCCTAGAAGTTTTGAAAAAAATTAATCCATCCCTAAAGCTTTTGATTTTTACATTTTAGTCCGTATAATTTGGGTGTTTAGGATTTGATCATGAACTTTATTTTGGTCACTAAATCTTTCAAAATTTAAAATTTATCCCTATAGTTTTAAGTGTTTAGGTTTTAGTCTTAAAACTTCATTTACCTCATGTTATGTCATTAATGTTGATAAAAATTCAATTTAATCCTTTAAAGTTTTACAAAAATTCAATTTCATCTTTAAACTTTTTTATTTTTATATTTTTTTATCCCTAAAATCTTATTTCTTTAAGTTTGGGTTCTAAAACTTCATTTCCGTCGCATTTTAGTTCATGAATGCTAAGTAAAAAGAGAGTCATCGTAAAAGAGACAAAAAAAGGGATTTTAGTCCACTACATTTGATCCATAGAAAGGTTAATCTGGGTGTTAATGGTTTTGTTTTGGAGATGAGAGTTCAGTAAATATGGTTTTCTCCGATAACAATATTGAATAAAATAGATCAAGATCTTTAAATTTTTTTTGTTTGATTTTTAATTTTTAGATTGATTAAATGCTATTTTTGGGTTATAAATAAAGTTATTAAGGTTTCTATAGTGTATTTTGTTCTGTTGAAGTTTGGGTTACAGGAGTTCAAAAATCATGTTGTTAATTAAAAACATGTTTCGTCCAATACAAGAAAAAAATGTATATATTTAGAATTTTGACTAAATAAATACATTTTTTTAGAATTTTAATCATTCAAACTCTTTCTTATATTTATTTTAATTATTATAGAATTAAATAAGAATTGTCTTTGAAAATATGCAGCTGCCTAAGTTTTTTTTCATTATTTCATAGTTTATTATACATATATTACTGTTAATTAGTAGAATGAAATATTTCCATAACTTATTATTAGAAAGCTCACTTTCAACTTTAGTGTTTAATTAATATTCATAGTTTTTTATATATAATTTATTAATTTACATGATTTTAAATTCATATTTAATCTATTATCTTTTCATTCCTTAATTAATAAATTTTATGATATTTAAAAATACATTTGTAATGCTAATATCTTTTTATTTTGTGTTAAAAATTAACACTAAGACTTATTTATAGCGCAACATTGACACAAGATAAAATTTTATAATATTTGGATCAAAATAAATAACTATATTAAAGTTATTTTTTTTTCAAGTTTTTGAACTGAATCAAATAAAAGTTTAAATTAATTAATTTTGATTTAACTTGGTTTATTTTTTTTTTCTAAATTTGTTCAAATTAAAATTATTTTAATAGAGTTTTTCTTATTGGACTATAATTTTTAAAGGTTTTTGTTTTTGTTGTTGCTTTGTCGTTGTGTTTATAGTTTATTCACCTTTATATATAAAAATAATTCAAAAATTAAAAAAAACAATTTTTTTTTAAAAATAGCAAAACAACGCAACGCTAAACAGGCGATTAAAGTTTATCCCCAGAAGAAAAGAAGTGGAGTACAATTTAAACCCATATTTAAAACACAGCGTTTTCATTCGTCAAGGACGATCGCCCAGTTACAGTCAGACAGTCACCTTCACAGCGCCACAAAATCACCAATATTTTGAAGCTGAAAGCCAAAACAAATTACCCTAAAAAATGTCTCCTGATTCCAAGCTCTCTCTGCTCTGCCGTCTAGTCGACAACCTGCCGGAACCGGAAACAACAAAAACGAAGGAGAGGGATCTTCTAATTTCTCTCTCTCAGGTTACCGTTGTTTCACTCATTGAATCCTCTCTCATTCACTATTTCTTTACATTTACATTGAGTTTTTCTTGTCTCAGATTTTGAAAGTAATTCAGACTTGGATTCGAGAACTTGATAAAGTAAATTACTCTATTCTCTTCCTATTAATTTTGATCGATAAGCTTCAAAACAAAATTTTTCAAGCTGTAATTTATTTATTCTACAGGAGACTGAAAGTAAGAAGAAATGTTATGGTGAGTCGGTGCTGCATCATGAGGAGCACAGCTGTTTGATTAAGATAGTAACTGACTTGGTAATCTCATATCTCATACTCTGTTTTCTTTTTTTGAAAAATTTTAGTGCCCTTTTTTGCTAATTGTTCAAAAATATTAATTTTTATGTAGATAAATTTATGCTGCTTTATTTGCATTTGTCAGTGACAGTGTAAGGGTAAGAGAAGAGAGAAGGGATCAAATTCCTTTCTATCTAAAGGTGGTTTAGATTTTGGAGAGTGGGAATCCTAATGAGACAATAACATGATTTTGGGGAGTGGTTTACGATAAATCTAAGCATGTTTTTTCACGTGTGATATGTATTCGAAAGTTTGTTTAGCTACACATTTGTTGTTGTTCTGTTGTTACTTATTATATCGAGCTTGATACTCTGATTTTGTGAAATTCACTTTTGTGTGTTGTTTCTTGACAGATGCTTCTTCTTACAGTTGAGAGTCAATATGTACAACATTCGGTGGGCAACATTCTTGTAGTCTTTTCTGAGTTTGTGGCTTTGTCTGTAAGTTAATCTTCTTTGCATGTCATGGTTTATGGTGCAGCAGTGCGTGCTATGTGTTTTACTGTTGTTAGTATTATGAATGTTTTGCAGGGAAGTGGGTGGGATTCTTTTATTCATTCATTAAGCACTTGTCTTGAATTGGCGATTGCCAATGTGTTCTTGTGTTCTTGGGAACCATCAAGAACTGAAGTTGAGGATTCAAATTGTGATTTTTCAAGTTATGAAGTCTTAAAATCTAGTTTGAAAGGTGGTGACTGGTCTACAGCAGCAGGGATTGTTCGAGTTTTGAGAGATATATTGAAACATTTGAAGCAAGAGTGTGATGATCAACTTCTTGAAGTGTATTTGGGTTCTGTCAGTTCCTTTCTTTCAAATGTGCCTTGGGAGTCCATGGATGAGATTCATGTTGATCAGAGTTGCGACGCTTGGGATGGTGATCCTCAGAATTGCTGTTCTAAGGATGCTTCAGTTTTCAGAAGTTTTGGTGCAAAAGAGCCAAAAGTTCTGTTTCTAGGGATTTTTATTCAGTTCCTTTGCTCTTTGGTTGAGCAAAGTAGTGCTGTGGAAACTGAGGTTGGTTCCCAAGTTCAGTATCCAGTTCTCTCCATGGTCATCAGTCTTGTTCCTAAACTTGCATGCTGGTGCCTTTGCAAGAAAGGGAAGAGTGTGAAGCTGCCAGTCTCTCAATACTTTAGACACAAATTGTTGGTATTGATTTATCTTATTTCTTTCCTTTATTTTCTTGTTTTTTTCTTTTTGAGAAATTATCTTTTTTTCTTTTTGAATGTATAGAGTGGAGAATATTTTTCATATAAAATTCTTAGGAAAGTCATATTGAGATGAATTAAAGGCTTACTTGTTTTCGCTATCCAAGCAGGAGGCTTTTCCTTTATGTCTATGTGCTAGATGTTGCCTTTGCATTGCATTTTAAATTTTTAATTGTCTTAGAAATGCTTATTGTGTAGGCATTTGCTGAAGTGCATGATAATATTCCACTGATAGGGAATAGTTATCACTTAGCTGTATATATCATTTTTGTTGAACTTCATTATTCTTGCAATAACATAGATGTGTTCTGCAGATGCTAATGCTGAGAATTAGTTACGTAACCTGTCTAGGTTGCTCTACTCTAATTTTATGGTTGCAACTTCTTCATGAGTACTTCAAGAGCTTTTGCAGAAACCCATAAGCAAACTCGAGGCTGGTCAGGATGAATGTCTAGAAGGCTCTCCTTTTTTGTTAGGTCTTTCTAATGGAGAACTTGATGGCATGCATTCCTTTCATTTGCAGAGGCAGACTCTGCTCCTTTTTCTAAGATGTTGCTTCAGTCTGATGAGTTTCACAGGAGAGACAAGCAAGCAAGGTGTGACTTCAAAGACAATTCTCAAGTCTTGCTTGACTGTTGCCTCAGTCTCAGATCTTGATTATTGTAGCAGAAATAAAGGTTTACTGGAGCTTTATAATTGGCTGCAAGGGCATCTTCCAGATGATATATTAGTTGATCATGAAAGGTATCTGGAAAAGTGCATGGGCTTTTCCTTATCTTTCCTCCAGTTATATATGCATGAGGTGTGCCATTTAACCCATCAGGAACTGTTCTTTTTAAATTTTGGAAGTTTCTCAGTTTGCAAGCTTGACACAATTAGCTTGATCTTAGATTTTTTTTCCTATATTTTTTCCCTTTCATGGATACTCCATTGGGGCTTCTGTGCTCTAATTGCTTTGTCTTCCATGAAATGCAGGATGATGTATTATTTATGGTCCTTTTGCAACTGCTGAGTGTGCCTTTCTGTTCTGAGCAATGGTGAAAATTGAATGTGTCCGTTTCTTTGCTGTCAATATTAAAATAGAATTGATTAGGGAACATAATGGATTATTCTATTATATTCAGGTTAAATGGAGAAAAGCAGACATCTCAATATCTGAAAGATGCTACTCATCATGTCTCAAACCTCTTTAATCCTGTGCACCTTTTCCATCTATTCCTTGCTGAGGCAAGTGTCGAATTTGACGCCCCCCGGAAAAAAGAAGAAGAGAGATATTAAGAGACATTTCTGCAAAATGTGATTTATATTTTGACACGTATGCTTCTTGTTCCCTTACAGTTGCATTATGACCACCAAGTGCTACTTGATTACCTTATTTCTAAAGATGTTGGAATCAGTTGTGCTGAATATCTTTTAAGGTATGTCTTCCAGTCACTTTTGGAACATGCTAATCCTTGCTCCTAACTTGTAAATTATACATTCTCAGTAATAACTTGATACAATTCAGTAGTTGGGTCTTATTAATTTGCTCCTCTTACTCACAGAACTCGACGCTCAATTTAGTGTGCTTCTTACAAATCATTCTTTGTATTTTTTTTTTCATTATAGGTGTTTGCGTATGGTACACAATTCATGGAACGTATTTGCCACATTTTCTATGGATTGGAAAGTTGTAAATCAATCATGTTGCAAGAAGAGAAGACTTCTGTTGGATGTCTCTGATTTTCAGGGAGAGTTGTCATCTATACCTGAGCAATGCATTTCTCAATCACTTGAGGAAGAAGATGAGAAAGAGTTTGAATATACCTGTGAAAACCACCAAAACAAAAGACAGCCATTCAAGGAAGCCAAAGATTGTTTGATTTCCTTAAAAGCTTCTGTGGAAAGTCTTCATCGAAAGAATTTGTTTCCATATAATCCACTAGTGCTCCTGAAACGGTGTGTTTTCTCCTTAACCGTTATCTGTTACATCATTTATATTTTCATCACAGCAGGATTGACCTTAATGTAGTTTGTTTATTGAACTGAGCCTTTGACATAGTTTATTGTTTTCTTTTCAACATTCTTCCAATAATCTGGAAAAGTAATTATGTGCTGTATGTCTTTTCATTTGCTCAAGTCATGCCCTTTTAAGTGATCAACTGTTGATAAAAACCGAGCATTAAACAACATTTGAAATAGTATATTTGATTCAAATTTTATATGATGTCCTCAAGGGGACCCAAAAACTTGCTGAGAAAACCACTGTATTTCCAACTATATACCTTAATGATTGACTTCTTGATGCAGACAGATTCATCATATATGCTAGTTATGGAATTTGGTGATTTATGTAGTAATATCAAAATTTGTAAGAGTCTACATGAGACATCTATGCATATGAGTTTAAGACTCCTTGACATGAATTAACCCTGAGTGAGTATTCATATGCTCCTCCTTATTTAATAAAAATATACATAGATAAATTGACATTATATTGGTTGCTCTCTACTTGCAGTTTATCACAATTTCAGGAGCTATGCCATAGTTGAAAGAATTATCGTCTTCCTAGAATGGAAGAGCTATTAGGAACTTTAGTGGCAATGCCACTATCTCTGTTCCTGAATAAATAGTGAATTTGAGATCCCATTGGCAAGAAGGGTTAGCACTTAGCCGTTCCTTGGAGGTATGAACTGCATAGATTGGAGTATTCATCACGGCAATTGGGAAGACATCCATTCAATGTCTTAAGGGCAATTGTTCAAATATTTTGTTTATTTGATATATGGGTTGAAGGTCGGGTTGTAAAGAGTAAGCTAGTCTCCTCATGCAATCATGTAGGTAAGGTAGTTTATACTCCATATCGAATTATATGTGGTGCTAATTTCAATTTTTGTTTTTGTAGTAGTATAGGAGGCAAGGAATTTGTTTTTCTTTTTTGGTTTGGGAGCACATCTGAAATTGGGCTTGTTCTGCTTCTGCTCCACGACCATCCTTATGAAGATTGCATCCACCTGATTTTAACACTTGAATATACATCATTCATCTTTTTGGTAATGATGCCAAATACATGCATAATGCATAAAGAAAATTTGATTGCACAAACTGATGTTTGGTCTCTGCAGTTTGGACCGCAGAAATCTCCCTCTCTCTCTCTGTGGCTGGATGCTGTTTTATGTGAGGAGGATCACTGCTTGTTGTTAACTGGAGATGCTATCAAGGGACTATCAAATGACAATTGGAGGTATCAAGGGACTGTGAAATGACAACTGTAGGTCCATTTAAAAGGCCATTCATGAATTTTTCAAATGTAACAACAGTTGTGGACCTTTTGTTTTACTAATAACAGTTCTTCCTAAAAGAAGATAAACTAAGCTCCGTTGGCGAACTCGGACTCCTCCAACCGTATTATAACATAGCCAGCAGGACAAAAGACCAAACACAAGGGATAGGAAAGTGGAGTGGTAGGAGATGGAGAGGCAGAGGCACTCTGTGCTAGTCCGTGGAGCCTGGTGTTGGTATAAGGTGGCAACTTTGCTTAAATCAGCTGGTTATGAAGTTACAGCTCTGGACATGGCTGCTTCAACGGTCCATCCAAAGGGAGAAGAGAAGGCAAGGAGCATGGTATTTATACTCTATGCTTTCTTGATGTCTTATGAAATTACAGGGCTGTTATTTCTAGCCCTGGTTTGTGTTATTTCAGATCTTATATGTAGGAACATTGGATCGACATATGATGGTAGCTTTTTCTTTACCAGCCAGCAAATTAGATTTTAGTATTTGGTGCCAGCTGATTGCTTAGAGTAGCATAATATGCGATTGTGCTGGACAAAAATTATCCTGTTTGACAAATTTTTTTTTGTTTTGTTTTGCTTTGTTTGGGTTAGAGCACTTAAAACATAAGCTCGATAGGCACCATTGATGGCCAGGCTGTATGGGAACTCCTATCCCTGAACATGTAGGTTAATGTGAAATGTGCTTGATAGGTCAAAAATGTTATAAATTTCTAATGGCTAATGGATCCAAACTCTTATAGCGGCTTCCACATCTACCAAACTCTTTTTATTGTATGATGAATATTTTCCTCCTTGAGAATATGTATGGGAGACTTGCTGTTTCCTCGAAAGCAACCTATAAAGTTATAACCAGCTTTATTCAAATCCCCTTGCCTGAGATAAGCCTTCTCGCCAAAAGATCAGCTTAATGGGCCTGTTCTTGATGTCCCTTAAATTTGCGTTTTGGTGCATGTATTAAGAGTTTGTTTGTTTTTTATGTAGTTTTTGTGGTTATAATTTTTAAAAAAGTGCGGTTATCTGTAGTTAGTTGGATTTAGATATGTGTTTGGTAAAAATTATGGTTGAAGTTTATGTATAGCAAAAAGCATGTATAAAATGTTTGGTGGAAGTGTGGTTATTGTTGTTTTTTAAAGTGTTTTTTATTTGGAAATGCATTAAAATAATATTTATTTTATTTTTTAAAAATTATTTTTGATATCAGCACATCAAAATGACCTGAAAACACAAAAAAATATATCAATTTAAAGTAAAGAAAAAATAAAATAAAATTTAAATTTTTTCAAAAGCGCTTTTGAAACACAAAAATTAATAGGATTTTATGAAACTCAGTTAAAAAAGCATGTAAAAATTGCTTCACAAAAACTGCATTTCAAACTCATTTTTTTAGTGAGTCCCGCAGTAAAAAACGCAGTTTGGTTTATTACCAAACACCTTGCTGCGTTTGTTTCACCGCAAACACAAAAGTTGGGGAAAAACAAATGCAACCTAAAGCAAACTTTACATGTGATAACTAGTGATATTTTTTTTCTTTGGAAGTATGTTCTTTGGTAGTATTTGATATTGTTTGTTATTGTGATAATAATTATTTTTTAAAGTATTTTTATTTTGACATCAGTACATCAAAACAATCTAAAAACAAAAAAAAAATTAATTAATTTGAGTATAAAAATATTTTAATTTTTTCAAAAGTACGGTGCCACCGCAAAAATAAACACTACCTTGGTGTGCTGGACATGAGATAGGTGGATTCCTTGATGGACTCGCAATATATGTTTGGTAATGGGCCTAACAATCCCTCAATATCCTTTTTGTTTGGGCTTGATTGCTTGTCAACCTAGTTGTACCAGCTCTCCTTTACACAGGTAAAGAGTATTTATCTTCCTACTACACAAGTCAAGTATATTTTACTTCACCTTGATTTATCTAAAAATAGGTTGCATGTAGTTAAACTATTAAATAATATAATAAACAACAACTTTAGAATACACAAGGAACTTGTATCCTACCTTCTTGAATTTTTATATTGAATGGTATTTCACTCCCATTAACTTTATTATTTTTAATGAACCTAGCATTTTTAATTTCAACAATTTTTGTGCTATGTTTAGGGAAATAATTTTTTTTTTGGATAAACAAAGAAGAATCCACTAGTTGTTCTAATTAAATTCAATTTCTTTTCATATAGATTATAAATTTTTACGTCTGTTGAGTAACCCTAAACATATAAGTGTCTTAAACTGGGTTTCTTATCAGTGCATAATTTATTAGGTGTTTTGGAATTGCTTTACTATGAACTCTTTTTAGCAAATACCTAGCAATTTTTAATATATACATCAACAATGATGTTGGTACAAATAAACGACTTAATACACTCCTAACCATGTGTAAAAGTACAATTATATTTTTTTATGACATAATTTTATTGTGGTGTACCTAGCATTGTGTATTGAGCAGATATGCCATAATTCATAAAGAATTTGGAAAATAAACCTGGCTATTATCCAGTCTCATTATATCTTTCATAATATTTACAATTTTTATTTGACCTGACAACTTTCACCTTTCCATTTATTTGTCTTTTAAACTTATTAACAAATACTTCCAAGGCATCTATTACTTGAGATTTTTCATGCAACAAATAGACATCTATAATGTAAGCAGTCATTAAAATGGGTCATAAAATATTTTTCTTTATTGAAAGAAGTAACATAAAAAAACTCCATATATATACACGTGTGGGTGTGATTTCAAGAAGTTGCAACATGAATGAATCCATCAAGTATTATAAGAAACCTTAACTAAATTTGATTCCAAACATATAAAAGCACCATGCATAAATTTCTTTCGAACCATGTCTTATATTTCATGCAATCTTTCTGAAAATGTCTCAGTTTTCTATACAAAATACAGTTATTATTCTTATGTTCCTTCTTGTGAACTTGGATAAAAGACTCATTTATCTTAAGCGGTCCATGCTTACCATTTCCATACATTTTGATTACTTATAAAATGAATGGAATGAATTTCTTGATTCTTAAATCTCATTTCCTCTTGAACAAGAATAATATGCAGTTCATGCACAATCTTTTTGTTTTTGTATATATATAGTTCATTTAAAAAGAACCACACTCCGGAGGTAATGAGTTGATCATAAATTTTACAAGAAAATTATCATCCACATTCATTCCCAAGGATTTAAATCTTGCTACAATATTTGTCATTTCAATTATATGATCAAGCACGATACGAGAACTATTAAACTTAATGATTGTCAAAGTAACCATTAATGTCCCAATAAGTGGCTTATCAATAATTTAAGAATGCTCTTACATAAATCTCATTTCAATGATATACTTATGCATGCTAAGAGAACTATCATAACTTAATGGTGGTCAAAGTACCCATTAATATCCTAGTAAGGGCTTATCAATAATTTAGGAGTGCTTTTCCATAAATCTCATAAATTGTTTTAGAATATTTAGTGTTAAATGTTATTTACTATACTCATTCGTATAAACATTAGACTCAATTTTTAACTTTTTTGATATTTTTGGAAAGGTTATTCTTTAGCATTGATATTCTCGGTAATTACAGTAGGTTTTTGAATTTAAAGTGCCAAGTTAAGATCCAAAACACTTAGGTGAAATTGAACTTGTTCACACTAGTGAGAGAAATTAAGCCCATTAAATATGAAAATAGACGAAGCATGCCAATGAAGAGAAAACACGAATAGATATTTCAAGATTAATAAGATGCTAAAATGTTAGTTCTATGAGTCAAAACTTTAACACATGATACATATTCAAAAAAATAACTCACATAAACAATACATGTATATTGATGATATTTTTTGGACAATGCAACAATATAAAAAAATTGATCATAATGATACAAATAAAATTTGAGTTGATTTGGTATTTATCATGTTTTAACATATAAACATAACTAACAACACCTTGATTACCAATGATTACATTTATTAAACACAAAACAACTTATCAAGCTTTGGATGATTCTAAAATGTCTTATATCAATGAACTTCAATTTACCCATAAATAAATAATCATCATGATATTTATAAACCCCTGGATAAAATTCACAAAATTAATAAGGGAAATATTATGTTAAATGTGTAAAATGAATATTTAAATTACAGGGATGAAGATAGACTTGAGAATTTGAAATTAAATGTTCAAGGGTTAATTTAAAATTAAAAATATGAAAATGGTGGGAAAATAAAAATAATAAAGAAAAGCAAGTAAAAACCAAATGGAAGAGATCAAAGAGGAAAGCAAGTTTTTGGGATATAATATAATGAAATTTTATGTAGTCAGTTTAAACTCAGTCTTAAAATGCATATGGACATGAAAAATATTACCCAACGAATATAAAAGGTACAATGTAAACTTCTGACCTGAAAGTTGATAAATTAGTGCTCAATATGGAGAATGTTTATAAACTTGAGGTGAAAACACTTAGAAAAGTATTTTAGAACTTACAAATAAATTAATGTTTGGTTTTATGCTTGAATGACCTTGATTATTGGTATAAGTCTTGTGTATAATCACGTAGTTTTTAACCCAAAAGGGGATGAAATTTGAGGAGAAATTGTATCATAAATAGGGATGAAAGTTCCTAATAAATTATCTTGGAAATCTTGATGATTTAACCAATAAAACAACATGCAAATTTGGATTTTGGCATAAAAAGTACTTATTGTCTAGTTTTACACTATTAAGCATAATTCTTAACCCGGACGTTGGATCGGGATGAGATTAAGCATAATTCTTAACCATATGTTTCTATCTTGATTAAAATTTCAAGTCGATTAGAGTTTAAAAAGATTATACAAATTACTAGTACTTAAGAGAGGTATTTAGAAATTAACAATGATGTATAAAGCAGGGACAAATTTGTAATAAAATAAAAAGACCCACCTTCTTCTTTTTAAATATGGACAACAACCATTTTGGAAGGAGGAGAGTTTCCTTCTTTATTTTTCTTGAATTCTCCTTATAGTTATGAAGAGATTTAGGAGTTTTGATGGTTTTAACATGGATTAAAAGGAGAAAAACACTTAAATACAAGATCAAAAAGAGTTTAAATAGGAAAAAAGAGAAGTTAAAGAGAGAAACTAGATGAATCAAAGGAGGAAGAAGGACGCTTTGAGAAATTTCTACTGGAAGGGATCTGGATATAAATGATTGGTAAGATGCTTATAACTCATTTATGTAAGTTTGAGTAAGTTTTAAGTAGTTTTGAACAATTCATGAATCTATAGGGTTAAGGTTTTTGATGAAATTTAGAGGAAATCTAAAATTGCTTGTAATTGAATTAATTGAGTTGGAATAAGTTATAATGGATGTCAAATCATAAAAAAATTAAGAACAAATCATGGTGATAAGTAGGACGCTATAGGCCGGTTAAGAGGGAAATTGTTTTGGAGTTGTTTAGATGGTGCAATTACATGTAATTGTGTTATGTTATTGTTTGTTGTTATGTGTAAAGTGATTACAAATATATCAAGTTAATTTATCAAGATGATAATGTAATTCTTAGGTTAGTGAGAATAAGGATTTTTAAAGAAATAATTGAATTAAAGACATAGTTAATTGTACTTATGATTACATGGTATAAATGATGAAGAATCTAATTGAAACCATGAATATTTAAAAAAACATTTCAAGAGGAAATGGAAGTTTTGGGGCTGATCATAAGTAGAGTTAAGAAAATTTAACAAGTAAAGATAAAGTGATATGAATTATGGTTAGTTTAAATGTTAAGAGAGTTATTATGAGTTAAAAAGAATAAATTGAATTATAAATATGTTAAAAAGTGGATTATTATGTTTTGGGATTTGAAAGTATAAGTGGAAGTTATGATGCATACATGAATTATAGATTGTATATTGAACACGGAATTGAGGTTTTAAAAAACAAAAAGTAAGAGGAAATGATTTGCAAAAATTAGCGGAAGTTAGAACTTCATTTGTGAAAACATGAATTGTAGTAAATATGTTTATATAAGTTATTCATATCAAGGTTGTTAAAATCGCGATTTTAACACGGCACGGAAAGTCGTTCACAAACTCGGATCGTAAAAACGGATCGTAAAATCGTAAAATCATAAAGAATTTTAAAATACATAAAAAAAAAATTCATGCTTTAAATAAAATAAAGATTTTTTTTTAAATTCAAGGCATTTGAAATATGTAGATAAAATATATTTCTTTAATCTAAACTTTATTTTCTTATTAATGCATCTCTTAATCATTTTAATGAAAATATTTTTTTTTAAATTGCAAACACGATTTTCTAAACAACAATCTATCATAATATTAAAAGTAATATTTGCCTCCTGATAAATTTTGGTCCTTGAATTTTAATTTTTTTTTCAAGCAATGAAACTAAATTGTTTTGTTTAAAATTGAGCATTAACCCAATGACATAATCTTTTTTGACATTAAGATAATCACTTAGAAAAAAAGTAAAATAAAGTTTTAAGCTTAATTCCCTGTGAACATTACGTAGAATAACAAAAATGAAAAATAAATCAATAAACATAGTAGAAAAAATTTAAAGGACGGGAAAAAAAAAAACATTGTTGTTTCTCCTCTTAATACCTCATAGTATACAGTAAAAACACCTTTAGATATTTTTGTTAATAATTGCATGTTGTACAAGATGCACAGAAGAAACCAAAAGTCCAAAACGTGAACGGCTTTCCGTATTTTTCTTAAACCAAAGTAAATCGTGCCCGCGAAGCTTTTGCTCTTACCAAAGCATCCGACAAATTGTCCAAGAGGGGGAGATTTTGTTTCGTGGCCTCATTTTGTCAAAATCGCAAAATCGGTCCTGAAATCGCGATTTTGCGCGATTTCATCCGATTTTTGCGATTTCACTCGATTTCAATCCGATTTTACCCATTTTCGATTTTTTCAAGCGATTCAACCCGTAATGCATGTTTTGACTCGTAAAATCGTATGATTTTACGAGTCAAAATGCGATTTTAACAACCTTGATTCATATAGAAAGTGATGAAAATCATAACATAAATGGGTGGAAGGAAATGTGATATTATATAAGGGTGAGGGATTAGATAATTTAATTGGGTAAGAATATCATTATGAAAAAAATAAGAATTTATAGAAATACAAAAGAAAAATTGTGAGGTGGATGTAATTGTTAAGGATTAAGGAGTAATGGTTGAAAATGGTATACCTAAGTACTTATAAGCATGAAAAACCAAATATATATATATATATATTGATGAATAGTGTGATGAAATTATATAACATGAATGTTGATGTATGATAAGATAAAAGAGATATCGATAATGGTACCTTCTTTGGATTCAAGAGAAGCACTATGAGTGACATCTTCTATAGCTAGAAGAGCATGTTTAGTTAGAGGTTCAAGTAGGTGCTCAATACCTCAGTTGTAATTTAAATTTAAATTAGTCTTGTTGATACAAAATTCTTTGATTGTAAATGACTGAGTTATGAATGTTTGGAAATGAAAAGGACAAGAAACAAATAAATAGATTGGCAAGATATAAGTCGGTTGCAGGAGTATGGGCTATTGTTATGATAAGCCGACTGCAAGAGTGAGGACTGCAAATATATATACATTGATAAACTGGTTAAAAGAGGAGGAGTTATTTAAATATGTAACTGATGAGTGGTTGCAAGAAAAGAGGCCATCGTTATGTGAAATTGATTTAGTTGATTGTAAGAGCAGGGACTAAATTATTAGAATGTTAAACCAAATTCAAAATTTATGATTTGGATGTATATGATAAAATTTATTACTCGGATAAGATTATTGGTCTCGGGCAATGATAGAACTTTTTGGTGTTAGAATATTGGATGAAATTGTGCATATCAAATAATGAAATGGCATATAGAATGGTTTAATGACAAAAAATTTTAATGTGAAAAAATAGAATTCCTAGAAGAACAAACTTCTATAACCTAGGTAAATGAAAAGGTTAGCTCATTTTATTAGAATCTATAAGGGATAGCTGAAGAGATTGACATTCATGAGGGATAATTAAAGTTATAGATGTCCGTGTAAGATGGTTGAGATTAAATTGTCTTAATTGATGATGGTCAAAATGGTTAAATTGTTAAGTCAAAGTAACAGATTGAATGTCTTATAGGAATGAGAATAAGTGATTTTCGTTGATATGCAATTCATATTTTAATTCTCATAATAGTACTCATACATTTATGATGCTAATTACTTGATTTCAGGCTTATCTCAGCACAAATAGAAACAATAAATCACTAGTATAATATTTTTTTATTGATAAGTGATAATCATTTAAAAAGAATACATCATTGATTTGACACTTATAATATGTATATTAAATAATTTTATTTTGATGTATATCCTTACATTATTGTCAAGTAAAAATAAAATATTCAAAATACAAGGCGTTACATCATCCTTGTAAAAGAAAAAAGACAGTTAAAAGGTGATGAAAGTGAAATGCAAGAGCATTGGAGCAAGAATTATATATAAAAACTCTGTTAATGAAAGGATTCCTCGGAATTGTTGGGTAGTAGGGAATGAAAGTTATGCTAGCCAACATAATCATAAGAGTAGTATTGGATGTTGTTTGTACAGTAAAGAAATGTTGATTAGAATTTCCTTTTCTTCAGAGCCATATTTCCTCTAAATCATTGTCAGTCACACTCTTGCTGCACCGGCGTCGCGTTGCAGAATTTCCTTCTGTTCTGAGCCATATTTGGCTGTATTTAAAATCACGGTGTAAATCGTGTTTTAAAAAATTTTAATTTTTTATATTTAAAATAATTTTTTTATATTTTTATATTATTTTAATGTGTTAATATTAAAAATAATTTTTAAAAAATTAAAAAATTTTATTTTAATATATTTTTAAATAAAAAATATTTTTAATCATCATCGCTACTGTATTCTTAAATATATCGATTGTAACGTCTGGAGACCACGATAGCTGCTTGTTGAGCATAATAGGCCGGGGATTCCGCGGTGGGGAGAGGGGTCGTGGTTGAATTGACATTGACTGTGCTGACGATTGAAGAGGCTGGAGAGGCCTTTTTTTTTTGGGGTTTCTGAGGCGGCGGTGAATGGGTTTTTTGGCCTTTTCGGTGTTTATTTTAAATGACGATTCCCATGGGTGTACTGTTACATATATATGGTAATAATGAGGTGGCGGGAGGGTTTATGTTTTAAAGTTTTTCTTTTTAAAAAACAAATCTAAAGAAACATCCCTTCATTTCAATTAGCTTAGGTTTGTTTTTATATTTCAAAAATATTTTTTAAAAAAATTAAATTTTTTTATTTTTTTACTTTAAATTAATATTTTTTAGTATTTTTAGATTATTTTGACACGTTGATGTTAAAAATAATTTTTTAAAAATAAAAAAAATATTATTTTGATACATTTCTGAGTGAAAAATATTTTGAAAAGCAACTACAATCACACTTCCAAATACTTGAAAAGAAATATTAATAATGTCACCCTCATATTCTTACATTTGAAAAGAAATTTGTCAATTATGTGTAACTTTTTGGTTCTCCCAACTCAAGTATCACCTTATGGTATTGAATTAAATTCCTTGTTACAAGGAAAAACAAATTATATATATATATATATATATATATATAATTTGTTTTTCCTTGTAACAAGGAATTTAATTCAATACCATAAGGTGATACTGGAGTTGGGAGAACCAAAAAGTTACACATAATTGACAAATTTCTTTTCAAATGTAAGAATATGAGGGTGACATTATTAATATTTCTTTTCAAGTACTTGGAAGTGTGATTGTATATATATAATTCTAAAAGAATTAATCGAGTAAATGAAGAGAAAAATTAGTGTGCGTGATTTCATATTTTATTACTATAATTGGGATTGGGTTTTGAGGGTGGAAATAATATTACCAATAATGGGACATGAAAAAAAAAAACCGCATGAATGAAAATTGTTTTTGCTAATTACTTTTAATTGGGGATAATATCGCATGACTTTGAATTTTAGAAACTCGATTAAACTTTACATATAGTTGTTTCCCATTTTGAGTTTTGTGAATGCGTTGGCAAATTATATACTTTGGTTAGTGGAGACCACAGTGAGCCAGTGCTGGTGGCTACTAGTTATAAAAGTGTTTTTTTTACCATATTTATTCCAATGGAAAAAAGTCATTTGTAGAGCTATTTATATTAAAGTAAAAGAAACAAGTGTCTTATTATTTCTTAATAAATTTAATGTTATTTTTTTTCCACATGGCTACATTTAATTGATTTATTTTTTTATTGGCCCTACTTTGTTGGTTTTAGCTCTTTGAAGAGATATGTAGGAATAACTTTTATGGGAGAGAAAAGTCATTTTAGCATTTTGTTTGGCTTTTCTCTTGAAGTGTGTAAAACAAACAAAGAATAACTAAAATATTAGCTTTTAATTTTTAGTTATCCATTTAGCTTTTCTATTGGAGATGCTCTAAAGAAAGGGAAATCACGGTTGTGCTAATATCATAAATACGGTACAAACAAATAAAGGCTTTTTCACAACAAATGGAGGTGTAGTTTAGTGCTTTTTAGACAACACAAAATTATTTTGGTTTTGGACTGTTATAAAAGACTATGAATTGAAAGAGAATCCAAATTAATGTTACTGGGGGTGAGTTATTACGGTATTTTTAAGATTGTGGTTGCGATGATAGTGTAAAGTGATTTTCGCTTAAAAATATATCAAAATAATATTTTTATATTTTTTAAAAATTATTTTTGACACCAGCACACTAAAACAATATGAAAACATACATAACTTTTTTTAAAACTTTTTAAGAATATATCGCGTTTCCAAACATAGCCTAAATGGTCCTGGTTTGACCATGTATTGGAAGTTGTAAACCGGAGAAGATATGTGCGTACAAGCTTTAGGTTTGTGTTCTGCATCTTATACTGCTTTAGTCAATTCAAAACTCCTTCGTAAGACTTTTATCACTTTAATGAATTATTCATAATATAAATTCCAAATTATAAATATAACACTTCAAAGATGAGTCATAATTTATCTTTACTATACCTAACAACATATAAACAATAAAATAGTATATCAAAGTATTTATCCTTCAACACATCTTTGTACGTAACAACGTAAATTGAATCTTAATTAGAATTATTTAGAGACATCATTGTCATAATTTATTTTTGGATTATTCTTCAAAATTTACCCTTCTTTACTTAAAAAAATAAAAAATCAAAAGCAATAATAACAAGAAAACTGACAATTAGTAAAAGCTGGTTGAGGAAGGTTTCAGATATATATAAAAGAATCAAGTTGGAGTTTTGAATGAAATTGAGAGCTTAATCATATCCTATTGTACCCAAGATTGGAGAAACAATGTAGATTCAAGGTCAAATTAAATGATTATTGGACGAGTCCGCATAAAAATTAAGTCCAATGAAATAATTAGATTTTTAATAGGCCAATTTGATTTAATCATGGGCCAAATTAAAATTTTAATTATGTTTAAGAGTTAATTTAGGTTAATTAAAATATTTAATTAGTTGCAAGGACTTAATTATACTTTTAATTAGTTAAATTAATTTTATTAGGGACTTAATTGGTGAAAAATTAAGTTTGGAAGCTCAATTTGGGCTTAATTAAGAATATTAAAATTTTAGAGGACCAAATTTAATTTTTACAAAGTCAATTGATCGAAATCAGGGATAAAATTGCAAGAAAATAAAAGTTTGGGGTCAATTAAGGATTAAATTGAAGAAATCCACAGTAAAGGACTATTTTGAAAAATGCTCTAAACTTCAAGGACGTAATTCAGTTGAAGACAGAGGTGAAATTGAAAGTTTAATGGTTAATTGAGGGTCAATCATCATAAATCCAAAACTAAGGGCTACAATGAAAAAGACGCTGAAATTCAAGGTTGGTATTGAAGATCAATAGTGATAAAATTGCATAAAATTAAAAGTTCAAGGATAATTAGGGATGTAATTAAAAGTCATAGAACTAAATTGAACTTTAATTAAATCCCTAATTAAAAATCTCAAAAGTCAAAATGACACCATTTCATTTAAATGAAACGCCATGTTTTGATCAAAACGGTGTTATTTTGACCAAGAAAAAACAAGAAAAAAAAGGAGAAAATCAGACGACTTGTTGTATAGTTACTGTTCATCATCCCCTATCTTTTTACTTAAAAAGACTACTCGAGTGGCTACTTTTTTAAAGCATTTAATGATTCATTTCATTAACCAAATCGGACAAACCATACACCACTATGATGACCTGACGTCTTAATACACCCTAATGTAATTTTTGTTGGCTGATAGCCCCTACAACCATTGTGGCGTCGCTCCAAAGAGACCAACCTGACCAGCCTAATTTTCATAGATCATGATGACATCTTTGAGTCTACAGTTGGGATCTTCTCCGCTTGAATCAAGGGCCAAAATTAGTCTCCATAAAGATAAGATATCCCTTTCCACCCTTATAAATAAGAGTGGATTTGGGGAATGGAGGGACAAGAAATTTGAGTGCAAAGTTGACAAAAAAACCAGCCTCTCTCAATTTTTTTTCTTCATCTGCCAGTCCTATCTTTCTTTTCCTTTGTCGTGTACTCAACCTCAGCTCCTTTCAGCAGCGACGCTAACCTCAACCGGTAGTTGATAGCCCATTAAAACCGGCAGCCAAAGCCTCTTCCCCCACTGTAATAAAGACAATAGCTCCCTTTTCCTCTCGGCTTCCACCCTTATCAGCGGCAACAACTCCAATAGCTTGCCTCCTCTACGCCATCGTGACCGCCAGTTCCTCCACTATCGTGTACAGCCAAAACACAACCCCTGCGTCAGGTAATTTTCTTCCTTCAATAACCTGTGCCTTGCTTCCTTTTTTCTTTCTTTCTTTAGATAAGGTATGCAAGACTTGAATTAATTCTACCTCTCATCTATTTCAATTAAGAAAGAGATGGGCTGCCCCTCAGCCTAGCTAGATGGTTAGGCCGGGTACAACTTAATATATATATATATAAAAGAAATATTCATTGGGCCATTGATCATCCTAACCCAATTTAATAGGGCTGGGCTTGGATTTCGAGTTGAATCCAACCCATTTATTAAATAATAATAAAAAATAATAAAAAATTCAAAATCTTCAAAGACAATTAAAAAAAACATTTTTTGGTTTGACGCGTGTTTTTTTAACAATTTTGTCTAATACCAGGTCGTAGATGTACACTATAAGATACAAGCCTGGTATTAAAAGTACCTGGTTTCTCCAAAACTTAAAAAAAATCCTAAAAAATTAAATTAATTTCCTCATTTCAAAAACAAAAAAAAAAGATGTTTTGTTTTCGTGTATACGACCAAATCCTAAAGGTTTTTCATGCATATTGTTCCCTAAAAAAATCACATTTCTATCATGTTTTAAATTTTTTTTAAAAAATATCATAACCGGTTTTTGGTTATTCATTAGAGTTTGATCAAAATACAAAAAATCCCATAGTAACTAGTTTGTTACTCGAAACATTAGGAAATAAATGCGACGATAAATCTAGGAGATCTTTCCTCACAAAAAAAGATCTATCTTAAACCTTAGACGAAACCAACATATAGAAACATTGACCTAGAAAACAATTGACAAGCAATGCAACTTACTTTAGATAGGGTGTACTGCCTTGTACCTTAGACGAGACCAATATATAGAAACATTGACCTAGAAAACAATTGACAAGCAATGCAGCTTACTTTAGGTAGGGTGCATAAAGGGTGATCTATCTTTTCCTTATACAACTAGTCATCTTATCTACACTATCATAAATCATTAAATTTTCTAGTGATTATAATATTCAGTGAAAATTATAAACCTCTAATCATACAAAAACCCACTTTAAGCAGCTCCGCCATCGCCATTCAATGCTATGGACGTAACAACATTCATCAATTTGCGTGATTCGTCCAACCATGTTTCTTGGTTTCATCTCTTCCATGTTGTTTAAAGTGTAATGGAACTTCTTACAGTTTATAGACATTAAAGGGAAGGAACTTATCAAGTTAAAATCTTTTGAATCTTTGTGAACAAACATAACAAACTCAAATCATAATACATAATTAGCACACCAGCTATGGACACGACCCAATTCCTTCTACAATCTAACACAAATGAATAACCATTTATTTCTCATATTTCCTTTTTCTTTAATAGCCAAAAATAAAAAATAAAAACAACCCGATTCCTTCAACAATCTAACACAAATCCGAAGCAAATGCAGCCAAGATGGGCTGCACAACTATCACACACATAAAAAGCACACCAGCTAAGGATACGCGGCGTATATGCCATCTAAGCATGCTTGCGTGCCAACTCCAGTATAGAATGGCAGAGTTCTGCAGGCGTAGAAAAAACTGGCACATGATCTGCAGGAATCTCCATCACTTCCTTTACCCCATTTTGCTCAATCATCCAGCGCTGAAATGAGGCAAGCATCATTAAATCCTCAGTACAAACAATATAAACTCGCGGCACTGATCCATATCTCTCATCAGTGAACTTCTTTGCCTTGGACAGGCTTTCCACAAACATCGATCCTGGTCTATTTAAGAGCATCTGCAGAGCTAGATCCTGCAAACAAGAACAGTATCATAACTGGTTATTACAATGAAAACTATCCAAGATTCATAATTTTTTAAGAAAGATTTGTGTACCTCAGCGGAGGAAAGATGAAAGGGCTTGCACTTCATAAACTCGCATCCCATGTAAACACATGTATGCGGTTCTTCAGGGGTTCCATGTAATGAAAACAGAGTGTCTTGCCACTCTTCTCCCTTGGGACCGATTTCAGAATACTAACAAGGAGGCCAAAATATCATTTTGATGTTAGAACATGATTGATAATGACTTTTACATTTGCATGTGTGCGCATTAAAACCTCATCTTGAATTAAGCAAAAGATTGAAGCTAATCAAGCATATCGAATACCAATCATCACTTTTAGCCTTTTGGATCTTTCATTAGATCATACATGCAAGAGGCCGATCTCCCTCACACTCTTCAATAATTAATGTGAGGGTTGTGATTCCATAAGATTTGATACTGTTCGAATTGATATCATCAGTGAACTAAAAAATACTTCTATGAAAAAAAAAAAAAAATAGTCTCAAGACCTTAAAATTATTCTATTTTCAAAATCAGATTTCGTCAAACCTAGGGTTGTTCATAGCATTTACTCGAATAGAGAAACCAAGCAAAATAGATCAACACATTTTCGTGCATGACCATCTTAATTAGAAAGGGGAAAAGGGGTCTTAATAATATTAATAATAATAACACAGAGATACCTTTTCTAACATATAAGATGGCTGGTGCACGGTATCAGGCAAGATTGCAGTAAGAAAAACAGCAAGAGAAACCTTCTCTGGGAATTTCTCCATAGCAAAAGCCAGATTCAAGCCACCTAAACTGTGCCCCACCAATACAACCTTTTCATTTTCAGGTAATTTGGCCATGAACTCCATCAAGGGCTCATTATACTGATCAAAAGTGCGAACTTCTTCAATTTTTTGTGTGTTCACCCCTGATGCAGCCATGTCAAGAGCTGTGACACGGTGGCCAGCTTCCTCTAGCCTTGGCTTGACCTTGTACCATATCCAAGCTCCTGCAACTGAACCATGGATCAAAACAAAATGCTGTTTTTGATTGTTGACCTCTCCCATTCTTTTGATGTCGTGGTTTGATACTGATATTTGCTATTGCTCGGTGGAGTATATTGGGAGAGAAGACGATGCTGAAAAGTTGGTAATGTCCGGTCCAAGTGGCCTAATTTTCATCAAGAACCTTCTAGGGTACGAAAAAGCTGTCGTAAAGTTTCGTTGTTCGCTCCGTCGTCGACCCCATGATGTATTCGTTGACTAGTCATTTATTCTGGTTTTCTTTGGAGGAATGCTAGCCATATCCTTAGTTAATAAAGGTAAATTATGGGTCCTTGAGGCTTGATGTCTGCTTTGATGCAGCTTGTCCTCATTCGGTTTTTAGCAATGATAGTTTTTTTTTTGGCATTTTAGTTTGGTTAGGCATGTCTGCTTGGTTGTTAGTTTATCTTTCTGGATGTTTATGCCTAGTTAGAAAGTCTGTTTTTTTTTTTATTATATATTTTTATATATTGAACTCGCTGTTCTCTGATCTTATATATTTTTTATCTTTAATATATTCTTAGATAAAAAAATGATAAATTATGGGTAGATTCTGTCCATTTAATATAATTCTATATAAATTTATAATTACAAAACAAATAGGTAAAATAATGTATTTTTTACACACACACAACACTAAATGGTATAGGGGAATCACTGTTTCTCCACACACAATGCACTGTGGCAGTAATCCACAGTGCATTCCTCCTCTCTCTGTTTTTTTTGCATTTTTTTCCAACTTTTCCTTTTTTCTCTTTCTTTTGTTTTTTTTTTCAAAATCATTTTTTTTCAACTTTCCTATTTTTTTTCATTTTTTTTTGCATTTATTTATTTTTGTTAATTTTAGTTTTTAAATATTGATCTGGTTAAAAATTTCGTTTTGTAATTTTTTTATTTAAAATACAGTGGATTGCTGCGGTGTTTTCCCACATAGTTTTTCTATTTTATTTTTTTATTTTTCAAAATTATATTTTGTCGATTTTTTTTAATATTGAGCTAATTGATAATTTATTTTTGTAATTTTTTTCTTTAAAACATTGTTGATTGCTACAATGTTTCTCCGCATGGTTTGTTTTTATGATTTTCTCCGAAATTATCTTTTTTTATTTTATTTTATTTTTTAATATTGAGCTGATTAAAAATTACAGTTACAATATGTGAGGAAAGCACTGTAACTTTCCTTGAAAATTATTGTGGATTGCTATAATGTTTTTTCCCATTTGATTTTTTTCTGTTTTTGTTATGTTTTTTCCTAAAATTATCTTTGTCAATTTTATTTTTTAAATATTAAGCTGGTTAAGAATTGCAATTACAAGTAAATACAAGTTTTTCCTCACAAAACATTATGGATTGATACGGTTTTTCCTCACATGGTTTTTTTCCAGTTTCTTTTGTGTTTTCTTTTTTTGTAATATTTTTTTTCAAAATTATCTTCGTTGATTTTTTTTTTTAATATTGAGTTGATTAGAATTTAACTTTGTAATAAAGCTTAATCATGTGGGGAAAGCACTGTAGCTTTCCTCATAGTTTTGAAACCTGACCCGGTCATCGACTCGGTCAAGTGACCGGGTCACGAGTCAGATGAGTTGACCCGAGTCAACCCAAAAGGATAAGCTGATGCCAAACAAACCCCATCCCTTTCCTTCTCTCCCTAAAAATCCTCCATTAATGGAACTCTCCAATCACTTCATACCCATTAAAAAATCCCCGATTCTCTTCTTCACCACCAAACCACCCTTGTCCACCTAAGCCATAACAAAACCCTTTGATTCACACTCATCAAAACTTACTCCTCCAGCTCGCTAGTTTCAGTAGTTTCTTAACTGAAAATGAAAAGGATAAGCTGATGCCAAATAGCCCATCCCTTTCTTTCTCTCCCTAAAAAATCTTCCATTAATGGAACTCTCCAATCACTTCATATCCATTAAAAAATCTCCCGATTCTCTTCTTCACCACCAAACCACCCTTCTCCACCAAAGCCCTAACAAAACCCTTTGATTCACACTCACCGAAACTCACTCCTCCACCTCGCTCACTCCAACTCGAAACCCTTAAAGCCTTAGAATGGAGTTTCCTCGTGGAACCAACTCACTCCCTTCACTTCAACTTCGATGGGCAAATCGATCACTTGAAACGCAAAAATCCTAATTGGCAAGAGCAAAGAAGAGAGCCAGAAGCTTCTAGGCCAGACTGCAGCTGCATTGGCTGTGATGGAATCTTTGGTTAATTAGGTTTGCTTTGTGATCAATGTGTCCCCAATTCTGCTTCGTTATTCTTCATCGTTTTGGCCTTTTAAAAGGCCAAAACAACGTCGTTTAACGTCTATTAATATATATATAAAAAAAAGACCAGGTCTCAGCCGGGTTTGACCAGGTGGCCCGGGTCCCGAATCGACCCGGCAGGTCGACCGGGTTTCACCGGGCCAACTCCTAAGCGGGTTTTTGCCTCCATCCGGACCGGTTCTATGCCTGGGTCGGCCAGGTCCCGGGTCAACCCGCCGGGCCAGTCCGGGTTTTAATACTGTGGCTTTCTTCACAAAACATTGTGGATTGCTACAGTGTCTCTCCGCATGGTTTTTTTCTTATAATTTTTCCAAATTATCTTTGTCAATTTTATTTTTTTAATATTGAGTTGTTTGAGAATTATAATTACAAGTCATTACAAATAAGGCTAAATCATGTGGGGAAGCACTATAGCTTTCATCACAAAACACTGTGAATTGCTACCGTGTTTCCAACATGATTTTGTTTTCTCTTTTTTAGGTGTTTGTTTTGTTATTTTTTTTTCTAAAATTATCTCTGTCGATTTTTTTTAATATTGAGCTGATTAAGAATTTAGCTTTGTAATTTTTTTTCTTTAAAACACTGTGAATTGTTGCAGTGTTTTCCTATATGATTTTTTTATGATTTTTTTCAAAATTATCTTTTTCGATTTTTTTTTAATATTGAGTTGGTTAAGAATTATAATTACAATAAAGCTAAATCATATGAGAAAAGCGTTGTACTTTTTCTCACAAAACACTGTGGATTTCTACAATATTTCTCTAAAAGGTTTTTTTATTTTATTATATTGGGGAAAACACTATAGTTTTCCTCACAAAACATTGTCAATTGCTACAACATTTTTCTTCATGGGTTTTTTTTCCTTCCAAAATTATCTTTGTTGGTTTTTTTTAATATTAAGTTGGTAGAGAATTTAGCTTTGTAATTTTTTTTGCTTTTTATTAACAGAAAAGCTAAATCATGTGGCGAAAGCACATGTATCTTTCCTCACAAAACACCGTAGATTGCTACAAATCATTTTGTTCAGTCTCTAAGTTTTTGATCACCAACACAACTTTTTTTTTCCGTCATGAAATATTTGCTTCATCATACCAAATCTTGATGCTTCGAGGTTCCTCCCAATCTTGATCAGATAAATCTATTCAATAATTTATCGTTAATTAATTATACCTTGAAATGGGAGGGTGACAAATTAAAAATGAAAATGAAAAGTAGCCTCTTTTTTTTTGGTTATGGATGAAGTAGTAAAGAATATCCAAGTACCTTACTGATAAAATTTATATTTTAGATAATCCGTTAATCTTTTAATTATAATAATTTGATTTATTTTCTATAGTCAAGATATCTAGTGACTTTATATAAAAAACTTAGGTCGCTAGTAGCAGCTAGCTGGTGCCTGGTAAGTCAGGATAATTTATAGTTGATACTTGTAAAAGGTTCTCTTTGATAAATATAAGGACTTTTAGTTGCTTGCTTAAGTGAATAACTTATTAAGAGAGAAAATACAAATATATTTTAGAGAGATAGACTCTGAAAATATATGTGCTAAAAATATTGAGAATGAAGAGATTATCCATCTTGAACTTGGAAGATTCATGAGATATTTATAGACCATGAGTCTTGTTCTTTTGTAGAGAGGAGAGCTGGAGTGTAATTTTGCTCTAATAATATTAATGTATGATAAATATCATTTACACATGCATTAATGATGGATAAATATCTTTTACACAAACATTAATGAGATGAAGATATTGTAGGTTATAAGAGATTTTTATACACCCAGGGGTGTAAAGAGAGTAGGATCTAAAATATATTGGTTTAGTAAAAAATATATATAAAAAAGTGTTGGGCCCACGTAAGTTGCCTGAGCCCACTTGGAGAAGAAAATGGATCTAAAGGCATTGTCTAGGCCCATAGTCGTTAGGCTTGGGTGACGGGGTGGTGCCAACACCAGGGTCAGGCACATGCTTGAGCCCATAGGAATGCTTGGCTGGTACTTAGCTTCAGGGACACTAAGGTGCATGCCCATCACCTCAGCTAGGCATGATAGCACTCAATGAAAGGCTAGGCATGTCACACCCAACTAAGAAAAACCCATGAAGGGTGAGCCTATATATTTTAAGAGGATGTGGGAACTTAAAGAGGGTGAGCATATACTTGAAAAATTTCTAAAAAGCTGAGGGTAGCATCTGGAAGAGAAGCCCGTACTTAGAAAATATATTTAAGAGGTCGAGGGAACCCAATAAAAATAAACCCATACTTAGAAAAATTTATAAGTGTCCGAGAGGATCTAAGAATGGTGAGCCTATACTTAGATTTTTTTTTAAGAGGCTATATGAACCTAAAGAGGGTGAGCCTACACTTAGAAAATTTATAAGAGTTTGATGGTAACCCCTGAAGGAGAAGCTTGTAAAATATTCTTAGGAAACCCAAAAAGGAGAAACTCATACTTATGAAATTTTATAAATGGTTGGGGGTAACCCCTAGAGGGTCGTTCAATGCGGTAACATGAGGCTTGAAAGCCCCATATCAATCTAAAATTGTATTGAAGAGAGCGAGGCTCGGGGTCTCATATTCAATGATATGGGGTTTAAAAGCCTATATTGAAGAAAGATCACACTATAGTGGGAGGTTTGTGACCTTCCTAGTAACGGTGCGAGGCTTAGGAGCTCACCATTTGAGAAGGATCTCGCTGAAGAGTGGGAGGCCTATGGCCTTCCTGGTGGTGGTGTTGGGGGGGGGGGCTAGAATCACCTTACTAGAGAGAGATTGTACCTAAAAGTGGTAGATTTGAGATCATACCTAGAGATAGTATAAGGTCCGGGAGCCTCATTGACGAGTTTTATCAGTGTGAGATTGTACTAAAGAGCGAGAGATATTATATTATACTCGGAGATAACATAAGGCCCTAGAGCTCATTTAGAGAGTTATGTTAGTTCAAAGTTATAATGGAGAAAGAGAGATAGCTGAAGAAGAGGAGAAGCAGCTTCGAGCTGCTTTCAGTGGCACTGCGTTTCAAACGCAAATTTGGTGGGTTCCATAAACAATAAATAATTTTTTATCCATTACCAAACGATTGTTTTCTGTGGTTTGCTTCAAAAGCAAAAGCAACCACATAAACAAACAGGTTCGTATTGGTTGACTAATGATTTATTTTGGTTTTCTTCGAAGGAATAGTAGTCACATCCTTGGTTAATAAAGATAAATATATATGGATGCCGTGGGGAGTAGCTCAACTAATTAGATTTTAAATTTGTATTTTAGAGGTTATCAGTTCGAGTTTTATAAACCTTAAGCCACTTGAGGTTTACATGGTCGTTAATTTTAGGACTCGTATGATTAGTCTAGTGCGTGCAAACTAGTCCGAACACCTATATTAATAAAAAAAGATAAATATATATTATAGAATATATTTATATTTTTATCTTTATTAATTAAGGATGTGGCCACTATTCCTTCGAAGAAAACCAGAATAAATCATTAGTCAACCATTCTGCTTGGAAATGCATAAAAATAATTAATTTTTTTTTAACATCAGCACATTAAAACGATCCAAAAACACTAAAAATAATTAATTTAAATTAAAAAAAATCATTTTTTTTCAAAGTACTATGCCACTACAAAATCAAACACTGAATCAACATGAGACAAGTGGATTCCTTGATGGACTTACAATATATGTTTAGTAATGGGCCTAAGAATCATCCAATGTCCTTTTTGTTTGGGTTGACTGTATGTCAACCCAGTTGTACTAGTTCTCCCCTATAAAGGTAAAGAGTATTTATTTTTCTACATGATTCAAGTATATTTTACTTCACCGTGATCTACCTAAAAATAGATTGTATTTAGTTGAATTTTCTTTGTTATTACTGGTTTGTTAATCTTGACAAGGATCTTACGCTATCAATGTTATTACTGCCACCTTTCCATTTATTTAACATTGAGGCAACTTAAAAAAAAGTCGAGTTTACAAAGGATAAATATGGACCTGTCCCACGAGTTTATATAGTGTGTGACCAAGATAACATAACAGAGGAAGGTTTATAGAGATAATTGATTGAAAACAATCCACCTAATAAAGTAAAGGTTGTCTTTTGTTCTTATCACATGTTCATGTTTTCTAAACCACAAGAGATGTGCTCTTGCCTTCAAGAGATTGTCAATAAATACTTCTGATATTTTCAATTACCACTTGATTGGAGGAACATGCTATTATTTGCAAATGATTAGAGGAATAAGGATTAGTTTGCTAATGCACAACAGAAGAGAGGTCGTAGGAAAAGAATATGACATCCAATTCTAGTTAAAATTATGTTCTACTGATTTGTGATGATATATAAGTAGCTTCTGTCATGGAAAGTAAGTATGGTGAACACCAAAAAAAAAAAAAAAAAACCTTAGCAACTTTCACTTTAAAAGCTTCTTTCTCATGAGAAATAATAATAAGAATATATAACATTAGTATAGGAGGGTTGTTAAATAAATTAATCTCTTTTAAAATAATTTTATATATGATGATAAAAGATCATACAACTTGTTGAAATAACATTTAATTTCTTTATGTTAGATAAATTGGATCGTCTACAAGTAAGGTTTAGGTTTATTTTTTGGTATATGCAACCTATAAAAGTTTTTTTAGAGAAGATAATAAACAGTGCATGATGTTTATGTCCTAAATTAGACTCTTGCATTGCATACTCCTTTTCTTTTTGGTAGAAGAGGGGAAGTCAAGAACTCTTGAGGAGAGGAGATGCTCTTGTCACATGCATATATTCTCAACTAAAAAAAAGAAAAAAAGGATTAAGATTAGGATTAATGGCTGACATTAACCTACTTTATTTCTTAGTGTCACTAAAACCGAGATCAAGATTAAAAGTTAAGATCTTCAATTCTTTTTCTTTTTCAGGGAAATCAATTATTTTCCCACTAGAAACATGCAAAAGACAAGATACATTTCTCTTTTTTTTTTTTTTTTTTTTCAGAAACCTGCTACTCATCACAAAGATAATGTTTGATATTGTGGTAGCGATTAGTTTTTAAAGTTTTTTTTATTTGGAAATTACTTAGTATTCAAATAAAATTTTGAAACCAATTTGTTTAAAATATAGCCACAAAACATGCCACGAATTAAGCTTTCATATTAGATGCAACAATAATAAACTACTTCACATGCTTTTATGAGATTGCTCCTCTAACTCAAAGGAGCAAATACCATAATATTGATATATTTTTTTTTCATCCACACATCTAACAAAATCTTAATTTAAATATGTAACAATCTCAAGTTGATTATATTTTCTATAAGTGGGCATATAATCATTTTTTCTTTGCAAGTAGCTCATTATATTATTTAGCATCTACCTGGCTTTCCATCATCAAAACTAATGTTTGGCTTGGTACAAGTTTGAACATACATCAAGCTCCTAATAATTGATGCACAAGAAATTCCTTTAATTTGTTTGTTTTCCTACTCATTATTTAGACATTGCATGAGGTTAAATTTACCATATTTTTTTAATTGAAACACCTTTACTAAACATTTATATACTATAAATCTTTCTAAAATCTTTTTGTTAGATGCTTTTTAAGACAACCTAACAATCCTTGTGATTTATCTTGGAATATTTTTATCCTTATCACATAAGTTACCTCTCTCATATCTTTCATTTCAAAGTTATTAGAGAGAAATCTTGGTCTCATATGGTAAACCAAGATCATTAGTTACAAGCAATATATCATCAATATAAAAAATAAAATAATATAAACCTGCTCCCTTTAACCTTGAGATATATATACCAGTCAAAATTGCATTTCTTAAATCTAAAGAAAATAACAATATCATCAAACTTGAGATACTATTATTTAGAAGCTTGTTTAAGTTTATATATTGTTTTCTTAAATTTGCACACCATGTGCTCTTTTATTCTTGCTGGAAAACCCTATAGTTAATCCATATAGACTTCTTTTTCTAAATTCTCATTTAAAAAGACAATTTTCACATTCATTTAGTTGCCAATCTAAGTCATAATGAGCTACCAAAGTGATGATGATTCTAAGTGAGTCTTTCATAGTTATTGGTGAAAATATCTCCTTTTAATCAACATCATCTTTTTAAGTAAAGTTTTTGGGAACAAGTTTGGTCTTGTATTGTTCAATGTTGTTATTTGAGTCTAATTTGGTCTTAAAAACCTAATTACATTCAAATATTTTACAACCTGTAAGTATTTCAACAATGCCCTAAACTTTATTTTGTTCAATAGATTTTAATGCATCTTTTATGGTATCTACTTCTTGTTTAGTTATTTATTAGAATTACTTCTATCAATGTCATGGGAAAATAAAATTGGATTATCATCAATTCCTGATTCAAAATATAATTAAAAATAGTAAATTTTCTGTCTTTGAGACCTTATTATTACTTTTTCTTGTGGCTCATCTATTATAGGGTCATCAACAATGTTCTCATTGTGAGGTGTATAATCATTAATTGTTGTCCTTGATAATTGTTAAACTATTCAATAATTTAAGGAACAACTTTAGAATATATAGAGAGTAAGGGAACTTATACCCTACTTTCTTGAATTTTTATATTGCATGATATTTCACTCCCATTAACTTCATCAATTTCAATGAACCTAGTATTTTCTGTTTAAACAATTCTTGTGTTATAATTAGAAAAATAAAATCTATACCTTGTATATTTGTTTTGGATAACCAAAGAAGAATACACTAGCTGTTCTAATTGTATCCAATTTCTTTTCATGTAAATTATAAATTCTTCCTTCTGCAGGGCAACCTTAAACATGTAAGTCTCTTAAACTAGGTTTTTCATCCGTCCACAATTCATTAGGTGTTTTGGAATTGCTTTACTAGGAAGTATATTTAATAAATTCCTAACATTTTTCAATATATACATGAACAATGATGTTGGTACAAATGAATGACTTAACATACTCCTAACCATATCTAATAAAGTACAATTATACTTTTTTGCGACATAATTTTATTATGGTATATCTAGCATTGTGTATTAAGAACATATACCGCAACTCATAAAGAATTTAGAGAATAAACCTCGTCATTATGCAGTCTCATTATATCTTTCATAATATTCACAATCTCTATTTGACTTGACAACTTTTATATTTATAGTTATTTGTTTTTCGATATGCTGTTTGTTATCAACTTAAGTTGCTAGTTCTTCAGAACAGATGAGTTTAAGCAGCATGATCTAATGTCAAGTAACCTGTTGGTTATGGTTATAGACTTACAGGGTAAGGACATAATGCTGCTTAGAGATTTACTTGAGGAGAGCTTTCTAACATTTTCAAGTTTTTGTTGCTGGTTTGTATTTTATTACCTAGTTATATTTTATTAATATATATACAATCTTACGTCCTACTCAAAAACATGCAGCCTTCTCAAAGATCAATCTCCTACATGGATACGAAATGTGTGTTTGGTAATGGCCCTGACAACTCTCCAACTGCCTTAGTTCTTGGTCCCAACTACATCGCCTCCAGGTTCTACCACCATTCATTCCCCACCAGAGTTAAGATACCTCCTCCTTCACTTTTCAGGAAAAACACAGGGCACGTCAACCTGATCAGGATTATTTTCATTCCCAATCATTACTTGACATGTAGCTAGGTCAAGTTAAAATCTTTTGAATTCTCTGTGAACAAACATAACAAACTCAATCCATCTCCATTTATTTCTCCTATTTTCTTTTTCTTTTTCTTTAATAGCAAAAAATAAAAACAACCCGATTCCTTCTACAATCTAACACAAATCCGAAGCAAATGCAGCCAAGATGGGCTGGACAACTATCACATACATAATAAGCACACCAGCTAAGGATACGCGGCGTATAGGCAATCTAAGCATGCTTGCGCGCCAACTCCAGTATAGAATGGCAGAGTTCTGTAGGCGTAGAAAAAACTGGCATATGATCTGCAGGAATCTCCATCACTTCCTTTACCCCATTTTGCTCAATCATCCAGCGCTGAAATGAGGCAAGCATCATTAAATCCTCAGTACAAACAATATAAACTCGCGGCACTGATCCATATCTCTCATCAGTGAACTTCTTTGCCTTGGACAGGCTTTCCACAAACATCGATCCTGGTCTATTTAAGAACATCTGCAGAGCGAGATCCTGCGAACAAGAACAGTATCATAACTGGTTATTACAATGAAAACTAGTCCAAGATTCATAATTTTTAAGAAAGATTTGTGTACCTCAGCGGAGGAAAGATGAAAGGGCTTGCACTTCATAAACTCGCAACCCATGTGAACACATGTATGCGGTTCTTCAGGGGTTCCATGGAATGAAAACAGAGTGTCTTGCCATTCTTCGTCCCTGGGACCGATTTCAGCAAACTAACAAGGAGGCCAAAATATCATTTTGATGTTAGAACATGATTGATAATGACTTTTACATTTGCATGTGTGCGCATTAAAACCTCATCTTGAATTAAGCAAAAGATTGAAGCTAATCAAGCATTTCGAATACCAATCATCACTTTTAGCCTTTTGGATCTTTCATTAGATCATATATACAAGAGGCCGATCTCCCTCACACTCTTCAATAACTAATGTGAGGGTTGTTATTCCATCTGATTTGATACTGTTCGAATTTGATATCATCAGTGAACTAAGAAATACTTTTATGAAAAAAAAAAAAAAAAGAGTCACAAGACCTTACAATTATTCTATTTTCAAAATCAGATTTCGTCAAACCTAGGGTTCTTCATAGCATTTACTCGAATAGAGAAACCAAACAAAATAGATCAACCCATTTTCGTGCAAAACCATCTTAATTAGAAAGGGAAAAAGGGGTCCTAATAATAATAATAATAATAATAATAAGAACAGAGAGGTACCTTTTCTAACATATAAGATGGCTGGTGCACGGTATCAGGCAAGATTGCAGTAAGAAAAACAGCAAGAGAAACCTTCTCTGGGAATTTCTCCATAGCAAAAGCCAGATTCAAGCCACCTAAACTGTGCCCCACCAATACAACCTTTTCATTTTCAGGTAATTTGGCCATGAACTCCATCAAGGGCTCATTATACAGATCGAAAGTGCGAACTTCTTCAATTGTTTTTGTGTTCACCCCTGATGCAGCCATGTCAAGAGCTGTGACTCGGTGGCCAGCTTCCTCTAGCCTTGGCTTGACCTTGTACCATATCCAAGCTCCTGCAACTGAACCATGGATCAAAACAAAATGCTTTTTTTGATTGTTGACCTCTCCCATTCTTTTGATGTTTTGGTTTGATACTGATATTTGCTATTGCTCGGTGGAATATGTAGGTAGAGAAGACGATGCTGAGAAGTTGGAAACGTCCAGTCCAAGTGGCCTATTTTTCATCATGCACCATCTACGCCATGATGTATTCGTTGACTAGTCATTTATTCTAGATTTCTTTGGAGGAATAGCAGCCATCTCCATGGTCCACAAAGATAAATTATGGGTAGATTCAGTCTATCTTATAAATTCTATATAAATTTATAATTACGAAACAAATAGGTAAAATGTAGTAATATTCATCTAGTAATGGATAACGTAAATGAAGATGAAAGTAGCCTTCTTTTTTGGGTTATAACGGAGAAGAATAGTTGAGGATCTAAAACTAACTCAAATCCAAAAACAACTCTTCCTTCTTTTTATTTTTTTGTTTGACTTTTGGTATTTGATTTTCTTAACAAAAAAGAAAAAACAAAACACGTCATCTATAATATTTAAAATAAAAGTAGTCACCTGTCATTAATGTTGAATTTCACACATGACAAGACAAGCAATCTTATTATTATTATTATTATTATTATTATTATTATGTCTTGAAATTATCGCAATTATTTAAACTCCTGTTTTGCAATTGTTTGAAGAATATTTCTGAAAAAATTTAATTTTTTTTATTTTAAGTTAATATATTTTTAATGTTTTTTAAATTATTTTAATATACTAATTTTAAAAATAATTTTTATAAAATAAAAAATATTATTATTATATTTTTCTGAATAAAAAATATTTTTAAAAATAATCATAACTATATTTTAAAAACGTACTAATAAAATACAAAGTTTTGATAAATTACAATTAAATGAGAGGAAAAAAAAGAAAAGAAAAACATAAAACCAATCCTACTGAATTCTTTGATCATTCGACACTGCAAATTGTACTCTAACTAGATTTGCACACGTAATGATATTGAATTCTACATCGAAGAATTATATATTAACGAGAAGAAAAGTTATCACAGACACTCCATGTTAACCATATCAATATAACATATTATTTTTTATTTTATTTCTTAATTTTTTATTTAATTATTATTGTTTTATTTTTTTTTCTAGGGTTAAGTAAAGTTAAAACGATGCATATTTTAGTAAGATCACCATTTGAACATGCTAATCATTTCTCGTTGAGTTGAAGAAGTTGCACCGACTTTTTATTTATTTATATATACTTATTAATATTTATGGTAATCGATTAATTTTGTTAGATACATTGATGGAGTTTTTTATTTACTTTTCAAATATTTCATAATATACACATAAAAAAAATTTACATTACCTTTTTGGCTATGCTACATGAGAATTTTACCTTTAGCTTTTCTTGAATTAGTAAAGTAGTGTCAAAGTATAGAAATTCTTGATAGGAGGAAATAAATATTAAAAATAAACAAACATTCCGTGAAGTTTTCCCAAAAGTTAAATTGAGAAAATATTTATGGTTGGGTACACTTAAAATAACACTGAAGCAAACAGTAATGGAATTTTTTTTTAAATTTTGAAAAATACCCCCTCTCCTTTTTATTAGGGCTGGCTGCTATAATGAAAGAAAAGAAAGGGAAGTTCATCTTTTTCTTTAATTTCTTCTTCTTCTCTTTAAGACTAAGGGTGAGATTTGACTTGGAAGTGATTTAAGTGAAGACTAGTGAGAGGAAATTATATATAAATTCGCTTGGGGTTAGGGGAAATCAAGAGATCAAGTTTTAGAGAGAAAGAAACAAGATATTCGGAGAGTAATAGAGGAAAGAAGAAGAAAATTGCAAACAATTCCTAATTTTTGTTCCAAATCATTGGATAAAGTGTTATAATAACTCAATTTCTTGTTAATTTGTGTTTCATACTTAGGGAAAGAAATACCCAATTTATCAATGCTAGGGTTTTTGAGTAATTTAGAGAAAATTAGAAGTAAACTAAAGTTGGGTGAAATTAATTGTTATTTTGATGTATATGTATGAGATGTATGATTTGGTATAAGTATTTAGTTTGAAAATATAATGGGTGTTATATAATTGTTAAGGGAACATTAGTTGGTATTGAGTTATGAAATTTAGAAAATTATGTAGAATAAGAGTTAGATTAAGTGGAATTGGATTCAAAATTGAAGAAAAATCATGGAATGGTTATTGGGCTTAGGGTTGACCATGAATAAAGTAAGGGAAATGAAAGAATTGAATGAAATTTGATGTAATTATGTGTTAGTTGATAAATTTATGTCGGAAGGAGGTTATGTGATTGATATTAAGGTTGAGTATGTGAGTTATGCAATTTGACTTGTTAAGAAATATGGTTTTATATTATGAAAACGAAAGAAAGATTTTAAATCGTGTGTGCAATTACTAAATTGGACACACACACACACATATAATGTGTGTGTATGTGATATTTATGAAATGATGTATAAAATGTAAATTGTTAAATGTAAGATTATTGGTATTTATGTTAGGAACAACTTGGAAATCGAGTAATATAGTATAGGAAAGTAAAATAGAGAAATGATTAATAAATGAGATATGGAAAATAAAATGTTGTATATGTTGTAATGTAAAAGTATACATAGATTATTACAAATATGATAAATTTAATGAGTAAAGATGAACTTGGAAATTGATAGATGTAAATATGGGGTGAAGTGTTGGAAAGTAATTAGTGTGAAGTTTATAATTTTAGTATTGAAACAAGAAAGTATAGATTATTATAAATATGCTAATTGTTGTGATATTATGTTGACTGTGTATCAAGAAAGTTTAGAAATTTCAAGGTGGTTTATGCTAACCCAATGACTAGTTATGAATTTTTAAAAGTTGAAGAATTAGTTAAGATATTAGATAATTAAGTGGTTTGAATATCTTATATGAAAATAAGATTAGAAAAGAGTTATGACAAGTAGAGTATAAAATGAACAAAAAAATTTAATAATTAAATTGTGTTGGCAATATGAAAAGTATTGACTTATAAGGATAAATTAAAAATAGGACTAAGTTATAAAGTTATGAATGGTTTAAAATGGAACAAAAACACTTCAACTAAAAGAGAGAAAAAAAAGCTAGTTAATGTTGTTATGTAATTATGTCAATATGAAGGTTATGAACCAAAGTTAATGGAAAACCTTAATGTAAGGAAATATTAAATGGGTATCATGTATAATTATAAAAACAATGATTTATATGGAAAGGTAATAGAAATAAGAAATGAATTAATTAAAGAAAAATGGAATGTGTTGTAAAATGTCTTGATATGAATTGAACAAAGATAACATGAATGCAAATTCATAAAATTTAAAAATTATAAACCGATGTTAGCATCTCTTTTTTTACTGGGAGAGACACCAGTAGTTAAACTTTATTTTTTATTTAAAAGAATGTTGTTCTTAAGTTCTTTATCGTTATTGTATTTTTAAATCTAAAAAGAAAAGAGAAATATCAAAGAAAGAAAGAAGTGAGAATATAGTAAGGAATGTTAGATAATGTTAAGTTGACCATATGAGTGGGGGCTATTAATCAGGTATTGTTAAGCCAACATCATGAGTGGGGGTTACTGATCAAATATTGTTAAGTTGACCATATGAATAAGGGTTATTGATAAAATATTGTTAAGTTCGCTGCATGAGTAGGGGCTATTAATTAGATATTGTCAAGTCAGCCACATGAACAGGGCTATTGATTAGTTATTGTCAAGTCAGTTGTATTTGTGAGGACTACTAATAAATTATTATCAAGCCGACCACATGAATGGACGCTACTAATTAATTATTATCAAGCCAACTAAATGAGTGGGTGCTACTAAACAGGGGTAATGAATCAGCCACATGAGTGGAAGCTCACTTATTATATGTTTTGGACAAAATCCAATAAAAAAAGGATTAAAGAGATTGAAAAGAATTCAACCAATTGTATGGACATACTATATACTTAATGATCCAGTACATCACAAGATGTAGAGTGTTCTAAGAAAAGTAGCTTAGTTCGTGGTTAAGTATTGGATTGCATAAAAATATAAATAAATGAGCTAATGAAAAATTAATGGGATGGAAAAAATATGGCTAGTAAAATGTTGTGCTTTAGTAAACATGATTATATGATATAAATTATTGTGTTCCTAATGTCAAATTAGTTACATATTACATGAATGAACTATATATTTGATGTGATAGCTAATACTATGTATTATGTATTTTTATGTTCATCTCGTTTTCCATCACAACAATAATAATGTATATTTCTTTTGTTATATTTAGGTAGACCTTCAGTGCTGATGCCTTTTGATATGTAACTAACTTGTTATTTTACCTAGATACTCCCTTTTGGATTGTAATTAATGAACTTATAGTTGAAATTAATTAGAATTATTATTCGGTATGCTATGTTTTATTTAAAATAGTATTGAAATCATTTATGTAGTTGGGTAGTATAAAGATGGTATTATATGGATGTGATTGATTATGGAATAAGATATGCTTTAGGTTACCTATGAAATGATGGTTGGATTTATATGGTATGGAAACATATAAATATGATATTGATGATGAGTTTATATGGATTGTGTGGAATTACAATTTTAGAAACAGTTTCATATAAGGGGATACTTTGCTAAAGTCATATTAAATCAGAAAAGTGTAAGTCTATGGAATGAATTATGAGCCTGATCAAATATAAGTCGAATATGATAAAAGTGGAGAAAAATAGGGAAAAATAAATAACTATTGAGATAAGGTAAAATAAAAGGAAAAGTAAAATAGAAAGGAATCACTGCATCAGAAATTTTGTGAAGGGAAGGTTTGTTATATGATGAGTAAAAAAAATGACCTTAAAATTCACAAGGGTGACATAAGTTAATGTATGAAATTTAAAAAAATCATAAATAGATTCTTTTGAGCTCTTCTTAGATGCTCTAGTATTATACCGATAGTGTTGTGGAGACTTTACTTTTTAGAATCGAGGGTGTCTGTGTCTGTCAAGACTTGCTTCTTCTACTTGAACATGGTTCTCCATATCCTTTTTTATATTGGGGAGAGTCCTATAAGAAATAGTATATAAGATTTCCTATAATGTATAGTTGTTGACTCCACTAATTAGGGCCTTAGTGGTAATGGGTTTAAATATATTTTTTATATTTAGCATTTTCTTGTTAAATCTCTAGAGATATGCTATGGTGCTTTCATTGTCATGCTATTTTTAACTAGAATGTTAGTATTGGAATAAGAGATAAGCGTAATATAATGATCGTGAAGGCCAATAATGGAACCAGATTCTAGGCTATGATATCACACTCCATCAGATCCATTGAAATTTATAAGGATAGTTTTGCATATATTGTCACTCTTTTATTTTACAAGTTCAAGAATGCTTTTGACATTTTGTATGTGTTTTTTGGGATCTAAAAGGTCATTATAGTAATGTAGGTTGGCTTTCATAGAGACATAATATTTGGAGAGATGAGTATGTAACACTCAATTAATTACTGAAGAGTCTCTCACCTAGTGGTAATGGTGTTCATTCTTATTCTTTAGAGATGGTATAGTCTCGTGTTTATGTATTTTTCAACAAGAATCATATGAGTACAAATCAGAAGAAGATTAATGTTAATAGTCATATTGATGGCTAGGATCTAATGAGAAGTTCTCGCTTCTTTATGGAGTTGGAGTATCGTGCCTATTTCACTCATTGTTTTTTCATGTTCCTTTAAAGAACTACATTTGTCTTTTTGCACTTGTTGTTTATAAATTGTGTGTTGTATTTTCTGTCTATGGAATTGAAGAGTACAAAGCTATTTTTGTATGGCTATAAGAACATTGTTAAGCATTCGCACTTGATGAGAAATTTATTGGTGACCTAAGAGAGCTAGAGCTCTTAAAGTAGGAAGATCAATTACTCTCCCTTATCTTGAAATTTTTGGTAAAAGGTGTGTAACAAGTATGAACTAGCTTTCTGTTCGTTTCTCACAAACGATGCCACTAATAAAGTTGTGAAAAACTTCAGATTAGATTTGGGCTTTCCACGACTATGTCCTAAGCTAAGATGACTAGTCTTGACCTTGTCTAGTGGGTTTTAACTTGAGAAATATGTTTCTTATCATACCAGAGGACCCTCCGATACTTAAGCTAGAAAATAAAGAAGTGGTAAAATGTTTGTTCAAAGAAGATATATGGAACATGAAAGTAAAGGAATGTAGGATAAGAGATTAATGAAGTCAGTTTGCCACCTTGTAATTTAGTGATTTTGGATATTTATAGATGTTGTAACTCAATTTTTGAATTTTCAAAAAAAAAATAAAAAAATGAATGAATGAAAAATAATTTGAGAATTGAGTTAAGACAACACAAATTGAAAGTTTGAGGACTAATAAAGATGAAATTATAAATTTGAAAGTCAATTTGGCCAAAAATTGGAAGAATTGATAAGTTTAAGGACTTAATTAAACTTTGATTTAATTAATTAAGGCAATCAGGGGTTTAATTAAAGAAATATCAAAATTCAGGATCAATTTAGGTCAAAATTGCAAGAAATTAAATTCCAGGGACCGAAGTGAGTAGACGGTGATACTATATAGGGGTTAATTGATTTTTTTTAGGGGTAATTTTGAAAGAATTAAAAGTTGAAGTGTCAATTAAGAATTGAATTAATTAAATTTGAAACCAAGAACTATTTTGTAAATGACGCTAAAATTCAGGGGCCCGATTGCAATTGATCTAGGGGCAAAATTAAAAAAAGAAGAAGAAGATTTACATGAATAAGAGCCAAATTGCTAAATGTTAGAACTTTAGGGGCTAAATAAAGATGCCCATTTCAGCCAAAGAAACGATGTCGTTCCAAGAAGGATTGTTCATCCTCTTCCTTCTCGGAACAGAGGAACCTGCTTGCAAGAAAAGGGAAAAGAAGAATGAAATGATGATGGCCTTTGTTAAACCCATCACCATAGCCAAAATTATCCCATTTTTCCAATCCTTTTTCGCCCCATGATGCACCATTAAAACATAAAGGAGGTTATCACTAACAGTCCAACAATGGCAGGGGCTGTTGGTGTCCTCATCCAATCCAAATATGGAACAAACTCAAACCGTGCTTATCTTCGTCCATAGGATCATTATCCTAGAAGATAAGAGGTAGAGCTTACTGGTAGAATCAAGGATGATCCCTATAAAAGCAAAGGAAAGTCAGTGTCACAAGAGGGGAATAGAAAAGAAAACAAAGGGAGCCAGAGAGAAAACTCAGAGAGTAAAAAAAAAACATAAAAAACCAGAAGGAGATCTTTGCTCTCCTTTACAACGGACCACTAGTCCAGACTATAAGACACAAAACCACAAGAAAAAGGAAGAACAAAGAAAAATAGAGAGAGCTAGAGAGAGAAAGGGAGAGAACAAAAAAAAAGGACTAGAGAGAAAGAAGAAACACAAAAGAACAAAAGAAAGATCGAAATGATTGCCCAACCACCAGTCTTCAGCACCACCCGATCATCGCCATCAGTTTTGCCTCCAGCAATAGTCACACCAAGTAAGTCTTTTCTCTTCCCCCTTGGCATTTTAATTACCTGGTTCCTATAGAAAGCATGCATGAACAATTCAAACACGCCTACTGATAATGACCGGCTTGGTCACTAGGTCGAGCTAGTAACCAAGCTAGGTCGGTTGGATCCAACCCAACTCATATGGTTGGGCTAGATCCAGATAAAAAAAACAGAAACTTTTGAGGCCAGGTGGGCTTGGGCTTTAGGCCCAAACAACCCAATTTCCTTTAGGCTAAGGTCAAACACACCCTTATGTCCTTTCCCTTTAATTTCACTTTTCTTTATCTTAATATCTAGCCAAACATGCCTTTTTAGATATCATAAAATTCTAAAAAAGTTTAGGGATCCTTTTTTATTTATTTATAGGTCCATCACACCTTTTTTTTTACTGACTTTATTGTGTATTTGGGTTGTAGACTTTTACTGTGAAATGTAAATCTAGTATGCGATACATACCTGTCTTTTTCTTTTTTCTTTAAAAAATAATAAAAAGATATGTTTTGCTTTCAATTCAAATTTTACTGATTTACTCAATGGCGCTAGAGTCAGGAATACCATACTTTTTTTGGTTATGTAATATTTATCAATGCAAGAGTTCGAAGTATTTGTTGTCGAATATTTACTAGCAGTAGAGTCAGAATATTATAAGGAGACCATAAAAAATGGAATAAAACATACCTTTAGCAATTTTAAAAAAACCAGCAATGCAGCTTACCTCAAATAGGACACTTAAAGGGTGATAATGTCTTTCTTTTTTGCGTAACTAGTCCCGTACTATAGAATCTTTGTTGACCAGTAAGGGTTTCTAGTGACCTTAATATTAAGCTTTGCCTTTTGTTTGTCAATTGTTATAATGTTTATTATGTTGTGTTTATTTGGTTATTGTTTTTTGCAGCTTTAGCACGCATCTTTATTGTCATGCATCACTTTAAGAGCATACACCTTAAAATTTAGGATAGGTGGGGAAGTAACGATACCCTAATGACTTTAGCCTGAGCAAGACTCGTGAAACCATTCAACTCTCTATTGATTGCTTATTTAGAAGTGGTTGGTATGACGATCTTATATCGACCTTTCAAGGATGATCACTGAGCATGCGAGAGACCCTTTGAGACTAGATAATAACTTACTCCTTAATGCACTTAACGACTAGAACCTACCTACTAGGTTGTACCCTATGTAATCTCATTATAGCAAGCCCAACATGTGGCATTTTGAATTCCAAAACCATTGGGTGGCAAATGATCATCACATAGGATACAAGAGTTTGAGTTGTTACAGTTAACAAAAAGGAAACTAACTTGAATTAAAAGCTGAAAGGTTTATCAAAAGCTCAAATTTAGGTAATACTGGACAAGGATCCCCTCGTTGGCATGATGATGACATCAGGCTCCTAAAATCCATGAATAATGACCGTTGTCATCCCGTGAAGGGCGAGTCCAGATTGAATTTCCATTTTTCTTGTTGATAACATCATCACTTTTATATAATTGCATGATTTTTATTTAGCAGGTTGAAATATAGATTTCCCATTGAAACACACCTATAACACTGGACTATGAAAACAACAAATGAAAAACAAAAAAAGAGCCCAGTTGGAAGCTCAATATCAAAAAAAGTTAGAAAGTCTTAAAGAAGAAGTCAGAAGGTTTACTAATCTATTCGAACATGCCTTGGGATCTAAATTTGAAAAAGAAACATTCACAACTCAGCCTCTATATATATATATACAACTCCTTTCAATCCATAGAATTAAGGGGCAAATAAGGTGCCACCTGAATCTTAATAGGCTATACATTTCTAATTTGCTCAACCAACATATCCTATAAGAATATTGTCTACCATGGACTTTATTATAATGAAGGAATCTGAAAAAGGCAAGGTGGTAAAAGAAAATGGCTTGGAAAAATTGGCTGCCCTAGAGGTACGGATAAGGGCAATTGAGGGAACTGGCCTATATGATTTTATAAATGTTGCTGAGATATATTTGGTGCCCAACGTAGTCATTTCTAAAATGTTTAAAATGCCAAAATTTTCAAATATACCAGAACTCAATGCCCTATAACTTATTTAAAGCATACTGTAATAAAATGATTGAGGTGGTCTATGATGAGAAACTGTTATTCACTTCTTTCAAGGCAGCTTGAGTGATGCTGCCCTTACTTGTTATATATGGTTGGACAATACCAAGGTGAGAAAGTGGAAGGATTTGGTTGATGCTTTCATTAGGTAATGTTCAATATGGACGTGGCCTCTAATAGGTCAAGCTTGCAAGTTATGGAAAAGGATAACAAGGAGTCCATAAGGAAATACGCTTAAAGGTGGTATGAGGAAGATGTACAAGTTAATCCTTATTTGTTTGAAAAAGAGATGATTAGTTTATTTTCCAACACCTTTAAAGCCTCATACTTTAAATACCTGGTTAAAAGCTCTGCACAATATTTCACTAACCTGGTTGTCATAACTGAGAGGATTGAACAAACCATCTGGTTTGGTAAGATTGCTGACTTGAATGGGGATAAAGGTTTCACTAGAAAAAGAAAGGAAACTAAGGTTCACAAAGTCGAAAGTGGTTACAAAGGTAAAAGAAAAAACTACCAAAACAAAGACACCTACCCCTCTAATAACTAACTTCTCCACATCGATCCCTAAAAATCAATCGCCTTGAAGATGAAGCTATAATGTCATTAGGCCAATAATAGTCTACATATGACCCTAATTGACTATTGGAAAAAAGTCCTTTGTTGATAAATTCATAGGAGAGGAATGATTGGGAGATTCCAGAAAATTCCAATGATTACAAAAAGTTTAGTCATTTTATGTAACCTTGCTAGTAACCATAGCTTAAGATGTTGGCATAAGGTCTTTGTTGTTAAACCTCTTTTCTAAAGTTTCAATGAAAAAATAAGTGTGTTTCAATTGTGTCTTTTTCTTTGGTTTACAATAAAATATTATTCATTTTCATAAATCCTAAAAGAGGTTCCCTATAAGAACTCACAAATACACCTTTGTAGCCTTACATGATCTCATAGACTCAATTAATTTCTTTTACCAAAATCTTTTCCCCCAATGAAATTTTAAAAAATTGAACTTGTTCAAAAATGATTTGATATTTATTTAAAACAACATTTTGACATTCTATTCATATAATGTCAAATGAATCAAACAACTTCTTCATCGAGGTGACCAAACTCTAACTCGTATGAATAGAAAAATGAACTTTCACCCTTACACCATGACTCTTGAGCCAAGTGTTTTAAATATATGCATAATGATATATAGTGGATTCATTGTTCATGGATTCATGAAATACATCTCTTTGTAAAGTCCAAAACATCATACTAGAAGAGGTCAAAGTTTATTGATTTTAATTGCTTGCGCTTGAAATGAGGAAATACCATTTTTTCTATCCCTTTCACATTCTAAAATACATATATCTCTTGTGGTCCCTTTTTGAGCCTGAATAAATTTTCTTTCATGAAAAATTGCGACTAGGATCGCACTACACACTAGGGGCAAATGAAATGTCAACAATCAATAATAATGAAAAAACCATGAGAAAGCCAAAAAGACAAAACAACCTAAGAAACTCAAAAGTTAGGGAGCATGCCCAAATCAAAAGAAAAAGTGACAGTCAAGACAAAATGAGGATGACAAACCAAAATAATAAAAAAAGGGGAAATCAAAGAAAAACAGAAAAAAGAAAAAGATTGAAAGACATAAAGAGTTAAGTTGATGATAGCGATCCTAAATCTTTGAAACCTTAAAACACTTTTTTGAGCTTTATGAATCCTTTTCTTTCATAGCCAAGAACTACAACCTATGTTCATAAGAGTTGTGACATCGGAAACAAGCTAGAAATAAGCTACTCATTATTATTCATGCTTAATAAACAAGTATTAAAAAAGAGAGAAACTTTTCTCAAACAAAATCTCGAGCTTTTACTTGAGCCTCTTGCTTTGAAACCATCAAAAACAGAATGTCACCTTATGATGTACCTTCCCCAATTGCAATATCACCGACACAAGAACAAATCATCCCCTTTCCAAGAAACATTATCAAGGAGTTGCAAGATTTCAAAAGTAAATCGTTTTAAACTCACATTGAAATAATTCTTGTTTTTAAAATGCAAGATCAAGATTTCAAGATTCATTCTAGACAAAGATTTCTTCACTATAACTAAAAAGAGAGATCATGAAGAGAATGATTACTCAAAACCATTATTTGTCTGAGTCTCTAACAGAGCATACTTAGAGGTAATGGCCAGTATAAGGGGTAATATTATACTTAAAAGGTAAATTGATCCCTTCAAAGTAATAGTAAATAAATAACATTTCCTATAGCGAGATAAGGAGGCATTTTTGTTTAAAAGAGGTAATTTGAATCTTTTAAAATAGTGACACCAAATTTTGTTAGTAGTGAGACAATGAAGTAATAAATGATCTTCTTAAATTGATTATTGAGACAGAGAATTTCCAGTAAATAAATGGGTCATGATGGGCACCATAAAGGCTGAGATAGGTAAAATTATAAATTTTCTAAACAAGACCTACATAGGCCAACTCAAGTGGGTTAGAAGCCAAACAACCAAGAGAGCTCAAATTAGAAATAACAAGACCTCACCAATCAAGCAACAAAGGGATTGAGAAGAAATGAGGGCCTATATTTTGAATCAGGTAAAGATACATGCATATCATCCAACTCCTAAATATTAAACAATGTGTTTCATAAAAAATCACAAGAGAAATCCTCGATGGGATCCATCAAAAGGAAGGCCACCTTGAAATGGCTAAAAATTGAAAATACTTTTGAAAATTTTTCACTTTTGAGAAATTTTGACCTGGGAAGGCCGCCCATAAGAATTAAACCACCTGAATTTTTTTTGTATTTTTCAATTAGAAAGGTCACCCATCACAATGAGATCAACATTGAAAAAAAAACCTTCAAGTTTTTCACTAACGATTAGGTCGCTCATGAAAATTAGACCACTTTTGAAAAGTCAAATTCTCTAACATTTTCACCAACACCAACAGGCAGATTGCCTGAAACAATAAGACCACTTCCAAAAAATCTTTGTATTTTCACCAATAGGCAGGTCAATTGGAACAGTTAGACCATTTTTAAAAAATCTTCGTATTTCATACAAAACGGGCAAGTTGCTTGGAACAATTAGACCACTTCCGAAAAATCTTTATATTTTTCTTCAACAGGCAGGTTGACTGGAACAATTAGACCACTTTTGAAAATTCTATGTATTTTTCACCAATGAGCAGGTCACCCAGAACAATTAGACCACTTGTGAAAAATCTTCATATTTTTCACTAACGGCCAGGTCATCGAAACAAATAGACAAATTTTAAAAAATCTCTGTATTTTCAATGTGTCAGTTTACTTCTTTCAAAGTTTTCAGGATTTTTAAAAGAAGTAAAATTCCTCTTTCATGTCTAGTTTTCTTTATACATTTACTACGCAAAGCCAAAAAAAAAATGAGGTTTTTCAATGTCTTGGCATCGTAAATATTATAAAGAGTAGGGCAACCATCATAACCTAATTTTTGAATTTAAAATAAAAATAAAAAAATGAACGAATGAAAAATAATTTGAGAATTGGGGTCAAGATAACACAAATTGAAAGTTTGAGGACTAATAAGGATGAAATTATAAATTTGGAAGTCAATTTCATAAAAAATAAAAGAATTAATAATTTTAAGGACTTAATTAAACTTTGATTTAATTAATTAAGGCAATCAAAGTTCTAGGGACCGAAGTGAACAGACAGTGATACTATATAGGGGTTAATTGATTTTCCAATGGTAATTTTGACAGAATTAAAAGTTGAGTAGTCAATTAAGGATTGAATTGATTAAATTTGAAACTAAGGACTATTTTGTAAATGATTCTGAAATCCAATGGTCCAATTGCAATTGATCCAGGGGTGAAATTATATATATAAAAAAGATTTCCATAAATAAGGGTCCAATTGCTAAATGTCAGAACTTCAAGGGGAAAAATGAAGATGTCTATTTCAACCAAAGAAATGATGTCATTCCAAGGAGGACTATTCATCCTCTTCCTCTTTGGAAGAGAGGAACTCACCTATAAGAAAAGGGAAAAGAAGAACAAAATGATGATGGCCTCTATCAGACCCATCACCACAGCCAAAGTTATCCTATTTTTCCAGTCCTCTTTCGCCTTACGATGCGCCATTAAAATGTAAAGGAGGCCATCACCAACAGTCCAGTAAGTGTCCTTATCCCATCCAAACATGGAACAAACTCAAATCGTGCTTATCTTTTTCCATATAATCATTATCCTAGAATCGGGGATGATCCAAATAAAAGCAAAGGAAAGCTATTGTCACAAGAGGGGGAACATAAAAGAAAACAGAGGGAGCCAAAGATGGAAAGGGAGAGAACAAACATAAAAAAAAAGACCAGAGAGAAAGAAGAAACACAAAAGAACAAAAGAAAGGTTGAGACGATTGCCCAACCACCAATCTCCAAAACCACCCAACCATCACCATCAGTTTTGCCTCCAGTAATTGTCATAACCCAATTTTTGACCATTTTATTTTAATTGTTATTATTTTATTTACTAAAAAGGATAAAAAAAAATGATGATAATGATGAAAAAAAAGAGTAAAATGAAATAAATGAAGAATGAATTAAAATTTGGGTTAAGGGCAACATGATTGGAAGTTTTGGGGTTTAATTAAACTTTGGAATTAATCTAATTAATCCAATCAAGGGTTTAATTGGAGAATTAATAAAGTTTTGAGACTTAATTAAGCTTGGAATTAATTTAATTAATCCAATTAAGGGTTTAATTGGAGAATTGATAATTTTTGAGACTTAATTGAGCTTAGAATTAATTTAATTAATCCAATTAAGGGTTTAATTGGAGAATTGATAAGTTTTGAGACTTAAATGGACTTGGATTTAATTAAATTAATGAAATCAGGGACTTAATTGAAAAATTATCAAAGTATAGGGCTGATTCTTGTCAAATTTGAAAGAAATTAAAATCCAAGGACCAATGTGTAAATGGCGCTGAGATGCAGGGGTTCAATTACAATTTACCCAAGGACTGGACTGCAAAAATGCAAAATGTCAAGGATCAAAACACAAAACACCAAAAACGGCGCCGTTTTCCTGATACTGTTCATCTTCTTCCCGACTGAAACGGACGCCCACCGCCGCTCCCACCATTACACCTGCAATTAACACAATTTATGGCTTGAAGAAACGGCTTTGTTCTCTGGCTATAAAAGCCAGAGATAGTCCATGCACACGACAGGGGGGGAGAAAAAAGAAAAACAGTGAGCGACCGAAAAGGAAAAAAACTAAGAGAAAAGGAGACCCAGAACAGGGGGGAAAGAGGGCATAAGGAGCAAATAAAAGAGAGCAAATAAAAACAGAGGCAGAACCGAGGGGCTGAGAGGAAAAAAAAACAGAGCCACGAACGGCAGAAAACAAGGAGTCACAGAACCGGGGGGGAAGACAAAAACAAAACCAGGGGAGCCGAGAGAGAGAAGACTGGAGAGGCAAAAACAGTGAGGCGCATTGGCCAGCCAACACAGGAGCGCCAACCTCGTCTCTGGTTGCGCCACCCCCTTTCCCCTCCGAACAGACATAATACAGAGACGAGAAGAGAGCCACGAGCAGATTTTCGTTCCTCTGTTTCTTTGAGAAGAAACAGAGGAAGCTAAAGAAAAAGAGCCACGAGCGGAGGACGAAGAAAAGAGGCTGGAGACGCAGGACACCGAGAGAAAACAGTGAGCATAAAAGGCAGGAGGAGACAAGCAGAAGGGAAGAACCTAAGCAGAGGAAAGCCACCGTGACCAGAACCATCGTTGCACCCTGCCTTCGGTGTTTCCAGAACCAGGTAAGTAGGCTTCACATCCCCCGCTTTTCATTTTAATTCACTCCCTTTACCTGCACATGCACGCGTGATTTAATTCACGCGTGCTTTATGTACCCAACCGGTCACTGGCTGGGCCAGTGACCGGCTGGGCTGAACTGGGTCTAGCCCAAAAAAAATATAAAAAAAATAAAAAAATAGAAAAAATAAAAAAATAAAAAATGTGTATGCATGAATAAAAATAATGTAAATTTACTGGTTTATTCACTAACGCCAGAGTCAGGAATAAAAATACCGGTTTAAATTTATATTATTTTTATTCGGTGTATTTTATTTTATTTAGCTAGAAAAATAAAAAAATATGTGCATGCGTAAAAATAAATTTATTTTTATTTATTTATTCACTGGCGTTAGAGTAGGGAATAAAAATTATTGATCTAAATTTTCGTAGCTACGAATTTTTACCAACGCAAGAGTTGGAATTATTCGAGCTCGAATATTCACTGACGCCAAAGTCAGGAATATTATAAACAAATGATCAAAGCATAAACTAATAAACATTTAGCAGCAATTTAAGACAAAAGAGCAATGCAGTTTGCCTTAGGCAGAACATTTAAGGGGTGCTAATATCTTTCCTTTCACGTAACCAGTCCCGAACCATAGAATCTTTGTTGACTAGTTAGGGTTCCTGGTGACCATAATACTAGTTGGTGACTCCTCAAACAAGACATTTTTCCTAAAAGAACAAGATGCCAGAAATCTGTACTTTTTTCCACAATCGAGAATACTTTTTAGGGCCGCCGTGATGTCGGGTGCGACAGTAACAGTCACACCAAGTAAGTCTTCTTTCTTCCCCTTTTTGGCATTTTAATTACCTGGTTCCTATAGCAAGCATGAGTGAACAATTCATGGACGCCTGCTGATAATGACCGGGTTGGTCACTAAGCTAGGCCAATAACCAAGCCAGGTCGGCTGGATCCAACCCAACCTATATGGCTGGGCCAAATCCAAACCCCCCTTAAAAAAAAACTATTGAGACTAGGCTTGGGCCTTGGCCTCGTGCCCAACCAACTCAATTTTCTTTGGGCTAAGGGTGTGTTTGGCAAGACACACCTTTATGCCCTTTCCTTTTAATTTTACTTTTTTTTATCTTAATATCTAGCCAAGCAGCTCTTTTTAGATATCAGAAAATTCTAAAAAAAATTTAAGGATCCTTTTTTATTTATTTATAAGTCCCTCACCCCTTTTTTTACTGCCTTTATTGTGTATTTGGGTTGTAGACTTTTATTATGAAATGCGAATATGGTATGCGATACACACCTGTATTTTTCTTTTGTCTTTAAAAAAATAATAAAAGATATGTTTTGCTTTCAATCCAAATTTTACTGATTTATTCAATGGCATTAAAGTCAGGAATATTTATCAACATAAGAATTGAAAGTGTTCGTAGTCGAATATTCACTAGCAATAGAGTTAGGAATATTATAAGCTGACCATAAAAAATAGAATAAAACATACCTTAAGCAATTTAAGACAAAACCAGCAATGCAATCTACCTCAGGTAGGACGTTTAAGGGGTGATAGTATCTTTCTTTTTGCGTAACCAGTCATATATTATAGAATCTCTGTTGACTAGTAAGAGTTTTTAGTAACCATAATACTACGTGACGTCTCCTTAAACCAGATCTTTTTCCCTTCTAAAAACAAGATGTTAGATATATGTTATTTTTCTTAGAAATTTTTAAAGGGTGTCTCAATATCGAGTAAGACGATATATACTAGAAATCACATAAGCTTACCTAATGACGAAAAAAATAATAAAAATATATGTTTTCCTAGAAAATTAAGTTATGGTGAACATGTCATATTTTTCATTAATCGCAAGGGTTGATAGGCAAGGTTTGAGATAACTTTTAGTGAAAAAATAGAACTATGAAATTAGAAAGAAATTATTTCTTAGTAAGAGAGGGTTGTGTGGTGTGCATTGGGTAATGTATTATTGGGAATAAAAATATTTTCGAGATGTGCATGACAGGCCGGGTAAAAGCACGTGAATAGCTAAAGAAAGAAAAGATAGGAGGAAAAAAAAAGAGAGGTTAAAAGAAAAGAGAGAAAGAAGAGATAGCTCATCTAGGCTAGCTAGAACCCAATTGAGGCTGCTTAACCAGCTAGCCTCAGTTAGGCTGGCTGGCTGGCAACCCCACTAGGGTTGCTTTGCTCTAGCTAGGCTTGGTCTATATATATTTTTTTGTGTTCCATCAACAAGAATTGTTTGTAGCTAGCATCTTATTTATTCCGAAGCACCTCAGGCCCAAGGGCGGAGGTATATTAAAGACGTTGGTGGGCTATAACCTAAGTGGAGATTTTATCAAAATTTTCTTTTTGCCCTAATATTAAATCATTCTAAGTTATACTTAATTAAATTAACTCAAGAAAAACATGTTTTCTCCGTAAAATTAGCAACTCTTTTTTTTTTAATTAAAATCTCTATCTTTTTGAGTTAAGAGAGCCAAAGTCGAAAATCATATTCCTCCTCATACTAGATTAATTTTTGTTTCTCTACATATTAACCTCATAAAATTTAACAAAAACAACACACCTTTTCTTTTTTCTATTTATTGTATGGTACTATCCATCACACAAATTTAACTCAATTTTATCTCAACTACTAAAGCATTGCTTCAAAATTTAAAAGATGTTAGATTTGATATTCTCTTTGCATATGTGCAATTCCTTTACACACAATAAGATTGACGCACCTCATATAAATGCTTCATATAAAAGGCTATAGGTCGTTCATGTCAGCAACAAGGATTGGTGACAGTTTATTAATATTATCATTATAATATATTTAATTCAACAATAGATTTTTAGTTTGAAGAGTTGAATTCTAGATTTAATGATAGGACAATGAAACTTCTTGTATATAACTTTGCTTTAGAACCTAAGGACAACTTTAAGTCATTTAAAATTGATGCTATTTGCAAGCTTAGCAACAACTTTTATTCTGAAGATTTCAATAAATAAAAGATGCATTATTTAAGATCTTAGCTAAAGCATCATCATATTGATGTGATTTATCATGAGAGCTTTCAGAATATGTCTATCATTTTCAAATTATGTCGAGGATTAATTGAAACAAATAAGTCGCAACACAATCATTTGATTAACAGGTTGAATCCTCTTATTTTGACTTTGCATGTTTTCACCGTCACCAAATAGTAAGAATCTTTAGCTACGAAGCATGTTAAAAATATGTTTCACAATAAAATGAAAGAGGAGTTTTAAGCATATTTTATGATGATTTACATTGAACGAGAGCTTGTTGAAGATATCGATTCAGATTCGATTATAGATGAATTTTATTTCTCAAAACATCGAATAGTGTAATTTCAATAATTAATTTATTTTTACTCTCACTTTAATTTTATGTATTTTTAAATTTATTTTTTAATATTTTAAATAATATATTTAAATTAAGATTTTATTGTTAAGCGAAAAAAATTCCTTGCTACACATTTAACCTCAGCTCGAACCTTGCCAAGGATCTATTCAGGGAATAGAAACTAGCATAGCATGCACAAGCACAACATCAGGAAAGAGAATTTCTGCGGTTCTTTATGAACAGATGACGACAAAAGTGGAAGTAGACTACATAATATTAAGGAGGAAGAGCACTATATAACTAATTAATAACTACGAGGAACTTTATATCTTATTCAAAATTCGTAATTGGGAAAGAATACGCTAATTAACAAATCCAATAGATTAATTATTGATGCAGTGCACTGGCAATTATAGACTCGTAAGGGCATAGACAGAATTGTCAATCTAAGCGTGCTTTTGTGCCAACAACAGTATGCACTGGCTGAGTTCCTTAGGCTTAGAAAAAACTGCCATATGATCTGCAGGAATCTCCATCACTTCCTTAACCTCATTTTGTTCAATCATGTAGCGTTGCAACGACGGAGTAAGCAATATATCCTCAGTACAGACAATATAAACTCGGGGAACGGATCCATATCTGTCTTCAGTGAACTTGTTTGCTTTCGACAGACTTTCAACGAACATTGATCCTGGTCTGTTTAAAAGCGCTTGGAGAGTAAGATCCTGCGATATTTGAACAAGAAAAGTATCTTAAGAACAAGTACTATATAGTTAATTTCTGCTGTATATATGGAATAGCTGAGCGGTTCAAGTTTTAAAATTTGTGTACTGTACCTCAATTGGGGTGAGCTGAAAAGGCGTGGATGAAACCACTGCAGTGTCTTGCTCTTCGTCTGCACCGGAAGTGCTTTCAATAAACTAACAAATTGGCCAAAAAAACCGGTTTCGTCGATGTCAGAGATTAAAACACAGTAATGTTCATGCAAGACATTAAAATGAAATGATTGTTATTGTAAAATTATTTAAAGACACCGTAGCGAGCAAGTAAATAAGCAAGTACCTTCTCTAACATATACGATGGCTGGTGCTGAGTATCAGGCAAGATAGCGGTAACAAAAATAGCAAGAGAAATCTTCTCTGGGAACTTCTCCATAGCGAAGGCCAGGTTTAAGCCACCCAAACTATGGCCCACCAACACAACCTTTTCATTTTCAGGTAAGTTGGCCATGAACTCAATCAAGGGCTCGTTATACTGGTCAAAAGTTCGAACTTCTTCGAGTGTTTTTGTGTTCACCCCTGACGCACTCATGTCAAGAGCTGTGATGCTGTGGCCAGCTGCCTCTAGCATTGGCTTCACCTTGTACCATACCCAAGCTCCTGCGGAAGAACCGTGTATTAAAACGAGACGGGTTGCTTGGTTGTTGATGTCTCCCATTTTCTGGTTCGGCTAATTGTGAGGACGTAATGGATTTTTGGTTCTAATAATATTGCAATGACTTGATTGGGCCTAATAATGTAATGCTTGGAAGTATATAAAGAGAGCGTACCGTGTGTTGAAAAGTTGACACTTGGAAATGTCAGGTTGCCTCTTTTGATCAAAAACTCTTATCCCTTGTATGGTTTGACTAGTCATTCACTCTTGTTTTTTTAATGATATCAACTTGCATGGGAATGAAAATACATTAAATCCGGGCGTTCTTTCGGTTTATATTCAAAATTGTACAAAGACGACTATATAGTTGAAGACGGAAAGTAGTCTTGTTTCATTCCTCCAATATTAACTTCAAATAATTAAGATGACTCTTCTTGTTCGATTCTCATTAAAAAAAAAAAAACAATTCTTATATCTTTTATGGCAAATGGACTTGATTAAATGAAGGTAAGCAAGTGGAAAAAAAAGTCACAGAGAGCACACGAGACTAGCATTACAAAACTATCTCCTAACTTGGTTCATTACAATAAAATATATGAATTCAAATGAAATCACCATGAAAATATTTCATCGGTATTTTGGCGTGGTATTTACTATCGACCAAATTGTTCCCATCGCCATTTACTGTCGGTGTTTACGATAAAATATTTCTATCGGTAAATACTCGGGGAATCTCGAGATGGAATAAAATGAATTAAAAAAACAAATCAAAAAACACGATGACGTGTAATTTTTTGTGGACGTTTTTACCGACGAAATTACAGTTAGATTCAGACATAAAAAGTCGTACGGTGACATGTCACTTATACCAACATAATTGTCGACGGATTGACAAACATAAGCATTTCGTCGGTAATTCCATTGGTAATAGTTAATTTATGACCTGGTCGACCCCCTCCTACCCCATTTCTCCTTCCCCTCTGCAACTAAACAACCCCCCCTAAAAACATTCTACAACTAATAGCCCCCCTCCCGTCCAACATTACCCCTCATCTCAACACAACTCATCCTTCCTTGACTTTTTGAGTCACAACATCTATTTTATTGTGGATTTTTCATTTTAAGTAAGTAAATCTATCATTTTTTAAATTTTATTGTGTTTACTTGTTTTTTTTCTCTCTAACAAACTTATTGTATGGATACATGATTTTGTACATGTTATGGTTTGTTTTAGATTTTCTAAAATTGTATTTGTTTGTAAATTGTTGAAACTTATGTCGAATTACCAACTTAGGTGTGCTGTGATGATATAAATAGTGGCTTGTTTAACAAGTCCGTTTTATATTTTGTCAATTGCATTACCAGTTGTAATTTCTGTAAATTAATGTGTATAAATTTATATGTACGTAGATAATTGATAATGAATTAAGAGAAGTGTGACAGTAGGTTGATTATTTACTTAACATAGTTAAAGTGTGTGTATATATATATATATATATATATATACATGTTCAATAGAAGTCATGGATGATTGTTCATGGATGTACAAGTATTGCGGAGGATGAATTATTGTAATGGGGTTCAGGGTTTTATAAATTACACAACATCTATTCTAAAAAATATTCGTGGAGGCAGTATTAGGTGTCCATGCAGGAGGTGTCAAAATAAAAAGTTTCTCCATCTAGATGTTGTAACGATGCATCTTCTACACAAAGGGTTTATGGAGGAATACTTATGTTGGTATGCATACGGAGAATCATTTGTTCCTTATGAGACCATGGTAGAAAGGATGGTTGGGTCAATTTCTATTGCTAGCAACGTGCATGAAGTTGAAACTGACAACAGTAATCCTTATAGAACTATGGTTATATATGGATGCGATGAGAACGAATCAGAGTCATGCCTGTCAATTTCCAATAATAGATGAAGAACCTAATGCAAACATAACCATGTTTTTTGATCTTTTAAAAGATTCTGACGAACTATTATGGGATAGCTGCACAAATCACAGTAAATTATCAACCGTTGCAAAAGTGTTGACCATTAAGTTGGATTATGAGTTGTGTGAGACCGGTTATGACAAAATTATCGAATGGACGAGAATCATTTTACCTACAGGGAACAGGTTGAAAGATAACTTCTATGCTGCTAAGTCCATGATGAAACCCCTCAGTTTAGGATACCAAAAAATTATCACGTGTCTAAAATTTTGCATGTTGTACTACCTTGAAAATGTTGAGCTGACCGAGTGCAGGACGTGTGGGCATTCCCGTTATAAACCCAGAATTGACAAGGAAAAGACTCTTGTAGCACATAAAAAACTTAGATACTTCTCAATCACACCTACACTACAGAGATTATTCATGTCACCAAAGATTGTTGAGCACATGGCATGACAACAATCACATGATGCGGTTGATGGAGTGATGGTGCACCCTTCCGACGGTGAAACATGGAAACACTTTAACAATGTGCATCCTCACTTTTCAATTGAATCAAGGAACATTCATCTTGGGGTTTGTATAAACGAATTCAATCCATTTGGGTCATTTTCTACTCCTTATTCTTATTGGCAAGTTATACTAACAGTTTACAACTTGCCACTAAGAATGTGTATGAGACAAGATTTCATCTTTTATCTACAATCAAACCCAGTCCTAATAGTCCGAGTCGGAATATAGATGTTTGTCTTCGACAGTTCAGTTGTGATCTTTCAGCGCGTTGACTTATGAACGAAACATAATTTTCTTATGAGGACAGCTTTGATATGGACTATCAATGATTTTTCGGCTTATCAAATGGTTTCTGGTTAGAGCACGCATGGAAAACTAACATGTCCATACTGCATGGAAAACAAAAAGGCATTCACGTTAACAAACAAGGGTAAAACATCTTTTTTTTTACTTTCAACGACGTTTCTTGCCAATGGATCATAGGTACAGAAAGAGCATAAATCATTTTTTTGTTGGTAGAGTTGAAAAGGATGTTGCACCCCCGTGTTTTTTCGGTGAAGAATTATATGATGTGGTGTCAGAATACGGTGATATTGTGTTTGGTTTCTAATTTGGTAAGCAGAAGTTTCCTAGATTTTGTTTGACCCACAACTGGATAAAACGAAGTATTTTTTGGGAGCTTCCGTATTAGTTCATCTCAGATTGAACTAACCTTGCCAAGGATCTAATAAGAGAATAGAAACTAGCATGGCATGCACAAGCACGACATCAGGAAAGAGAATTTCTGCGGTTCTTTATGAACAGATGACGACAAAAGTGGAAGTAGACTACATAATATTAAGGAGGAAGAGCACTATATAACTAATTAATAACTACGAGGAACTTTATATCTTATTCAAAATTCGTAATTGGGAAAGAATACGCTAATTAACAAATCCAATAGATTAATTATTGATGCAGTGCACTGGCAATTATAGACTCGTAAGGGCATAGACAGAATTGTCAATCTAAGCGTGCTTTTGTGCCAACAACAGTATGCACTGGCTGAGTTCCTTAGGCTTAGAAAAAACTGCCATATGATCTGCAGGAATCTCCATCACTTCCTTAACCTCATTTTGTTCAATCATGTAGCGTTGCAACGACGGAGTAAGCAATATATCCTCAGTACAGACAATATAAACTCGGGGAACGGATCCATATCTGTCTTCAGTGAACTTGTTTGCTTTCGACAGACTTTCAACGAACATTGATCCTGGTCTGTTTAAAAGCGCTTGGAGAGTAAGATCCTGCGATATTTGAACAAGAAAAGTATCTTAAGAACAAGTACTATATAGTTAATTTCTGCTGTATATATGGAATAGCTGAGCGGTTCAAGTTTTAAAATTTGTGTACTGTACCTCAATTGGGGTGAGCTGAAAAGGCGTGGATGAAACCACTGCAGTGTCTTGCTCTTCGTCTGCACCGGAAGTGCTTTCAATAAACTAACAAATTGGCCAAAAAAACCGGTTTCGTCGATGTCAGAGATTAAAACACAGTAATGTTCATGCAAGACATTAAAATGAAATGATTGTTATTGTAAAATTATTTAAAGACACCGTAGCGAGCAAGTAAATAAGCAAGTACCTTCTCTAACATATACGATGGCTGGTGCTGAGTATCAGGCAAGATAGCGGTAACAAAAATAGCAAGAGAAATCTTCTCTGGGAACTTCTCCATAGCGAAGGCCAGGTTTAAGCCACCCAAACTATGGCCCACCAACACAACCTTTTCATTTTCAGGTAAGTTGGCCATGAACTCAATCAAGGGCTCGTTATACTGGTCAAAAGTTCGAACTTCTTCGAGTGTTTTTGTGTTCACCCCTGACGCACTCATGTCAAGAGCTGTGATGCTGTGGCCAGCTGCCTCTAGCATTGGCTTCACCTTGTACCATACCCAAGCTCCTGCGGAAGAACCGTGTATTAAAACGAGACGGGTTGCTTGGTTGTTGATGTCTCCCATTTTCTGGTTCGGCTAATTGTGAGGACGTAATGGATTTTTGGTTCTAATAATATTGCAATGACTTGATTGGGCCTAATAATGTAATGCTTGGAAGTATATAAAGAGAGCGTACCGTGTGTTGAAAAGTTGACACTTGGAAATGTCAGGTTGCCTCTTTTGATCAAAAACTCTTATCCCTTGTATGGTTTGACTAGTCATTCACTCTTGTTTTTTTAATGATATCAACTTGCATGGGAATGAAAATACATTAAATCCGGGCGTTCTTTCGGTTTATATTCAAAATTGTACAAAGACGACTATATAGTTGAAGACGGAAAGTAGTCTTGTTTCATTCCTCCAATATTAACTTCAAATAATTAAGATGACTCTTCTTGTTCGATTCTCATTAAAAAAAAAAAAAAACAATTCTTATATCTTTTATGGCAAATGGACTTGATTAAATGAAGGTAAGCAAGTGGAAAAAAAGTCACAGAGAGCACACGAGACTAGCATTACAAAACTATCTCCTAACTTGGTTCATTACAATAAAATATATGAATTCAAATGAAATCACCATGAAAATATTTCATCGGTATTTTGGCGTGGTATTTACTACTGACCAAATTGTTCCCATCGCCATTTCTGTCGGTGTTTACAGATAAAATATTTCTATCGGTAAATACTCAGGGAATCTCAGATGGAATAAAATGAATTAAAAAAACAAATCAAAAAACACGATGACGTGTAATTTTTTGTGGACGTTTTACCGACGAAATTACGCTTAGATTCAGACATAAAAAGTCGTACGGTGACATGTCACTTATACCAACATAATTGTCGACGGATTGACAAACATAAGCATTTCGTCGGTAATTCCATACCCAAGCTCCTGCGGAAGAACCGTGTATTAAAATGAGACGGGTTGCTTGGTTGTTGATGTCTCCCATTTCTTTTGTGGTTCGGCTAATTGATAGAACGTAATAATGTAATGTAATGGGTTTTTGGTTTGGCTAATTACCAACGTAATAATATTGCAATGGCTTGATAGTGCCTAACGATGTTAATGCATGGAGGATTGTAAAGAGAGAGTACCATGTGTAGAAAAGATGACATTTGAAAATTCCAAGCGGGATGATTTTGACCAAGAAATCCTAGGCATTATCTTCTTTGACTTGTCATTCATTCATTCATGCATTCTTCTTGATATACCAACCGAAGGAAAATGCCTTAAATGTGGGGGTTATTTCTCTTTATATTGAAATTGAAGAATGCCAAAAATATATTCAAAAGGGAAGCTAGTCTTATTTTCTTTGTAGAAAAACTTTCAAAAAGATGGCCGGCTAGACTTTTTTTTCTTTGACAACGTTTGATTATAGACTCCTGCAGTTGAGAATAATTAGGAGTACCTATTGGTTAGTTAATTTTTTCTATATTTATAAGTAGGGTAATATATAATAATAACGATGGAGATCAATGTTATCAAAAACGTGTTTTGACTTATAAAATCGTCAAAATAGATAAAACATGTAAATCATGTTAAAAACTCGAAAACCAATAAACTCGGTCAAACTTGCTCAAAATTGATCCAACTCGTTAAAATCGATAAAACCGGACCGATTTCACGAGTTTGATAAAAAATTAAAAGTCTGCTGACTCCATCTCCCGATTTCATTGCGCCCGACACTCCACCTGACTCGATCAAAAGATTGATGTCTTATCCCAAGTGCAAGACTAACAAAGTAATAAATAATCCGATAAAACCGAGGTCGAACCATAGGGAGGTGAACTATATAAAATTATAAACAATAAATGAAAAGGAGTTGAAGAGAACTTTTGAGATGTAATATTGATGTAAGGATTAAACAAGGATAAAACAATTGTCAAGGTTAGAGGATCTACTAATGGTATTTCAAATAAGTATAGTATAAACTCTTTTTATTACTCAACTGGAAACCACACACAAAGGAGGTTCCAATCAGATTATAAATTATTAACATGATTATATTAATTATCTTATTTGAGCAATGCTAATACTTGTAAATTTGGTCAGGTATTCATGGTGATAACTTATATTAACAACAAATTAAGTTCCTTTCATGGCACAAGTGTTGGTTATACCATACAGTAAGCTATGAAAGTGCCAAATATTTGTTGTATCAAGGGTTGTACAACACAAATCTAGATTAATCATTTAACAAGTAGGGTATTAAGAGCGAGTAAGATATCAAATACAAAATATGTTAGTATCAAACATTAAAGTTCATGTTGAGTTTATACTATACTTATTCTTACACCATTAGTATAACCTTTTCACCTTGACAAAATTAACTTAGCTAAACATAATGAAGAAGAGAAACATAAAGAGGAAGAAAACTGATCAGCAGGAATGGTTGCAAAAAAAAAGGAAAGAAATCGCAGACCGGGGGTACTGTTCTCAAAACACAAATGAACAGTACCATGCCAATTAATTCCTATTATGGGGCTCTTTTGTAAGCGACGTGGTTTGTTAAAATGAAGGATTGCATGGCTTCGTTTGAAGACGCGGAAATGTTCCCCGAGTGCGGTAGCAAAACGAATGATGACTCCAACATTGGCAGCCAAGTAATAGAAATTAATACGATGTTTTCTGATTCAATCCCTATTTTTTTTTAATTCCTTCAAGAAACCAATTAACTTTTCAAAGTTTAAAATTTGTCTTTAATTAATCCAATAAATCCTTAAAATATTAAATCGGGTCCCTCGAATCAAGACCAAAAAACTCTGGCTGGAACCCTTCTCGTGGCAGGATTCTCTGCTTTCACGCTAGATATTCAAAAGAGAATATCTTGAACTTTTGATATCGAAATCATGAAATTCAAAAAACCAAATTAATCTACACATATAGAACTATAACTTTCATCAAGGATTCAAAGTGAGATAAATTCATTTTGAAGAGCAGAGTCTGACCGCAATCTGGTTGGTTAAAAAGATCTCCTGATCTGATTCGGAAAATTGACAATGCCGAGCATCCCTATATGATTGAGAGTCTGACATAAGAACAGTAGGCCTTAGGACCCAATAAAGGTACAAATCAATTCTTTAACATGTCATGAATGACAGAATATAGCTGGGATAGTCAGATATTGCGCGAAACCAAGTCAGAATCAAAGTCTAAGTTGGAACAAAATTGGTATTACAACAGAATTGCGACAGCAGCAGAATCATTTTTTTAGTGCAAATTCTGAGGGATTTATCTAAACTTAAAGACCAGATAAAGAAGCGACGAGTTTAGCATCATGAAGACTCTTAATTAATCTAAGAATCCTGACAATTTTGGCAACGAAGGGGAAGGATAAAGAGAGCAGAAAACAGCTGAAATAGGGTTCGAAAAACATTCCTTTCTTCTTTCCTTTTGTCAATTGTTCATCAATCATGAACCAAACTCCTGCATTTGGTTCAAGAGGGATACACACCATCTCCAGCACGTGAGGTCCAAACATGAGTAACAACATTCTCAATAATTTTTAAATTTTCATCCCTGGTTGCTTTTTTTTTATTCTTGCATTTTGTCGCTTTTATAGTTCAGTCATTGGCTTTCCAATGTTTTAGCTAATTCCAAGCCTTTTATCAATTTTACTTTTTAATTTCATCCCTAATATTTTTTTTTATAAATATCTTTTTTCAATTTATTTAAAATATTTTTTTAATGAAATATTCTTATGCCTTTTTGTTCGAGAGGGGGAAAATTAGCTTATAATTGTTTGGACCGACTTGGATCGAGCACATTATTATGTTCAATGTTTTTTTTATAAAAAAAATGGGCCAAGAAATATAAATAAAAAATCCTGAACTAAAAATCATTATGTTGTGAAACTTCTAATTTAGGGTCCATTGCTAACTATATGAACATCAATAAATAATAAATTATTTTTGAATAAGCTTGGAAAATAATTTGAAAGGTTAATGGCATGTGTAAAATAAATTTAGAAGAAACACAAAGCTAGGATAACATTTTCTTAGAAATGATGTGGTGAGGGTAATTTTTATCTTTCCTTAAACAAATCTCTAGAACCAATCTATATTTTAGAATTCTTAGTCCCTATTTCTTTTAATTTTGGATGTCCTAGGATAACTTTATAGCAAACCCACTTGGATTTACAAAAAGCTCCCTTTTAAATATATATAAGTCACATTTCTTTAACAAAAATTGAATTAAATTTTGATTTCGGAAAATAACTCAATCTTTGTTTAAAAGCAAAATTTAACATCTCATTCCATCATTTTAGATAAAAAAACATGAACAAAAATTTATAGCTTATGGTCAAGGGTGAGGTAAATTTAAAAAAAATGACAATGAAAAATAAGCATCAAGGAGCATATATATATATATATATATATATAAAAATTTCATGCAATACAATGGATAATAACTTGAAAACATTGCAGGATCATCTAGAAGTAATTCTAAATCTTTTGAACCTTTTAAACATATTTTGACCTATAAATTCCTTTCTTTCATAAACATGCGTCTTAATCTACATTAAATGCCTTTCTAATCAAAATGAGAGCTATCAGGATTGATAAATTATGACCTAAAAAAACAAGAAATTTCCTTCAAATTGGTTATGATTTTATTAACATTCTATATATTATTATTCACGATTCTAAAGCAGTTTCAAAAATTTTGAGGCAAGTAGATTTTTGGCAAATCCTATGTATAAACCTCTTTTTTCTAAGCCGATAACAGATTGAAACCATTTCAAAGAGCATTTCAACATTGTTTGTCTAAAAATGACGACCCTGTCATGTGGGCCACCGTTTTGTGTTGCATAAAATGCCTAAACATCGGACAATGAAAAAAGATATAAGTTGTAATTTCTGACTTAGAAATACAAAATTAATATTTTGTTAATCATAATTTTTTTTGTTGGTTTTTTCTAGGTTAAATGTCCAAAATATCATGGATTTTGTATAACATGGTAGATGAAGGAATATCCATTCATTGAAATTTTTCATAACCTAGAACAAGTAATATATTCTTATATACCAATTTATTTGTTCAACCAATTTTAGTAGATGAAGGTTGTTCTTATGTGATTAAGAGTAGGGATGATTGTCTATGAAGGACTTAAATTAAGAACTCAGTAGGAACACTACGAGAAAATCGACGAAAACCAATGGAATTACCGACGAAATTATTTTGTCGGTCTATACCGACAGACCTTTGTCATTGGTAATAATTACCGATGGAATATATAGAATTTTGAAACAAAGAAACATTTTGATGACGTGGAATGTTTTTAGACGATTTTACCAACGGAATGACCGAGGGATTCAAACCGGGATCTCCGTACAGTGACGTGACCCATTCACCGTTAGAATTATCGACGGGTATACCAACAGAACATGTTTGTTGGTGATTCCATCGGTAAAAGCCAATATATCCACACTCGACCGACTCTCTCCTCCTCTATTTCTCCTTCTTCTACCCCATCCCAACTCTCCCCTCCCCAAACCGCAAACAACCACTTACCGCCCTAAAAATATCTCCCTCTTTTCAACACAAACACTTATCTTTCTTATACTATTGTACGTGGTCATAACATCCGTTCTCCGATTTATTGTGGATTTTATCATTTTTTGTAAGTAAGCTATCCTTTTTAATTTTAACATTTAAATGTTAATTTTATTGTTTTTTTAGTCTACTTATTTTGTTAACATATGTACTTGTTTTATTGTTATTTGTCAAAGAAACTTGTAGTATGAATGTATAATTTTGTAGTTGTTATAGTTTCTTTTAGATTTTGTAAATTGTATTTTTTTGTAAATTGTTGAAACTGTGTTTGAATTACACCAAATTAGATGTGTTGTGATGAAATAAATAATAGCTTGTTTAACGAGTCCATTTTAATTTTTATCAGTTCTAATGTGGAGTTGTGATTTCCATAAATTTATATATGTATAAATTTGTATGGACGTTGATAATTGATAATGAATATTTAACATAAGTGTTTTTTTTAGTTTGTTGGATAATGTCGGGGCAAACCAATATTTTTGCAAATTTATTTACATAATATAGTTAATTAATGCATGTTGTTATCATAATTTTATAGAGGTTCGATAGAAGTCATGGATGATCGTTCATGGATGTATCGAGACTCACCCCAAGGATTGTGGAGGATGGATTATTGTAATGGGGTTCAGGGTTTTATTAATTTCACAACATCTATTCTGAGGAATTTTAATGATGGCGGTATTAGGTGTCCATGTAGGAAGTGTAAAAATAAAAAGTTCCTGCATCTAGATGTTGTAACGATGCATCTTCTAACCAAAGGGTTCATGGAGGATTACCTGTGTTGGTATGGATATGGAGAACTATTTGTTCCTAATGAGAGCATGGTAGAAAGGGTGGTTGGATCAACTTCTAGCGCTAGCAATGTGTATGAAGTTGTAAATGATAACAGTAATCCTTACAGGAATATGTTTATAGATGCAATGAGAATGAATCAAGGTAATGTCAGTCAATGTCCAATCGTAGAAGAAAAACCTAATCCAGATGCAGCAAGGTTTTTTTATTTGTTGAAAGATTCTGACGAACCATTATGGGATATGGGTGCACGAACCACAGTAAATTATCAATCGCAGCACAGGTGTTCACCATCAAGTCAGATCACGGGTTGAGTGAGGCCAGTTATGACAAAATTATGGAATGGTTGAGAAGCATTTTACCTGAAGGGAACAAGCTTAAAGAGAACTTTTATGCTGCTAAGTCCATAATGAAACCCCTCGATTTAGGATACCAGAAAATTCACATGTGCCCTAACTTCTGCATGATTTACTATCTTGAAAATGCTAAGCTGACTGAGTGCATGACATGTGAGCATTCCCGTTATAAACCCAGAACTGGCATGGGAAATAATCTCGTGGCATATAAGAAACTTAGATACTTCCCAATCACACTTAGATTGTAGAGGTTATTCATGTCACCAAGGACTGTTGAGCATATGACATGGCACGAATCACATAATACGGTTGATGGAGTGATGGTGTATCCTTCTGACGGCGAAGCATGGAAACACTTTAACATTATACATCCTCACTTTTTAGCTAAATCAAGGAACATGCATCTTGGGTTGTGTACAGATGGATTCAACCCATTCGGGTCATTTGCTGCTCCTTATTCTTGTTGGCTAGTCATACTGACGGTTTATAACTTGCCATCGGGGATGTGTATGAAGCCAAAGTTCATGTTTTTATCTATGGTCATACCAGGTCCGAGCAATCCAGGCTGGAATATAGATGTTTGTCTTCAACCATTGATTGATGAGTTGACGCAGTTGTGGTCCTCTGGAGCTTTGACTTATGATATATCGAGGAAACAAAATTTTGTTATGAGAGTGGCTTTGATGTGGACTATCAATGATTTTCCAGCTTATGGAATGGTTTCTGGTTGGAGCACCCATGGAAAATTAGCATGTCCATACTGTATGGAAAACAACAAGGCATTCACGCTAACAAATAAAGCTAAAGCTTCTTTTTTTTACTGTCACCGTCATTTCTTGCCAACAAATCACAAGTACAGAAAGAACAAAAAGGATTTCTTTGTTAGTAGAGCTGAAAAGGATGTTGCACCCCCTTGACTTTCTGGTGATGAATTGCATGATGTTGTATCAGAGTATAGTGGCATTGTGTTTGGTTTCCAATCGGAGTAGCGAAGTTTCCTGGTTTTGGTTTGACCCATAATTGGGTCAAGTGAAGTATTTTTTGGAAGCTTTCTTATTGGAAGACCAATCTCCTTTGCCATAACCTTGACGCCATGCACATAGAAAATAACGTGTTTGAGAACATTTTTAACACCGTCATGGATATGAAGGGGAAGACAAATGACAACATCAAGGCTAGATTGGATTTAGCATTGTTCTATAACAAAAAAAAATATGAAGTTGGTTTTTGATGGGACACTGACACGATTAAAGAGTTGATGTCTTATCCCAAGTGCAGGAGTGTCAAAGTAATAAATAACCCGACAAGACCGGGATCGAACCACAGGGAGGTGAATTATATAAATTATAAATAAGAAAAAAGATTTGAAGAGAATAATAACAGAAAAGGAGTTGAAGAGAGTTTTGGGATGTGATATTGATGTAAGGATTAAACAATAATAAAACAGATGTCAAGGTTAGAGGATTCAGTAATGGTATTTTAAATAAATATAATATAAACTCTTTTCATTACTCAACTGGAAACCACACACAAAGGAGGTTTCAATCGAATGATTTATCGTTATTAGCTCATTATAAATTATTAACATGGTCATATTAATCATCTTATCTAAGTAACACCATACTTATAAATATTTTTAGGTATTCATGATGGTAACTTATGTTAACAACAAATCAAGTTCCTATCATAATAACGATGTCGGCTGAAGACTATGAAGGATCAAGCATTTGATGTACCAAGTGTTATACAACATAAATCTAGATTAACCATTTAACAAGCAAGGTACTAAGAATTAGTAAGATAAAAAGATAAAACATGTTAATAGCAAACTTTCTTGGATATAAACATTGAAGTCCATGTTGAGTTTATATTATACCTATTTTAACACCATTTGTAAAACCTTTTCACCTTGACATAATAAACTTAGCTAAACATTATGAAGAAGAGAAACATGAATAAACAATATAAAAACATAAACATGATATAAGTTAGCTAAGTATAGGAAAGGAAATGAAAAGGCATAAACAAGAGATTAATATAGCATGAAAGAAGACTTGAACATTACAAAGAGAGAAAGCAAGAAGATGATTTTGATCTGAAAAATAAGATGACTAAATACATGGCAAATGCCTCCTTTTATAGGCCAAGATTCAGAACTATTTATTGGTTGACTAAGAAAATAATTGGTGGCCAACCATTGATTTGGTGGCTGGTTTTTGACATTGTTGGCTATTGGTTATTGATATTGTTGGCTGATTTTTGATATTGTTGGTTGGCCAAAATGTCATTGCTAAGATCAGACTTTGAGCCCTTTGTTCCATGAAAGCTGTGGGCAATTGTCTTAGCTTTCTAATAAAAAAACCAGAGCTCATTTGGATTTCTAGAACTCAAGATATGAGCTGAAAACCGAACAATGTCTAAGCTGCAAGACAGGTTCTGACTTCTCCATTATTGCTAAGATTTGAACTTGAAAATCGCAGAATTGAGTCTTGGGCTCCTCATGAAAATTTTAGTTCTATGTCTTAGCTTTCCATCCATATAAAGTAGACCTAAATTCGAGTTCTACAACTCCATTTATGATCCAATAACCAAATAGTGTTCCAGTTTGGAATTGAACCAACATCTCTTCTTTTAGCCTAGTCCTCTTTTTGTCTCTTCACTTTCAATAGTTAATCACATTAATCAATCCTTTGAATTATGAGATATACCTGCATTCAAAATAAGCATTTACCATAAATTAAAGATATATTATATTATCAGACTTGTTATTATAAAACATGCTTTAGTTAGAGAATTTAATGATACTTTAGTGCATTATTATGATATAAAGCCTTAATAAAAATGCACTTTTAAGTACTAATAACACCCCCCAACCAGCTTATTATTAGTCCCTAGTAATCAAAGTGTTAAAATAGAAAAACAATTTACAAGTTCCATAAAGCAAGGTATTCATCATTTAACTTCCATTAATCTATCCAAATAAACAAACTCGCATTAAATTTATATATCTGCTTCATACTTCTTAAACAAGATATTAATAAACCTTCTTTTTGTGTGCTCAATGTATGAAAACATAGATGATGGAGCTTTTATTGGAAGAAAACAATATTCTGTTCCAATGTTTTTCTAAGGTTAACTTCATTGGGTTGAGATTATTATCTCTTCTTTTTTTTTTTGGTATATATACATATAACTTAAAACACAATGCATCCTTAACCCATATAGCGAGCTTTAGGCTAATGACTCCCAAACCAGTTCGTCTTAGGGCATTAGGTGTTGAGACACCCCTATAAGCTTAGTAACTCGGGTTGCAGATACTGATATGTAGATAGTGCAATGTTTGATTCCCTTAAGCTTTCTCCTCAACCCATGTAACAAGCACTGGGCCAATAGCTCCCAAGTCAGTTGACTTTAGGGTACTGAGTGTTAAAACACCCCTTCGGGCTTAATTGCTTAAGTCAAGGAGGATACGAAACCAAACTTATCTACTTTTTTATTTATTCAATTTGTTTTTGTTTTTGTTTTTTTTTTACAAATTATATACTATCCCTTTCCCTTAGTTGTTACCTTTAACAAAAGAACATGAATAATGTAATAATCCAATATGCAATCCACAATCATATGTTAAAGTGCGTGTGTGAAAATGAAGGTTTAAGAATACTTGTGAAATGAGTATATGAGCAGAATCAAGTGATAGCAATGCGAGAGTTTGTAAACCTGAATATTTCAAGAAGTATTTTGATAGACCTTGTTAAGAATGTTTACTAAGATGCGTCTCAAGAGTCATTAAAATTCCTCCTTTACTCTGTCATCCTAATAACAACAAGTTTTTGCAAATGGTTTTAATAATAGAAAACACAATCATATGTTAATTTTTTTTTAATATCAACTACTACCCTCTCCCCCCAACCAAAACGAGACATTGTCCTCAATGTTCTAAGGTAGAAAAATAGAGTATAGAAGACATCACCTGAAACAACAACTATTGACAAACCTGAAACACACTTGAACAAATATAAGAAAGAACAAAACACAAATATTATGCTATTAATAAAACCAAAATACTCAAGTTTTCACAAACTAAGGCTCAAATCCAACGGCGTTCCATGATTGACCAATTGAGTCAACTCATAGAGGAATCAGCTACAGGGATGAAAGATTGAAGTTCATCAATCAATTGCTCGCGATAGCAGCAGAGATGAGGATTTGTCGCACCGAAAATGTTAGAAATTATTGTTCCACAACGCATGATCAAGAAAAGACAAGTAAAGTATTATAAAAACCATTAACATTTAGCAAACCTATAGGTTTCTAGTGAATGTTCAGTTGAGCCCAAGAGGAAATATAAAAAATCTCTTCTAAAGTGCTCAGACTACCTGGTAAAGCAATGAAGGTGTCAGTATGGTTAAACATTATAGACAGTCGTTCAGACATTGTTGAGACCTGCAATTCCTCTCCGATTGTTTTTCCAATGATGTCCCCTTCGGCTAAAGCTTTAGGGACGACCCCCAAAACTTGACTGCCTCCTAAAAATACAGCTATTGAAACACTCCCCATTAACCCAAGGCCGCCTCCCCCATACACTAAATGAATCTTTCTCTTAGCTAGTACCCGACCAAGATGATTTGCTGATTCTAAAAACTCTTTTTCTTTTCCAGGACTGGATCCACCAAAAACACAAATATTTTTTATTTTAGAAACTGAGGAACCTGCCATTTCTACACACTTCTATATCTGTTGAATGTATGGGTTGAGTAGAAATGATGGGAAGGAAGAGAAGATTTTATAGATGAGAAATTGAAAATGCAATCATACCACCTATATATAGGCTAGCTAGAGTCTCACTCTCTCTCTCTCTCTCTCTCTCTGTTTTTAAAAACATGTGTATGTACAAGCAGTTGTGATTGTGGCTCACATCTTCCCTTGGTTTTACATCCAAGAACGGCTTAAACGCCCTCTATGAGTTAGGGATAGGCTTCCCATCCAGTTTTCTTAAAAACTGACAAACAGGGTCTTTTTTAGTCAGATTCCCAAAACTAAGTTGATCATGTTCTTTATGAAAATGAGGCCATAAATCATGAATTGCACGATGCATATCTCCACTAGGATGCGTCTCAAGAGTTAATAAAAGATTATCTAAGACTCCTTACTCAGACCATCCTTAATGAATTGTATTTATCTTCACGGTTTATAGATACAATTCTTAAAGAATGATATTTTGCATTACAAGTTCATCTGGCACAACGGTGACAGACTTTAAGTCGTTTAGCATGACCTTTCTTTGCAAAAGTGCTTTTACATGTCCCAGGCATGTATGAAATAAAAGTATTGGAAGACTCACCTGATAATCAGACTTTTGCTTCAATCATCTAGCGAATATCTTCAGGAATTCAATGGTTCATTAACAACCTCAATCTTTCATACCTAGCATGGTAATTTTTTGTAATCACATTCTGAGGCAGAACGGGAAAATACTTTTTTAATTTTTCAAGAGTGGTGTCATTTTTCAAATGAGAAGTGGAGAAGAGATGCAAAAAAAGAGAAAGAACAAGGAATTGAACAAATATATACACAGATATCAGTTATCATGGGAAACTGAAAAAATCACCTTAAGAGTCACGGAGTACCGTTATCCGCCATTTGACCGAGGTTGGAGAAAGACTAGCAAAACAAGAGTAACACCAAAAAGAAACACAAAAACAATATGAGAAAAAAAATAATCAACCTTTATATACAGGATTATTCAAACAAATGGATTCAATTTCACTTGGAAAATTATCAAATTAAGCTTTCAAACGATGTCCGTTTACCTTAAAACATTGTCATTCTTTGGATTCTCAATATCAAAGGCCCCATAAGGATACACATGTTTCACAATAAATGGACCACTCCATCTTGATCTTAGCTTTCCAGGAAATAAATGGAGTCGAGAATTATAAAGCAAAACTTTTTGACCAACATCAAATGTTTTTCTCAAGATTCTCTTGTCATGAAACTCTTTGATTCTTGCCTTATGAATTTTTGAATTCTCATATGCATCATTTCTTATTTCCTCAAGCTCATTTATTTGCAACTTACGCAGCTGGCTAGCATCATCCAGGTTTGATTTGAAAGCTTTAATAGCCCAATAAGCTTTGTGTTCAAGTTCCATAGGCAAATGACAAGGTTTTTCATAAACCAACCTATAAGGTTACATACCTAATGATGTTTTAAAAGCGCCGCGATAAGCCCAAAGTGCATCATTAAATCTTAAAGACCAGTCCTTCCGATTAGGGTTCACTGTTTTTTCCAAGATTTGTTTGATCTTCCTATTAGCAAGTTCTACTTGTCCATTTGTCTGGGGGTGATCAAGGGTGGCAACTTTATGTGTGATTACATATTTCTTCATTAAAGACTCAAATGGCTTGTTACAAAAATGTGTTCCACCATCACTTATCATGACCCGAGAGATTCCAAATTGACTCAAAATATTTTCTTTCAAAAACTTGATCACTATTTTATGATCATTGTTACGACTTGGAATTGCCTTTATCCATTTTGAAACATAGTCTACTGCGACTAATATGTACACAAAACCAAATGATAGAGGAAATGGACCCATAAAATCTATACCCCAACGATCAAAGATTTCAATGACAAGAATAGTATTTAAAGGCATCATGTGACGTTTTGAAATAGATCCTAGCTTTTGACAATTTTCACAAGTTTTGCAGAATGCATGCGTGTCTTTGAATATGGTGGGCCAATAAAATCCACATTGTAAGATTTTTGCAGTTGTCATTCTTGATGAGAAATGACCCCCACAGGCCTCAGAATGAAAAAATTTAATGACACTACTTACCTCATTGTCGGGAATACATCTTAGAAATATTTGAATAAGTAAAGGTCATCCCAATAAAAGTTTTGTACGTCGCTCAAAAACATAATTTTATCTTAGGTATTCAAATGAGCTGGCAAAAATCCTGAAGCAAGAAAATTATCAATATTAGCAGACCAAGGTATTGAACTAAGAGAAAATAAAGATTTATCAGGAAAGTAATAATCAATTGGTGTGATGTCAGATGTCGAATCTATTGTCAATTTTGACAAATGATCCGTGACAATATTTTCGGTGCCTTTTTCATCCTCGATTTCTTCCTCTTTAAAAGTTTCAAAGATTTCATAATCGTGATTGATTTCCCTTTGTTTGGCCATGGCATGAGGAAATGGAAGTACTGGTGGGGAATCAGTCTGTTCTTTGCATTGTTCTGGTTTAACCCCTTCCTTACCCTTAGAGATTGACTCATCATCTTTCTCACAAGGTTCAAGAATTGGTTTTTCAATAGCCTTACCACTATAGAGAGTAATGACTGATTGGACTTGATCTATGTGTTGGCTTCCGAAGCTGCTTGCACTTGAATTGTATTGCCCTTTGGGATTTTATTGTGGTTGAGATGAGAACTTACCTTTCTCCTAAAAACTGAGAGCAAATGTGAATTTTGCAAGAGTATCTTTAAAATCTGTCATGCTTTAAGCAAGTTGAATGTTGATTGTCTCTTACTTTTCAATGAATGCATATAAAGTGTCCTCAAGATTTCTTCCAGGAAGGGGAACATAAGGAGATGCATATCCATGAGAATTTTGAAAATTATGGTGTGCTTGAAATGGTGGCTGTGAAGTTTGTGCATTATTGTTACCACTCTTCCAACTGAAATTTAGGTGATTAAAAGAAGGCAAAGTTGGACAATCATTGGTTGAGTGTTCATTAGTTTCACAAATTTGACACACAATTTCTTGAACATATTTTAATTGACCATTCTTTTTTAATTCTAGTGCCTCGACTTTTTTAGCTAAAGATCCAAATTTGGCTTGGAGGTCATGATCTTCCCTAAGGTTGTACATGCCTCTATTAGATGTATGAGGTTGAGTTTTACCTGGTGTCTCACACGTACCTGTGGTGTCCTAATTTTGAGCATTTTCAGCTAGCAAGTCTAGGTACTCCATTGCTTCATTAGGGTCTTTATCTTTAAAAGTTCCATTACACATCAATTCCACCATTTGCCTATCTTTAGGTGTTAACCCTTCATAAAATTATGAAACAAATCTCCATGTTTCAAAACCATGATGAGGACAGGTATTAAGCAAGTCTTTATATCAATCCCAACACTTGTAAAATGTTTCTCCTGGTTTTTGAGTGAAAGTGGTGATTTATCTTTTGAAAGAGTTTGTTCTATGAGAAGGGAAAAATTTCTTTAAAAACTGTTGTTGCATTTCATCCCAAGCACGAATGGATCCCGACCTAAGATTTTGTAGCTATGTTTTAGCTTTATCTTTTAATGAAAAAGAAAAAAGCTTTAATCTGATGGTGTTCATATTATAATTTAAATCATTATAGGTGTTACAAACTTCTTCAAATTCTCTTAAATGCAAGTATGGATTTTCTAATTCTAAGCCATGAAAAGTGGGTAAAAGTTGAATAATACCTGGCTTAAAATTAAAATGAGATGCATCAGGAGGGAAAACTATACATGATTGTGCACTTGTTCTTGTTGGATTCATGTAGTCTCTAAGTGTTCTCACATGATTATTCTCATTATTCTCATTATGAATTGACTGGTTATCTTCATCGGCCATGTTTTCTGAAGAAGATGAGGATTTCCTAGAAAGTCTACCACTTAATGTACGTGTCCAAACTCTCATGCAAATGCAAAAGAAAAGAAAAAGGAAAGGAAAAAGAAACAAAAATTAGAAAAACAAATAAAAGTGAAAACAAAAGAAAATAAAAGAAATATACTTATAAATATCCTCTTATGGCCTGATACCACTGACAAGTATATATGGTGCAGATTCGTTGCCACTGTTAGGATACTGGCAAGTTAGTATCCGTTGCTTTGACCAAACTAGTCAACACTGACAAGTATATACGGTGGCAGATCCTTTTATGGCCTAACTGAAACGGAAGCAGTATGAAGATGGCAAGTATAAAAAGGATAGAAGAATCACAAATGATCAAGTGTGAAGACTTGATTAAATCATCAAAATCTTTAAGTGGGAAAATGTGAAGCTAGCTAGCACCAATTGGTGCTAGCTAAGTCAACAAAGTGGGCACCAATTCGGTGCCACTTGCAGCACCAATTGGTGCCACTTGCCTTGCCTCTTGTCTTTTGCATGGATGCTTCCCTATAAATAGGCAATGCATCCAAGCTTATTTTGCCTTGCCCCTTGTGATTATACTTAAAAGTGCATTTTTATTAAGGCTTTATATCATCATATTGCACTAAAGTATCATTAAATTCCCTAACTAAAGCATGTTTTATAATAACAAGTCTGATAATATAATATATCTTTAATTTATGGTAAATGCTTATTTTGAATCCAGGTATATCTCACAATTCAAAGGATTGATTGATGTGATTAACTATTGAAAGTGAAGAGACAAAAATAGAACTAGGCTAAGAGAAGAGATGTTGGTTCAATTCCAAACTGGAACACCATTCGGTTATTGGATCATAACAGAAGTTATAGAACTCGGATTTAGGTCTACGTTATATGGATAGAAAGCTACGACATAGACCTAAAACTTTCATGAGATTCCAAAACTCAATTCTGCTGTTTTCAAGTTTAAATCTTAGCAACAACGGAGAAGTCGGAACCTATCCTGCAGCTTAGACACTGTTCGGTTTTCAGCTCATATCTTGAGTTCTAGAAGTCCAAATGAGCTCTGGTTTTTTTATTGGAAAGCTAAGACAATTTCCTATAGCTTTCATGGAACAAAGGGCTCAAACTCTGATCTTAGCAATGATGTTTTGGCCAGCCAACAATATCAAAAATCAGCGAACAATATCAATAACTAGCAGCCAACAATGTCAAAAACCAGCCACCAAATCAGTGGTTGGCCACCAACTATTTTCTTAGTCAACCAATCAATAGTTCTGAATCTTGGCCTATAAAAGGAGGCATTTGCCATGTATTTAGTCATATTATTTTTTAGATCAAAATCATCTTCATGCTTTCTCTCTTTGTAATGTTCAAGTTTTCTTTCATGCTATATTAATCTCTTGTTTATGCTTTTTCATTTCCTTTCCTATACTTAGCTAACTTATATCATGTTTATGTTCTTATATTGTTTATTCATGTTTCTCTTCTTCATAATGTTTAGCTAAGTTTATTATGTCAAGGTGAAAAGGTTTTACAAATGGTGTTAAAATAGGTATAATATAAACTCAACATGGACTTCAATGTTTATATCCAAGAAAGTTTGCTATTAACATGTTTTATCTTTTTATCTTACTAATTCTTAGTACCTTGCTTGTTAAATGGTTAATCTAGATTTATGTTGTATAACACTTGGTACATCAAATGCTTGATCCTTCATAGTCTTCGGCCAACATCGTTATTATGATAGGAACTTGATTTGTTGTTAATATAAGCTAGCAACATGAATGCCTGATGATATTTATAAGTATGGTGTTACTTAGATAAGATGATTAATATTATCATGTTAATAATTTGTAATGAGCTAATAACAATAAATCATCCGATTGGAACCTCATTTGTTTGTGATTTCCAGTTGAGTAATAAAAAGAGTTTATATTATATTTATTTGAAATACCATTACTGAATCCTCTAACCTTGACATCTGTTTTATTATTGTTTAATCCTTACATCAATATCACATCCCAAAACTCTCGTCAACTCCTTTTCTGTTATTATTCTCTTCAAATCTTTTTCCTTATTTGTAATTTATATAATTCACCTCCCTGTGGTTCGACCCCGGTTTTGCCGGGTTATTTATTACTTTGACACTCCTGTATTTGGGATAAGACATCAACTCTTTGATCGTGTCAGGTTCCAATCGGATGATTTATCGTTTTTAGCTCATCATAAATTATTAACATGATCATATTAATCATCTTATCTGAGTAACACCATACTTATAAATATTTTCAGGTATTCATGATGGTAACTTATGTTAACAACAAATCAAGTTCCTATCATAATAACGATGTCGGCCGAAGACTATGAAGGATCAAGCATTTGATGTACCAAGTGTTATACAACATAAATCTAGATTAACCATTTAACAAGCAAGGTACTAAGAATTAGTAAGATAAAAAGATAAAACATGTTAATAGCAAACTTTCTTGGATATAAACATTGAAGTCCATATTGAGTTTATATTATACCTATTTTAACACCATTAGTAAAATCTTTTCACCTTGACATAATAAACTTAGCTAAATATTATGAAGAAGAGAAACATGAATAAACAATATAAGAACATAAACATGATATAAGTTAGCTAAGTATAGGGAAGGAAACGAAAAAGCATAAACAAGAGATTAATATAGCATGAAAGAAGACTTGAACATTACAAAGAGAGAAAGCAAAAAGATGATTTTGATCTGAAAAATAAGATGACTAAATACATGGAAAATGCCTCCTTTTATAGGCCAAGATTCAGAACTATTGATTGGTTGACTAAGAAAATAGTTGGTGGCTGGTTTTTGACATTGTTGACTACTAGTTATTGATATTGTTCGCTGATTTTTGATATTGTTGGCTGGTCAAAACGTCATTGCTAAGATCAGAGTTTGAGCCCTTTGTTCCATGAAAGCTATAGGAAATTGGGTTAGCTTTCCAACAAAAAAAAACCAGAGCTTATTTGGACTTCTAGAACTCAAGATATGAGCTGAAAACTGAACAAATGGTCTCGAGCGACAGGACGTTCGACTTTTCTTTTGTTCCTAAGATTTGAACTTGAAAAAGGTAAAATTGAGTCTTGGACTCCGCATGAAAGTTTTAGGTCTATGTCTGAGCTTTCCATCCATATAAAGTAGACCTAAATCCGAGTTCTACAACTCCAGTTATGATCCAATAACCAAATGGTGTTCTAGTTTGGAATTGAACCAGTATATCTTCTCTTAGCCTAGTCCTCTTTTTGTCTCTTCACTTTCAATAGTGAATCACATCAATCAATCCTTTGAATTGTGAGATATACCTGCATTCAAAATAAGCATTTACCATAAATTAAAGATATATTATATTATCATACTTGTTATTACAAAACATGCTTTAGTTAGGGAATTTAATGATACTTTAGTACAATATGATGATATAAAGCCTTAATGAAAATGAACTTTTCAGTACCAATCAGTCATGAGTCGCAAAACCCAGAGCAAGCTTCGTGTTAGAGAAAAATACACAACTACTAGTCTACAATGGCTTAAGAGTCTGTGTTTTCCTGATGGACATTCCTCGAACATATCAAGGCCAAGTTAATATAGAGGAATGCAAGTTATATGGAATGAAGAGTCATGACTGCCACGTGTTTATGCAAACACTCATTCCATTAGCTTTTCTTGATTTATTGTCAAAGAGGATATGTGATGCACTCACAAAGATCAGTCATTTCTTTAGAGATATATGCTCCAAAGAACTTGAATGTTGATCACATTGAAAAGCTTGAAACGAATATCGTCGAGACAATATGCAAACTTGAGATGATATTCCATCCATCATTTTTTGACTTAATAGAGCATCTATCCGTACATTTATTGTATGAGATAAAAGTTGGAGGACCGGTCTAGTATAGATGGATGTATCCATTTGAGAGGTTAGATATTACAGTTACAATGTAATTCATAATTAAAAGTTTTTTCATTGTTTTTTTAATTAATAATTTTTGTTTAATTCTATATATGCAAGTACTTGTTCAATCTTAAGAAAAAGGTTAAGAACAAGGCGCATGTTAAGGCTTTAATATGTGAGGCCTATATTGTTGAGGAGATCTCAACATTTATCTCGTACTATTTTGAACCTCATTTGAGAACGAGAATCAACCGTGTTCCACGGCATGATGATGGTGGTGAAGTGCTTTTAGGTGGGAACTTGTCAATATTCTTCAATCCTGAACGACCCACACCTAAAAATGTCGTAAGGGGAAGATATTTGTCTGAAATAGAGTTTAGACAAGCACACAATTATATTCTATTTAACTGTGATGAGGTAAGACCTTTTATTAAGTAAGTAGATATACTACTTAAACTTTTTCAAGAGTATGCTATTTATATATTGTGATATCATAAACTCATATAATTTGGAACAACCTTGTAGGCAACATCGACGATATTTACTGTCCAATAACTAACAGTTGACCGAATCCCAAATCTTTCAATTACAAGATGAACAATTTGCCACGTGGTTTAGAACACATGTAAGTCCTATCACAAACTCATTATCTCTTGCAAGGTAATTGTACGTCAATATTACAGAATGTCCATTTATTGATTATTGTTGTATTTGATATACAATGTTTATCAAATGGGAAGTAATGCTGTTATTTCATTATCTTTACTAAGTCTAGACCCTGAAAGAAAAGTCAAGTGCTATAACAGGTATTTTATCAATGGATATGTGTTTCATACTAAAGAATACGAGCATGGAAGAAAGACACAACATCGGTGTTTGTATTAAGGGATCGACTTGTAGTGAGTTTGAAGTTGACTACTATGGGAAACTAGAAGAGGTCGTCGAATTGCAATATCATAATGAGCAGAATAGAATGTTTTTATTCAAATGCTATTAGTATAACACAACTGAAAGAGGAATCAGAGTAGATCCTCACTATGGTCTCGTTGAAATCAACTCAAAAGCTAGACTCCGCAATGTTCACGATGTCTTTTTTTTTCGCAAAGCAATGCTAACAAGTTTATTACACATACACATACACCCCTTCTTTTAGAAAGGATCGATCAAGAGTTGATTGATTATCCGTTTTAAAAACAAAACCCAAGGTTCGTGTCGAGGTTATTCAAGATGAGAACAAAGACACAAGTGTGATAGATGAAGTCTTTCAAGTTAGTGAGTTGGTTGAACCATATCGAGTTGCTCCTCCGATTGACTTAAAAGAAATTTTGAATTTTCGTGTTTTCGATGATATTCTTGTTGATGTTGACATAAAGAAGTTGAATGTTGTTTTGAGCTCTAGTGGACTAGCAAATATCGATGAAGATGATGATAATCACATTTAAAAGTGTGATGGAGTTGATAACAATTCAATTGACGACGAAGATGAAAATTCTGACTAAATATGATCAGAACACGAAAGTGTAAAGCCTTTTTTTATAATGTAATATTATAAATGATATTTGGAACATGAAATATTTATTTTATAATTGTTTGTTGTTGTTATTGTGCTGTTCTGTAAGTATGCAATTTAAGTGTTCGCGCAAGAGGATAAATAAGCAATAAAAAAATATATGTAAAAGAATGACACAAATATCGACATCCATACTAACGGAAACTGTCCGTCGGTATTTTACCGAGAGTTGCAAAATATTTACTACATTTTCCACAACTACCGACGTCCATACTGACGAAAACCGTCTGTCGGTATTTTACCGAGAGTTGCAAAATATTTATTACCTATGCCACAATCACCGATGCTGTTTCCAATGGACCGACTGTCAGTATATCATCATAAAGGTTTGTGCGACTGTCAGAGTGCTAGGTCGATCAATGCGGATACTGATGAAATCACCGACGGACTTTGCAAATTCCAATGTGTGTGCTTTGACACCTCTTTACCAACAAACTTGCCGACGGACGTCGAAAATTCTGGAGGGATTTTTAAAAATTTTAGTGTGAAATTTAAAATATACTGACTGAATTTACCAACAGAAATTTAATGCTACCGCCATGAAAAATATTATTCTAATGTCTATCGGTAAAGTCGTCGATAAGATTATAGTATAAAACCCATCCCCCTCCTTTGTGGTTCATTTTTTCTTTGTTCCTCATTTCATCTTCTCTTCTCTTCTCCTCTCCATTTGTGTTTTGTTTTTGCAAGAGTTGGTGCGAATTTTTATTGTTTTGATTGTAGTTTTCAACATATTAAAATGTATGTATTCTCCTTTCTTTATCTTTGTATTTGTTTACTTTTTTTTATTTTAGTTATGATTATTTTTGTTGTGTTTTTTGTTTTGTATATTGTTTGTAGATAAAATCTTGAAATCAACACACTATTAAGGTAAACATTTTTCATTCCGAAAGTCTTTAGTTTTTTCTTTTTATTTGTTCAATTTATTTTATTATTTGTATTGCTATAATAATTGAAAATTTTGTTAAATTTGAATTGTTATTGTTGAATTTACCTAAAAAATGTTAATTGAAATATAGAATTAAATTTAATTATTTTATCTTAATTTTATTATATTATTGCTTGTTATGTTTTTTATTATTTCGATTAATTTTAATTGTTATTTATGAATTTGTATAGATGTTAGTTGAAAATATATAAATGTTAAATTTCTATAGATGTTAGGTTGTATATAAGATTTTGCAATGGAGTCAATTGGCTTGTGGATATTATCAATATTTGTAGGTATGAAATTGTGGATAGTCTCTAATATAGGGGAGGTGCTGACGAATTGTTTTTAAATAATTAAATTTAATTATTTAATTATTCGTATGAATTTATGTGGAATGAAAATTTAATTATTTTATTGTTTGTATTGTAATAATTATCTGAAAATTTTGTTGAATTTTAATTGTTGATGTTGAATCTACCTTGGAAATGGTAATTGGAAATGAAGAATTAAATTTAATTATTTTATCTCGATTTTATTCTATTATTGCTTGTTATGTTTTTATTATTTCCATTAATTTTAATTGTCATTTATGTATTTCTATAAATGTTAGTTGAAAATATATAGATGTTAAATTTCTATAGATGTTAGGTTGTATATAAGATTTTCCAATGGAGTCGATTGGTTTGTGGTTATTGTAAATATTTGCAGGTTTGAAAACTGTAGGTAGTCTCCAGTATAGGGGAGGTGTCTCTGATTTTTTTAAAATAATCAAATTTAATTATGTAATTATTCGTATAAATTTATATAAATGCGTAAAATGAAATCAACAAAGATGTCATCAAGAGACAGTTGTAACTAGTTCTTATAGCAAAGAAGGATGACTTATCCTTAGGTGCTGATCAAGAAGAGGCACATATGCCAACTTGTGATGTTGTCGCTTCTAGTGCGGTTTCATAGCGTAGAGGTGATGTGCCTTCACAGCGGGGTCAATTCACCCACAAGTACCAGGCACATTGGAAGGATGACCTTTCAATGTCAGTTTGTTTAGGTTTTAATTTTTTGTATATACTTATAATATAATTTATGAACAACTAATTAATATTTTATTAATTTTATTTAATTTTAGGTTCACAAACATTGAGGCTGCCCGAACAATAACATCGACGTTTAAATCGTTGATGGAGATTCCATTATTTCAACAGAGTCAGGTTTCCAGACATCCTGAGTGGAGATCTAATATCGATGCATGGTTTTGACGATTTCAGGTAAGTGTTAACTTCTAATTTCCAGCTTTTAAAAAGAAATATTTTTATAATTTTATATCTTGTACTATTTTTATTTTAAATGGATTATTTTATACACAACACAAATTTGAGTGGGATAGCGCGAACAACAATGTTGTGAGGAGGGTATGGGAGAATCACGCGGCAACTAGGTAACATCGAAAATAATTTAATTTTTTGTTTTATAATTTTATGTTCTAAATTCTAATTGTTACTATGGAAGTAGGTTTGCGTGATTTTTGGTATGACAAAAAAAAAACAAAAAATTATGTGAGAGATAATGGTTTAAAAGGCTGAAATAAGGTGGCGGTTTGGTGGGAATTTAAACCGCCATTCATCTCGGGGGATTTATGGATGCAATATATTAAGCACATGATGTCTGAGCGGTTTGCCCGACGCTCACAGTCCGATGCCGACAACTGGAACTGACAAATTCATAGTGCGGTGACCACGCACACAGCGCTCCATTCCATTCAGTGCACATGCAAAGCGGATGGTAAGATTAATTTAAATGAAATATATCATTAATTAATTTGTTATTGCTTATAAATATATTTAACTTGCAACATTTTTTTTCTTACAGGCTACATCTCTTGGACGTGAGCTGAGCCCAATGGAGTTGTTTGTCAAAATGCACGTGTGAAGTCAAGACCGCCAAAAGAGGGTGCAACAGTTCGTGGACAACCGTGCTTAACATTCGTGGTATGTTCGTTCAATCATTTTATTTCGTAAGTTATTATTTTCTTCAATTGAATATGATAAATGTTTTTAAAGTTTTCAAGAGACCTATAATAGCTGGTTAAAGGAGAGATATGGGGATGATCCTTTGACCCATCCGAATTTCGATCCGGATTTGTGGATGGAGGTAGGATCGCCTGGTGGACCTAATAAAAATCAGGTCTACGGGCTCTCCAACACTACGGCCGAAAACTTGCAGGCGACCCGTAGTGTCTCAACCGCTGGGAGCTCTCTATCAGTATCGAGCACCCGGTCTGAGGAGTTCCTAGCCTTGAAACAAAGAATATGAATGACCCTCAACAAATTATGAACAGCTCCGTCAAATGGTCATGGACATTAGATCAAGGATGGGTGATGATACATGTGCAGTCCCTTTTTGGTCATACAGTCCCGAGAACAACCAGCCTCCTCCTCCTCCTCCAACTCCGCTATTATTCTAGTTTAATTTTGTTTTTGAAACACATTAAATTTGTAATCAATATTTGGATGAATATTGTTTAACATTATTTTTATATTCTTAATGTTCAATACAATTTTATTTGGTTAATTAGTTTTTTTTACTATTATAATATTTTAAAAAAAAATTATTTATTCTAAATAATTTTTTGAAAATATTTTTAAATAAATATTGACAGCCTTACAGACAAACCATGTCCATCATTATTAGACAAAGAGTTGAAAAACATTTATTGTCATGCCACAATCACCGACGGCGATATTCCATCGATGATTTACTGTTGCCAATACCAACGGACTGTATCCGTCGGTATTTTACAGAGAGTTCTGAAATATTTAGTGCTCATGCCACAATCACCAACGAACTGGCCGTTGGTGATTTACCGGTAAAAATATAAATAGAATAAGTTGGTCGGTAAAGTTCTAGCGCGAAAAAAAAAATTTATCGTGCTTTGTCCGTCTGTAAGACCGTCGATGTTGTTTTTTTCTGACAGAAGTATCAACTGAAATGGGAATTACCGATGATCAATATTTCAACAGACGGATTCTATCAGTGATGCTATCGGTAAAAACTTTTCTGATGAATTGTGTCTTACTCCGACGGAATTAATCCGTCGGTAAAATTGTTTAATGGTGTAGTGGAATCTATCTTCCATTTAGCTTACAAATGTTGTTGTTGTCTTTTAACACTGATATTTAGTTTTTTTTTTTTTAATGAAGGCTTTTTGTTACTTTAGGTTGGTGGTTGCTTGGCAGCATTGTTTAGATAAGGAAAAAAAAACACTGATGAAAATACTGATGAAATGTTCTTTAAAATGCCAACAAAATATTTCATTGATATTTTTCAATGCCAATGAAATTGTTGATAGAATAGAAAACCCTAGCGAGCAGGTTTTCAAAAATGATATTTCATCACCTATTCTATTAGCATTTTCTAATTTTATAGTAGTGCATTAAAATTACTAAGATTCTGAACTAGAAGATCCATGTAAGGGATAAAAATGTATATTCCCTCGTCTAAGCCAAATACATCTTAGTTTCTTATTAGAGTTCTGCTCTCATATATTCTCTCATATTTCCCCTTATATTCTGCATCTCAATAAACAATTGTTCCTAAACCTTTTTCTAGACCAATTCATGAAAGTTTTGCATTGTCTTTCTTGAGTTGGAATGTGGTGTGTCTATAGTTGAAATAGTTCGCTTTGCCCTCATTTCTTAGGTCAATGTCATATAGATATCATAAACTCCATTCTTATAAGGTCTATTACTTGCAACAGCCTCCAACCATAGTTGAAGATCATGAAAAGGATGAATGGAAGTGTCTTCGCTAAATTTCATAGTCATATTGGAGTTATATGTACCTTACAAAAAAAGTCTAATTCCTAAATTCAATTACATGTTATATTATTGATGCAAATAAACATTATTAAGGCAATGATAACAATATAAAAAAAAAACTTATAAAGAACATTTTCGCTCTTATATCAATAAACCTTTTCTCATTTCCTCATCCTATTTCTTTATATGAGTTTCCTCATACAACTCCATTATAGTCGGTTCATTCCCAAGTTGTTTTTTCCTGCAAATTAAATAGTTTTTTTTATTTCACAAATTAACACGTAATTAAATATTCAAGAAAAAATAACAAGCTCTTATTAGGCATTTTGCATAGTTGACAAATGAAATCGCTTCTCTGGTGTGCTTGCTCATCGAACCATGATTTTTTTTTCTATTTTGTGTATTGGATTGAAAACACCTTCTAAACCTGTCTGGTTTTAAAAATTATTGAAACAATGCCTAATTACTCAATGTGATTTGCCTCGATTTATATCTTTTCCACTTCTCAAAGTCATCAGAGATGACTTTCAAATTGCTTGTTTATGTACATCATACCATAAATCATACAACCTATAACAAAAAATTATTTGAAAAGATAAGGTAAGGAAATAAAAGAACATGAGTTTACAATAATATAATAAATTTAGTTGATTTAAACTTTCCTAGTTAGTTTTTCCATACTCTCATGACAAACACCTCATTTCTCTTATCCCATCAAAACTTTTCTTTAATTAATTTCATATATTAATTAGTTCTTTAAAATTTTAAAACTAGTAACTCAAAGTGGATATTTTTTTTAATTATCTAACCTTAAACTCTTCCCACAAAAAATCTACAATATTTATCCATTCAAGATGCTCATGAAACTGACTCCATTGAAACAATAGTTTTTCAAACGACCACTTCATTATAGAGGTGATCGAACATGCAACTTTACTATTGGTGAACCTGAAATTAATTTAATTAATCTTATTTTTATGTAGAGGTCGCCCTTCTATTTTACAATAATTTTGCATGAAACAGGCTCTATCAAATAAGAGATACCCACTTTGTTGTTCTTATTGGTTGAGTCTTGGTCAGTAACTTCTACATTAGGTGGTGTCTCTTTATAATCATCACCTAGATTCATGATACAATCATCAAGACTACTACCTGATGAAATAGTAATATTCTTGTTGGACTTGTTTCTTCTTGAATAAATGGTACCTAAGAGAAAACAATATAACAAAAAGACAACGCATTCTTGTTACATTTAAGTTAAGATAGTCAACACATTAAAGTGGAATGCTCTACTTTAATGATTCCATTTGTTAATACTTATTACCACTTTAATAAAGCTTTTTCCCATACACACTTGCATTAATAAAAGATATTAATTACCTCAAACACAAATAGTAGCAAAATCCTTTATACACACAAATCATTACTCTAGCAAGTTATTTATAAGTCAATAATACATTACCCATGTCTAATAAAAAGGAAAAAGGATTCAAAATTCAAAAGAAAGTCATATTTGTGAGACAATAATATGGTAAACTTTAACAATATCACTATTTAATAAAAAAAATAATCATGATACTATTTTCAAAACTCCACTATTGACATTACAATTGCTTTAATTTTTATTATTGATTAAAACATGTATGCCGTAACTTGGCTAAAATTGTCAAATATTTAACCTAAACCACGTAGTTAAAATCACCTTGAAATTTTCATTACAAATAGAAACCATTCTAGAACACCCATTAAACACCATTGACAAAACCTTAAAGTTCTTTCAACACTCATAATCATATTGAAAAAAGCCTACAATTAGAGCATTACCAACACTTTCTCTAAAACTTACTATCATACTTGTATCTTAAAGTCGATATATGCATGTCGTAACTTTTGATCATCAACATTAACATAATTCAAGTTATATTATATGCATCGAACTTTCCTTAAAACTATATATATATATATATATATATCATTAAACCTGTGATTTCAATTCCATGATGCCATCAAAATTATCAATACTACCTTAAAGATTACTCTAAACCCCCCCTCTCCATCTTGTTTACAACAATGCTTGGAAAGGTAACCCATCATTTGACCTCTATTATTGCTCCCCAAAACTCACAAGAATACCATACCATCATTTCATAAAAGAGTGAATTCATTAAAAAAATTGTCAAACCTAACCTTTGAAAAATAAATTCATATGAATAAGAAATCCATAACTACACATTATCAAATTCAATTTAATTCAAGTCCTATTTCACTATGAACCCAATCAAATCATCAACAAAAAAAATCCCCCACTAAACCAAGTAAAGAAAAATTACACATTTAAAACAATATCAGAATTAAAACCCAAATAATCACCAAATTAAATGCAAAATAAACCACCCCTAAATCGAGTAAAAACCCTAACCCTAACTTAGGATTTAACAATGTCGAACCCCAAGTTTATTAAATAAAAAAAAAAGAAATCATACATGAGATGGGTAAAAGAGAGTTAGTCTCGGTGCTAGATTTGTGAGTGAGGAAGTGTGGTTTTCAAATTTAATTAGGGGGAAAGGGCTCCTACCACTATTGAAGAAGAAGAATAAGAAGAAGAAGAAGAAGAAATGAGGGAGAGGTGAGGAATTCAAGTTTTAATTCATTTTAAAATATCTGATGAAATTTTTGTTGGCAATTTTACACGTTAGTCATGCTGATGGAATTGTCGACATGATATTTTTATTATTTTTTATTTCATCATCTTTTTCATAAAAACATTTATGCTGGAAACTTTCCATCACAATTTTCATTGGTAAATTAACGAAAAAATATTTTTTATCGATGTTTCCATTGATGTTCTTTAATTTTCTAGTAGTATATAAATTTTAATATGATTATCAATCAGTGTGTGTGTGTATCAATTTAATTGAATAAAGTACTTGAAGGAAAATACTACATCTAGAGTACTCCATGCTAAAAAATGAGAAATAAAGAAAAACTAATCAACTAGCAATATTCTTACAATCCTATATTTTTGTTTTTTTTTTCTTTGTTAATGGCATCAAAAAGTAATACAAATAAAAATAACATAAGAAAAACAATAAGTATAAGTAACATAGAATTTTACTAAATAGGGTTACCACAATAAAATTATAATTAGAAATTTTATTACTAAATATTTTCTCTTGAGGCAATTTACCAAGCTCTTTGAAAGATTTACAACTCATTAAATAAATCTAAAAACTGATGTAACAAAATAAGAATTCAAAATTAAAGAAAAAAAACAAGAAAAATCATAAAAAAAAACTAGAAGATCAAAAAATACAAAGGAAAAATAATAAAATTAGTCTGACCAACACTTTCTGAGTCTAATCAAGAAGTCTTTTGAACTTCAATTGATTAAAGAGAGCCAAACATGTAGTAAAGCAATGTCTTTGGAACCTCTCAACAAGATTTAAGCTCGATTCAATAGTTAAGATAAAAAATTATGTGTCTTTTTGTCAGAACAATATTCACTCTATACAACCTAGACCTCTTTTTAAATTTAGTTCTATCACATTGATCCATAAATATTCATGTAAAACTATACATATAACCCATAGCTCAATTATAATAGATTCATAACTAACTGATCAAAACAACCTGCATCATATGAGAAGAAGACTAGCTAGAATTCGTGTTAAGCGAAAACTAGCTAGACAATTAACAAGTTATATATCCATAGCCCAATGATAATAGATTCATAACTATATATATAACCCATAGCTCAATTATAACAGATTTATAATTAATTGATCAAAACAACTTGCGTCATATAAGAAGAAAAATAGCTAGAATTCATGTTAAACGAAAATTGGCTAGACAATTAACAAGTTATACATCCCTGTTTTAATCCCAAAAAGTCTAATAAATGAACTCAATCCATTGGATGTTAAGTAAAAGATAATTTAAAATTTTATATTTAATGAATTTTACTTTATATGGTAAATTCTTAAGTGGTTATACAAAATAAATATTGGTATGAATTTTAGATGCTTTTTTAATTAACAAATGCCCTAATGTATTCCTTTAGGAAACATTAATAAATGGTAAGTAATTAAAAACGAGATTAGACATAGAATTACAATAAAATAGTATGACATTCACAGTATAGTAAAATTTCTAACCTATTGCTATTTCACCAAAATAGTATCACCATAACTTGCACCTAAAATTATACTCATTTATTTGCCTCATTCCTCAAGTTGGATCCACTTAAGCTAAAAATCTAACTAGGCTATATAATCTATTACAGGTCCTTAATAAATCAATTTAAGTGCTTTGGTAAAATAAATCACTTCAATAAAAACAAATTGGATTTGATTCTAGCATGGTGCCATTTTCAGTTGACTACAACTTATCACATCAGCTATTTGTTATACAATAGGACACCAAAGATTTCCGTCTGACTTTGATTATAACATACTCACCCAATAATTAGCCCAACTTTTACTCATCCAACTATGCACGAAAAACTCCCACCGCTAATTACTGTCAAAAAATCAATTTTATTAAAAAATTTAAATTGTTAAATGAGATCTCAAGATATAATTATATTATTTTTTAACATATTTATTTAAGTGAAAACTTTTTAGATTTAAAATTTGCACAAGCTCATATTATTTTGTGCTTAAATTTTAGCAATTAAATAGGGATGGTAAAATTCAAACTCATGACCATTTGGTTATTAAGGCTCTGATATCATGTCAAAGAACCAATTCAACCTAAAAACTTAAGCTGTTTGATAAGATCTCAAATTTTAATTTATATTATTCTCTACCAATTACTTGGAACTGGTATGATTATTGCTGTGAAATCTCTATGTTCATGGCCATCTTTATACAATTTGATTGTTTGAAGGGACAATTTCTTTTTATGATAGTGATAAGAATAAGAAAAAATGTGGATTACGTATGAATACTAGAGTAGGTTGACAGGCAAATTAGTTAATTTTATTACGGCATTGATTGAGTCCATGACAATGAGACTTGAGGTGTTATTAGAGACTACGCAATGATAACAATCGGAAGTATAATGTTGACGACATTAGTTGTAAAACATTGATCACTGTATTATCTTGAAATGCAAGTGGTAAGGTTTACTCTGCATGATCATCACAATCTCCATATGCAGATAGTGAATTGACAAATGGTTTCACAAAAATAAGACAATAAAACATGTAGACCCCATCTTCTCTTATCCATCAACCCCATGTTTCTTTCTCGCATCTTCTTGTCTTTATTTTCCATTTAAACGGTTGAAAGTTTTATTCTTACCACACAGGTTCATAGAAGGTGTCTGATTTCACATTGTCATCATACGATTTTCTATATTTGCCCTAGCATTAAGACATTGTTTGTTAATTCATATATATAAACTTGAACAGCAGCTTTTAATGAGTAGTAAACATAGACGGGTTACATCAACCGATTTGCAATTTGTCTTATGTGCTTGTTATTAGGCAAAACAGTGTTAGATGCAAACCAAATTTATATTACAAGCACAGCTTTTAGAACTCTTAGGTCCATGTAGGTATATTATATATATAAAAAGGGTCCATATAGGTAAGGTACCCTTGCAACTTTTAGGAAACTTCATCATGAAATTCGTCGTAAATGTGAGCCAATTGAAGCTAGCAAGTAGTCAAATCTAGTACAAATTTGAGGTATCCACAATACCACAACTTCTCCCTTGTCCAGGACCACTTCTTAGAAGTGTGCTGTTAATTTGCTGAAGACAATATTAGATTAGGGAAGCTTTTTATTGTTTTTGAGTCGTTGGATAAGATTTAATTAATTAGTGGAGGGTTATGCCGACAAGTACAATAGGGAAGCAGATATATTAATCGGATAATTTTAGACGCCACAAGGAGTTTGCGCACAGAAATTATTTTTGCTAATTAACATATTTTTTAATATTACATTGTTAACATATTCATCACGGCTTCCTCCTTTTCTTTGCAAAATCTGCGTTGTAGGAATTATTCTCTTCGCAAGGAAGAATTTGGCTGACTCCCTTTATATTATCTCACACAAACACAGTTGCAGAAGTCTTATTAGCACATTTTCGTGCAATAAAGAGCTTAAAGATGCAAATGCTTCCTGCATGTGAATAATTATACACTTGTGAATCATTGGGTCTGGATTTAAAATGACTCAATGTGTAGCACACGATGGCTATCATATCTTGATTTTTGGTAGTGTCCGTGGGGAAGGCTGAATTCTAGCCATAAGTCTCGGCACTGGCTTGGTAGTTGGGGGTGGAGCCATCAACTTTACACGTATTTTAATGATGGTTTTTGAACAGCATCTTCAAGAAGGGAACACAAAGTCCCCACCAAAGATTATTCATTTAGAAAACTTGATTACTATAATCATTATGAACGCTCTCCTGCTGTTAACTCACACTCACCTTTAGCTAATGATTTTCTGTAAAGAGTGCTACTTAGCAAATTCTGTGGAAGCGTAACGCTGTTTGAGGTCATTGGACCAGTACAGGAGCCTATTTCCATCATTGAGATATCAGAAGGCAATTTAATTACATAAACGCCCTCTTTATCTTTCCATATATAGAAGAATTAATCCGTCCAAAGCTAAATTTATCATTATTAAAAGTTTTTCGATGCATTAATAAAATATCCAAGTTCCCAATTTATGAAATACTTGGATTGAAAGACATGTCATATGTCATGAAATCCACTCTTGTGATTGAATGGTATGTTTTGCTTAATGAACAAGATTTATCTTTATAAAGAAAATGAATGCGTTTTAATTTGGTCTGTGGGATAGTCTGGCTTCGGAAAACTTAATATGAAGATATAATACATATATTTAATTTTGCCATGAAATTGAAATTGAGTCACGAAAGTTAAGGGGTATTGAATCATTGCTTATATAACTCCATATTCTTCTACAACTAGAATTGTAACTAAAGATATTACTGTAACCGAAGATTCTGGCCTAACATTATTGCATGATACCATCACAGATCATGTATAGGAAAGACGTATGAAATCTTGGGATTCAATCTTTATTGTTGTTGATACTCACCTTTGATCCTAAAAGAAGTAAAAAATATAGGAAAAAAAATTTAAAATACAAGAGAATATACATGAAGAAAATCTAAAACATTATCGAAGTTAGTGTTGAAATACCAAAATGACAGGTGGAAAAGCTTGTGAACCAACATCTATAAGATTGACAAAATAAACAACCCAGTTTTCAATCAATTTTCTTAATCAAATGATCTATATTTATTTGTTTTGCCTCTAAGTTATTTTTACAAAGCAGCAAAAATCAAATGAGTGGTATAGATTAATTCTTGAAATTCAATTGTTGATTTTGGTATATTTTACCTTCAAGCCAAAGAAATTACAATATAAATTGAGTGTATGTGCTACCAAAAAGAAGGAGGAAATGGTATGATCAATTAGTTATTCAAATACTACCTATCATCCACAAAAAAACCCTAACAACCTTATTTCTCACATTTTTATAACACTAGTTGCCACTAATAAAAGGAAAAAGATATTATGCCACACCGTGGACCTTCTAGTCCAACACACCCCATAATAAAAAAAAAATGATTGAATTATTTAGAAACAAAGGGAACCAGGCCTTCCGTCATAGTTGACCTTCTTCCTCATCACTATCAAACTACTAACTCCCCTTACAATTGTAATCAACGATAGCACCACCACCCAAGAACCAAGCAACAGTCAACAAATACTACTCCTCACTCTCATTTTTTTTCTTCCCCATCGCCAGCTACCACACATCTTCTCTCTTGCCCTCCCTCATCAGTCCTTGGAAGACAAACACTCACAGTTGTCACCACCCACAATGTTGGTCACCATTAAAACAACACCCTCAAGGTTTTTCTCCTAACCATCTAAAACCACCACCACCCGTGGCAGCCTCTTTACCTGCGTAGTGAACCATATTTCCTTCATTTTACTGTCATTTCCATCTATCTTCAACCATCCACGAAAGCAGAGGAGTACCAATAACCACCACGGAGGGAAAAACACCACCAGCATCGTGAGACACCCTATTCCTTTCCAATCTTACTAACTGCTCCTCAGTAGCACCTAAACAATAGTGGCTTACGAAGAAGAAACATTATAAAAAGTTGTTAACCAGGAAGAATAGATCTAAAATATAATTCAATCAGCAGTGTTGTGTGATTTTTTTTGTTTTGCAATTGACAATAGGATTCACCGCCAACATAGGAAGAAAGAGGAGGAAACGTTGGTCCCGATCCACCAAACATTGGTGCATGAGACCCACGCGTAATGGTGGTGCATGAGACCCACACGTCGCCACTGTTCCGGCAATTTCAAAAACTTTTAGTGTGCTTCTTGAGTTCCTAGTATCTCTCTAATCTATTTCCAACCTTTGAAAAGACCATTTTGCAGTTTTTTTAATTTTTAATGTGTAATTTAAATTATTGTTAGAATTTGAATTTTTAGATGTGTGAGTAATTAGTGAAAAAATAGTGTGCGTGTGTTTGCATTTTATTTTATTTTATGTTAAATAATTGTTAAAAAAAAGGAAAAAGAAAAAAATTAATTAATCCAATGTTTAATTGCATATGATTAAAAAAAATGATTTTCTACTTGTTACATATAGCCTGATCCTTAAAAAATTGCATTTTATTTATAAAAAAGAGAAAAAGAAATGTTTTATATTGTTTTTTTTAAATTGTATTTCTTTTCATTTTCATGGAATTTAAAACAAGTTTGTAAAATTTCTTAAGGATTTGGCCACTATTTCAATAACCCTAAGTTTTTTTTTTCTCTGAAAATTAATGGTCAACATTCTGGTATAAATGGTATACCTATAAGTAGGCTAGTATTTAAATATCAAGAGTTAACTAAGAAATTCTCAGAATGTTTTAATATTCACTTATTTTAATTGAAATGTTTTTCACCACAATATACGAGTTGTGGGAAATATTTTCGCCTTCTAGGATAAGTGAACAATATCAGAGCACCTACATGGATTCTTTCTATAAAGATTTATCTGGGCATACGAGCCCATAATAAATTCGAGATGCTAGTTTTTGTTCATGAGTGTAAATCTTTGTTCTGAGTCATAGATAGACCACCGACTAAAAACACATCAACATCTTTAAACCACATTCAAACCACATAATGCAGTTTACCTCATGTAAGGTGCACTAGGGGTACTAATACCTTTTATTGCCACAACCAGTCCCTTACCTTGGATTTTCCGATAAGACTAGTCCACTTGGGTCTTCTAATGACACTAAACCAAACAACTAGATGGCGACTTGATTAGTACTTTAAAAGTATATTTTTATCAAGGTTTTATATCATCATTTTGCACTTGAAGTATCAATAACTCTTTAGCTATAGCATGTTTTATAATAACAAGTCTGATAATATAAGATACCTTTAATTTATGGTAAATATTTATTTTAAATGCAGGTCTATCACATAAATCGGAGGATTGATTGATGAGTTTAATGACACGATCAAAGAGTTGATGTCTTATTCCAAATGCAGGAGTGTCGAAGTAATAAATAATCCGGCAAGACCAAGGTCGAACCACAGGGAGGTGAACTATATAGAATTATAAATAAAAGAAACGATTTGAAGAGAGCTTTGAGATGTGATAATGATGTAAGGATTTAAACAAAGATAAAACATTTGTCAAGGTTAGAGGATCCACTAATGGTATTTCAAATAAGTATAGTATAAACTCTTTTTATTACTTGACTGGAAACCACACACAAAGGAGGTTCCACTCGGATTATAAATTGTTAACATGATTACATTAATTATCTTATTTGAGTAATGTCAATACTTGTAAATATTATCAGATATTCATGGTGATAACTTATGTTAACAACAAATCAAGTTCCTTTCATAGCACAAAAGTCGGTTATACCATACAATTGGGCTATAAAAGTGTCAAGTATTTGTTGTACCAAGGGTTGTTCAACACAAATCTAGATTAACCATTTAACAAGCAAGGTATTAAGAGTGAGTAAGATAATAAATATAAAATATGTTAGTATCAAACATTAAAGTCCATGTTGAGTTTATACTATACTTATTCTTACACCTTTAGTGTAACCTTTTCACCTTGACATAATAAACTTAGCTGAACATTATGAATAAGAGAAACATAGATAAACAAGAGGAGAACATGATTATATAAGTATAATAAAGGAAATGAAAGGCATAAACAAGAGATTAATGAAAGCAAAACTTAAGCATTATAAAAATATAAAGAGAGAGAGCAAGAACATGATCTTGATCTGAAAACTAAGATGCCTAAATGCATGGCAAATGCCTTCTTTTATAGGCTAAAATTCAGAACTATTGATTTGATGACTAATTCTTGAGTGAGTGGTCACCTCTTGACTTAGTAACCATCCTTATCTTCTTGTCTGCAGAAAACATCGTTGCTAACATCAAAATTTGAACAGATAGTCTTCATGAAAGTTCTGGAAAATTGTCTCAGCTTTTCAAAAAAAAAACAAGAATGAGGTCATTTGGACTTCTAGAACTCGAGATATGGGCTGAACACTGAACAGTTTCTGGCTGCAGGACAGATTCCGACTTCTCTATTGTTGCTACAATTTGAACTTGAAAACGGTCCTTTTGAATCTTGAACTCTTCGTGAAAGTTTTAGGCCTATGTCTTAGCTTTCTATCCATATAAACCAGACCTAAATCCATCATTCATGTTAAACTCATCAATCAATCCTTTGATTTATGTGATAGGCCTGCATTTAAAATGAACATTTACCATAAATTAAAGGTATCTTATATTATCAGACTTGTTATTATAAAACATGCTCTAGTTAAGGAGTTATTGATACTTCAAGTGCAAAATGATGATATAAAACCTTGATGCAAATGCATTTTTAAGTACTAATCATTCTTCTTCTTCTTCTTCTTCTTCTTCTTCTTCTTCTTCTTCGGGTTTTGCCATTGTTCACATTGCACGTGAACAGTGAAGAGAGAATTAATTCACTCTCCACTGTTCACGTGAACAATGGAGAGATCCATTGTTTAATAAGCCGAGTCCGGCCCAATTCTATAAAAAAAAAATCAACAATTTCTTTTTTGAAAAATTGTAATTTTTCCGTGTATTTTTTTACTAAATTTTGCGTTATATTGGTTTGTATTTTTATACCATAAAAATACAAATCCGATATTAAAATACCTGGTTTTCATCAAAACATAAAAAAATATTTTTGTCTCATGCATACGGCCAAGTCTCTCAAAAGCTAAAAATCATATTGTAATTTCATACAACAAAGAAAACTTCAAAAAATATGTTTTAGCATGCATTTTGGCTTTAATAACCAGTTTATTAAAGTCACGAGAATTTGGCCAATATTTAAAAAATTCCAAAAAAAATATTTTGTTTTGTTTTAATATCAAGGATTACGAATTTATATGTAAAAAGTATTCCCGTTATTAAAAAGGTATTTCTTTTGACGACATAGAACAGTTAGGTTTTTACCCGATAATATAAGAATCTCCTTACAGAGGAGGACTTTTCTTAAACCGCAACAAGACCTTAGATTTTATCAAACAACAATACAATGCAGCTTACCTTAAGTAAGACGTAGTTGGGGTGCTAATACCTTCTCTTTACGTAACAAGTCTCCATACCCGATCTCTGAGACCAGTTAGGATTCCTATTGACCAGAATACTAGGTGGCGACTCCCATTCCAATTTTCCACTGATAAAAGACAAGAATTCCTTGTCTCCCCATATTTTCCAGATAGACACCATACCTTGAGGGTGGACGATCGTCACGACGCCGCACACGTGCGACAATGATAATAATGTTTTTCTATGTTCCGTGACACTTTCTTTTTCATTAAAGACTACTTGAGGAATGTCATGTATAAAGGTCATACAAAAGATGGGTTGTATTGCTTTTTACCGCCTCTCGAATAACTTAATCCTTATATGTTTGTTGGTGTTCATATTTTAATTTCTGATTGGCATCGTAGATTGGGATATGCATCCTCTCATATTTTCAACCAAGTGTTGAACTCAAATAAAATTCTTATTGCATTTAATAAAAGGAACTCTGTTTGCCTTGATTGTGAGATGACCAAAAGCCATAATTTACCCTTTCATAAATCTATTCATCATGTCATCAAACCTTTAGAACTTATATTTTCATATGTATGGGAACCTAGTGCAGTTGTTTCTAATTATAATGCAAGATACTATATGTGTTTTTTGGATTATTACACCAATGTTATTTGTCTTTTTCCACTCAAACAAAAATCTAAAGTTGAAAATATTTTTCTTTGATTTCAAAATTATGTTCAAAGGCATTTTGATAGCAAAATTAAAGTGGTTCAAACTGACTATGGTGGTAAATTTCACCATCTAAACAATTACTTCAAATCTTATGGTATTGAATATTGTATTGCATGCCTTTATACTCATTAATAAGCGTGTTGTGTTGAAAGTCATCATTGTCAAAATGTTAAAATGGGTCTTGCTTTATTAGCTCACTTAAATCTTCAAGACAATATCGGGAATATATATTTCAAACAATAACATATATCATAAATCAATGACCTATAAAAGTTTTGAAGCATCAATCATCTTTTGAAAAGGCCTACCAAAAAAAGCAAAATTATTACTTTGTTTCGTGTTTTTTTGTTGTGTTTACTAGCCTAATTTATGACCATACAATCATTATAAAATTGATTTTCTCTAAACAAAACTTGCATCTTTATTGCTTATAGTCTCTCACATTAAGGTTACAAATGTCTTAACTTATTTAGAGAAAGTTTCTAGACACGTAGTCTTTGATGAATCTTTCTTCTCATATACAAAACCTGGCTCTTCTTACTATCTTTCCTAGTTAGATATAATTTCTCTCTCATTATCTATAAATCCTTTATACACATATATGTACTCTAACTCTTACATCCTTCACACATATATGTACTCTAACTTTTTCTGTAGGTAATGAAATCTCTCCTCCTAGAGTATCACCAACTATATTTAATTAGTTGCCACATAACTTAGCCATGATACACCAACCTGTAGATGTTACCAATAATATAGAAATTCATTCTCCCTCAAACTCAGTTGTTGTTTCTAACCCAAATAGTTTTACTTCTAATAATACAGCAACTTCTACATCACAAATAATGACCATGAGGTCCCAAACCAAAAACACCATATGTTGGATATATCAAGTATCCTTTTTCTCAAGTACTTAGTACTAAAGAAACCTTCATTCCATATAAGCCTACATTTTATACAAAAGCTTCTAAACACCTTTATCAGCGTGAAATAATGACTGATGAGTTCATTAATGCTCTCATTTAAATTAGCACTTAAGACTCAGTTCCACTATAATAAGATCACAATCGTATTGGCAATAAGTAGGTCTTTATGTAAAAGGCAAGTTGATGAGAGCATCGAGCATTTCAAAACACATCTTGTTACAAAAGGCTTCCATCAACAAGAAGGTATTGATTATACATAAATATCTAGTCTAGTGGTTAAACCAAGCACAATTCGTTTGGTTATCTTTCATATAGTCTCTAATCATTAGTAACTTCATCAATTAGATATTCAGAATGCTTTCCTTTATGGTTCCTTTCAAGAAGATATCTATATGTAATAACCACAAAGATTTCATACATCCTAATTATCAATATCATGTCTGTAAATTAAGAAGAAATTTTTATGGCCTTCAGCAAGCCCCAAAGTCTTGATTTTCAAGACTATAAATCAACTCACTCAAAGGGGTTTTACAGGCTCTAAAACAAATGCCTCTCTCTACACATTTCATTAAGAAAAAGTTCATATCATTATTAATTATTACTTATATTGATGATATCATTACTACTTGCTCTAACACAAAAGCAATTGATCAGTTGAACTACCAACTATTTTTTGTTTTTCCATGAAAGATTTAGGGCTTATATCCTTCTTTCTTGGTGTTAGAACTTTACATCAAGGTCATGACATATATATTCCTAACCTAATAAAAGTATATTGTAGACCTACTATAAAAGGTAAGCATAAACAAAATGAAACATTATGCAACACTTATGTCTACCACCAGTCATCTCGAGAAAATTAAATGAACTGACTTCATTAATCCTATGCTCTATAAAAACATTGGAGCTCTATGTTATCATAGATTTACACATCTAAAAATTGCGTATAATGTTCAATGTGTAAGTAAGTTCAGGCACCAATCAAATGATACTTATTGGCAGGCAATGAAAAGAATTCTATGATATCTCAAACACACAATTTCCAATTTCATTTGGTGTATGATTTACTTCATAAATTGATTAATCCCTTCATGGATTTAGTGATGTAAATTAGGCAACCGATTGTGAAAACCAAAGAAGTGTTGGTGCTTACTATATTTTTCATAACTACAATCTCGTTTCATGGAGTTGTACTCTCTCTCTCTCTCTCTCTCTCTATATATATATATATATATATTGAATTTGTTACATTTCTTTTGACTATCACTATCATTAGATTAATTATGGTAATTCATAATGTGGCCTTATTAAACTAGAGTTATCAAATGATGAAAAAGCAAGATGAGCAGGAGGGTAGAGCGGGAAATGAAGAAAAGACATTCCACTTCCTTCTAAAGACAACCGACAGAGAAATTCCAAATCCAGGACCACTTGTGTTTTGCGATGTGAATTAAAGTGAGTGCTTTCACATTGTACGTTTATATTACATCCCCTCGAATATCCTGCCCGTTCTGTATCATCTATTCCTTACGTACACCAAAAACTAAATAAACTGGCCAACAAAGCGAATAACAATAATCTTCTGAATTTTCTAAATTAGATTCCCATGTTTCTCACATTGGTCAACATACACATATACTCTACCAGACAATAAAAACCTGACTGTCTTTCTTTAGCTGTTCCACTAACTCAAAAAGAATTCTCACCATCTTTGCTTTTCTTGTTTTGGATTGTTATAGATCTAAGAAGAAGAAAAGATGATTCAACAACTCTTAGGAGGTGCTGGCTTAATTGGCGGAGAGAGGAAAATTCCCATCAATGCGACCATTTTAGATCAAGGCGCTCCTTCACCATCTCCTTCATCTTCCACAACGACGACTACTTCAGCTACTAATTCAACACCTTCGGCGCAAGAAAAATTGAGATGCCCTCGATGCGATTCTTCAAACACCAAGTTCTGTTACTATAACAACTATAACCTCACTCAGCCTCGCCACTTCTGCAAGACTTGTCGCCGGTATTGGACTAAAGGTGGTGCGCTTAGAAACGTTCCAATTGGAGGTGGATGTAGAAAAAACAAGAACACAAGTGTATCGGCCTCTGTTGGAAAATCTGGCACAAGTAAGATAAAAACTATAGCATCTGAGATTGGAAGATCAGGTTTTGGAAATGGGTTTGACTACGAGCTTTCATCAAGCCCCATCATGCGGGCTTCACCACAGAATTCTCATATTTTTGCTTTACTTAGAGCCACCCAAAACCCTAACCCTAGTACACCATGTAATTCTATTTCTGTGAAGCAGGAGGGGTTTTTGATTGGAAAGAATATGATAAGTGAGCCAGCAGTTGAAACAGCTGCTTTGAATGCTAGAATCCTAGGCTTGGACCCTATTAGTCAAGTTTCTTCTCTTGGTCTTTGCAGCCCTTCTTGGAAAAGCAATCAGCACCAACAAAATCGCTTCACTGTTGGTGAAGCTCAAAACTCGGGGATACAAGAACTGTATCAAAGGCTTAGATCATCAACAAATTACTATACTGATAACCCATCAGCAATAGTTCTAAGCAATGTGGCCACTTCATCATCAACCTCAACTTCAACTTCTTCAACCATTTTGGAGTCTGCTCCAGTTGCTGGAGGTGAATTCAGTTACTGGAATCAAGCTTTTTCATGGTCTGGTCTTCCAACAACTAATGGTGCATATCCTTAAGAACACTTTTTATCTTTTAGATCTCCTTTGTTGTTTGGGGTGTGGTATAAGAATATGGTCGTAAAATCAGTATTTCCTTTCCCTTTCTTTTATTGTTCCCGATTATCTGTGTTTTGAAGTTTGTTTAACTTGTGAGGGTGTACCGAGGACCAACAAGTAGTGAAAATATAAATATCAATAATTGGCTTTATATCCATCTTCATATAAATCATCTTTCTTTACTTTAAACGCAGGATTCAATAGTGCACTGCCTAGGGTGTTACAAGGTTCCAAACAGTTATTAATCCTGTAAAGATGATGCAAAGATTTTAGGATATTTATAGTCCATCTGTTCTTGTACTCTGAGAATAATAAAATTTGATTTAGTTTATCATCTTTGTTAACTAAAAAACTGTTCAAGCTTTCCTTTTCATACATATTAAGAGGTGGAGGTCAGGTGCAAGGTGGTGGTATGGTAGTCTGTAGGGTGGCATCTGCAGATTCTTTTAATTGTTACGAGAAAGTGATCAAAAGTTTAAATATTAAAAGCAATTTGATTCTCACAGTTGGGAAGAAGGATTCCTCTTGCAGCCTTATGTCAAAGGCTTCTGTCTGCCTGCTCTGTACTGCTTCTGAGTAATTTGTCTAGATTTATTCCCTTCATCTTGCAATGGAAATGCTCACCACCATCACCTCCCCCGCTCCCACTCCCTCCTAGCTCCCTGCCTCCCTCCCTCTCTCACATACAAACACCCGTGCAACCATACTTTAGCTAACGTGCATATATAATTAACTATCTTTTGATACCTTATTTTAGTTTTAAAGTGATAGAGTATGTCATGCATGGTAATAATCAAAAGAAGGACTTCTAATATGTCATGAGCCCTCCACCAAACTTGATTGGGTACATAATTTCTAATGACTCACTTTAGGGTAGAGTGCAACAAGATGACTGATAATTTTTCCATAAAAGTTTGACTGGTGACGGTTTGTGCTGGTACATAAGATTGGATAAAGGATATGAAATCGGGATAACCTCGTAGAAAGGATAATAAAAAAAACTTACTAAGCTGGAGGCTCAATAATATAATATCAAATGATGAAATTAAAAAAAATCATTTAAAAAAACTATATAAAAAAAAACCAAAGTCAAACCAAGGCAATCTTCAAAACTCGTGACCTATGTCATGAGACCGGGTTATCCTATAGAAGGAAAACTCAGAAAAATCACGAAATAAAATTCTCAATCATCAAAAATTCAAAAATAAAACAAATAGCAATCAAAAAAATAAGAATCAAATCTAGTATAAAAATTAAATAAATAAAACTCTCTCCCTGCTTTTTTTAGTAAGAGAAACAAAGTAATTAAGTGTGAATTAAGAGAGTACAAAAAATTTAAGTTTCTTTGTTAGTTTTTAGAGAGAGAGACAGAAAGAAAGAAAGTGGGGTTTGGGTTTTTTAAGGTTTCTTCTAATCAAGAAACAATAATAATAGGTAGTGATAATAATAATGTGATAAACAGAAAAGATTACATTTTGCTGAAAGATTTCAGAAAGGAAATTGAAGTTGAAAATGAAAAGGATTTTTCTATTTCTTTTTGGGTTTATCTTATCAACTCCTCCACCGCAGCATTTCCTGCTACAATCATCAAACAAGTTTGGAAAACATTGCCATTTTTCTCTCTACATTGTTTGTTTGTTTTCTTGCATTTAGGTATTCAACTAAATCTTCAAGTCTATTACAACTTCCAGCGTCTATTCCTATCACTTTAAGTATAATCAAAGAATTTTTTGTTCTTTTGATGGGTTTAGTGTATTTTAGTGGTAGGGCAAAGCTTGTATCTTTTTTAATGTTTGGTTTTAATCATACGTAAAATTTATGTATATATTTGGTATGTTGTCAATTGGTCAAAATCCTGAATTTTGTGTCTTTTTTATGGACATGTGATGTTGGTATGGTCAAGTACATCACAAGTTTTTTGCTGGCTTATTATTTTTGTTATCGCCAATGTTGTTTATATTGTTGTTGTTATTTTTTCTTTTTTATAGGGCGACTTGGGTGGTTTTTTTGGTGGTTTATGGATTATACTAGAGGATGATTTGTTGTTGGACAATGAGTGTTTAAAGAGGAATGATGGATAGTTTTATGTTGTGTATGAGGCTGTTATTTGTGACGTGTATAACTGATATTGGTTTTTTTTATGGCATATTTAGATTGTTTTGGTTGTTGTTTAGAGGTTGTTGAAGGCATCTATTTTGAACAATTTTATGGATGTTAAAGGGTTGTTGTGTTGTTACTTTAGGCTATTTTAAAGGATGTTGAAGGTGTGTATTTTGGACAATTTTATGGCCATTAAAAGGTTGTTATGGATTGCTTTTTTAGGTAGTCAAGAGCTATTATGGGTGGTTGGATCATTTAATTGTTAGGAAAAAACCAAAACATGCTCTAATACCAAAGTTGATGAAGGACAATAATGAATTGAAAAAAAAAAGAGAATAAGAGAACAAGATAAGAAGAAGTCATGGAAAAAAGATGAGAAAGTTTTTAGAAGCAAATGTCTTCTATAGAATTTGGTCTTCGAACAAAAAAATTTAAGGGTGACATCTTTTGTGTTATTGTGTCAAAGAACATCGACATGTTGTGTTATTGTGTCAAAGAACATCGACATGGAAAGCATTGTTAAGAACTACTCAATCATAAAGGTCTAAAGTATATTAGTGATTTTTTAAGTGATTATGATATAGTCTACCGATGGGAGCAATTTTTAAAAAGCATAGAACCAAATCCAACATTATTGATGTTTAGCCTGAGTTAAAGTCCTTTATTGAAAGGTTTAAGTTCCAAATAATAGATTACAAGATTTTGGTAAAATCAAGATCTATATTTCAATATGTGGTTTAACATACAAGTTAAACCATTTAATTATGAAGATTCCTTGACTCTTTTTTGCAACTCTACATTCCTTACCTAATTAGAGTCGATACATTCTAGATAAAAATGTTATCAACAAGTTCCTAATTTTTACCTTTCAAAAACAATATATGTGTAACACATAACCAAGTTGTTAAAGACTTCAAAACTATTGTTAAATTCCTAACCAACACCAAAGAGTGACATATTTCATTCTTTACATATAGTGAAAAGTTATAAAAGATTCCTTGACTCTTTTTTGCAACTCTACATTCCATACCTAATTAGAGTCGATACATTCTAGATAAAAACGTTATCAACAAGTTCCTAATTTTTACCTTTCAAAAACAATATGTGTGACACATAATCAAGTTGTTAAAGACTTTAGAGCTATTGTTAAATCCCTAACCAACACTAAAGAGTGACATATTTCATTTTTTACATATAGTGAAAAGTTATAAAAGGTTTCCACTCGCTATTAAAGTTATTGACAGGTCACTCTATGGAGAGTCTAGAAAAAATTAGAAAATAAGAACAATAAAGTCTTCTACAATTAGTTCTTTTTAATACAGTGACCTCCTCAATTCTCTCCAGAGAAGTATGGATACCTTGGGTAACAAGGTTATAATGAAGAGTTGTTTTATGGACTCATGTTCATTTCCTAAAAATTAAAAGGCTTTTGTTAATGCCCTTTGATTAATGGATGGAATTGTACAATCTTTATGAAGAAGCATAATATGTATTGGGGATTTTTCTTGCTTGGTTTTTTAGAACCTATCTTCTACAAAGGATTATATAAGCCAAAATAAAGTTTACTGAGGAGCCTTGACCTTCAAATGAAATTAGGTATTCACATAAAATTGTTCTAAAGTTCTTATTCCATTGCTGCCTCAATTTATATAAGCAACTTCTAACATTAATAACTAATAAAATAGGGGGGAAAGGTTATAAAATATTACAAACACCAAAAGTGGAGAAGGTTAGCTCTTCCCTTCATATTAGAAATCTAATAACTACTTAAACTCTAAATATCATTATCAACTAGAAAACAAATTATTGAAAACAATATAAACTAAGATAAAAGATCTCTAATAAGATAACACGGGCTCATAACAACTTCCTCTTTAAAGAGATGCATTGTCCTTAAGGTAGTAACCAGAGTCTTGTTTTTTATGATTGCCAAATCTTCAGAAATAGCTTCCGCTAGTGATAATCCCTGCAAATGAATGAGGACTTCTCTTTTTTTCTTATGCTTATGATGATCCAGAACTACTTGAGTGTTAGGATGGAAAACTTCATCCTTGGTGCTTACCATAAGAAGCTCACTCTAAACTTGGATCTTTTCTCTAGTTTTTTTCTTCAATAATGAGACATAAAATTCAAGATGGATTTGAGCTTCCCTTGGCCATTCTAGCTTGTAAAAAACTATACCAATACATTTCAAAACCTGAAAGGGTCCACAATATCTAGCTGAAAGTTTAAAATTGCTTTTTATAAAGACTAACATTTTTCTATAAGGTTGTAACCTTAAATATACCCAATCACCAACAAAAAAATCTTTTTCATTATTCTTTGAGTCATAAACATGCTTTATTCGTGCTTGAGCTTTTTGAATTTATTTTGTTTAACTCTATCAAATTTTTGTCTCTATTAGACAACTCTTACTCAACTACATTAATCCTTGTTATGTCGGGAATATATGCCAGTGGAGTGGGAATATCTCATCCATATACTTCCTCAAAAAGGACTCTTTTAATTATTGAATGCTAGCTAGTGTTGTAACAACATTCAACCTATGCCAACCATTTCACCCATTTACTTGGTTCGTTGCTTTATTTTTCCTATTAGTTTGTAAATGATATGTCGAGCTAAAATTGAATTGTGTGTCATTTAATCTGAATAACTCTTGCTAGAATAAACTTGTGAAACTTGAATCTCGATCACATATAATTGGTCTAGGCATCTCGTGTAAACAAAAATCTTGATAAAAAATATGTGCAATTCCTATTTGTGATGTTGATAAATATGCATAATTTGATAGGTTATCGACTACAATAAACATAGTCGATTTTCCTAGTGAAAATGGCAATCTATCAATGAAAATATTGATATATCCTCTCAAATATGATATGGTATTAGAAATGATTGCGTAAACCTTTCTAAAGCTAAATGTTCTACCTTGTGACGTTGACAAATATCATAATTCTTGATATACTCTCTAACTTACCTCTTCATTCCCTTCCAATAAAAATGGAGTGAATTCGATTTAAGGTCTTCAAGTTTATATGTACTATTATGGAACTGACCTATAATATCACCACAAAAAAAAGAGTCAATGGCCAAATAGATTTTTCTTTCAAGATTAAAATTCCATCTTGAATCCTCCAAGGACCAACAACCTCACCATCTTTGACCAATTGAACTAGATGTTGTAAAGATGGGTTGGATAGTGTCTCTTAATTGATTGCCTCTACCTAGTTTGGAATGGAAGAGAAATTGCTCTGATTTCTCCTAGTTGATGTTCATCTTTCTCATCTCTTCTAGTGATATGTTAGCTACAAGATTCTCTCCTCCTTTTTTATATTTGATAACAACATCAAATCATATTAGCTTGTAAGGCCATTTTTGTTGCTCATCCATTTAAGTTTTTCGATCCAATAAGTATTTGAGACTTTACTAATTAATATACACATCAAACTACCTTCCAATGAGTTAATAATGCCATTTTTAGATGGTAAGAACAAGTGTTAGCATCTTTTTCTTGTATAAAGACAACAATAAATTTTTCCCTTGAACAGTGTGACTATAAAATAAAATAACCTTTCATGTTTCAAAACTACACTAACACTTGTACTAGATGCATCACACTCCACTATGAATTATTTTATAAAATCAAGTAAGGCAAAGACCGGTGTAGCAGTTATGACTTCTTTGAATTTTTGCAATTTTGTTTCAGTTGTTATACTCCATAGGAAAGAATATTTCTTAAGCATTTTTATGTGAGGAGAAACTATTTTACCAAAATTATAGATGAATTTTTGGTAATATCCTATAAAGACAAGGAATCCTCATAATGAATTTGGTGTTTTAGGTTTTGGTCACTCAACAATGTTGCAATTTTATATAGATCCACTACCACACATGTTTTGGATATAAAATGGCCTAGGTACTTAACTTCCCCTTAGCTAAATTGATATTTTTCAAGCTTAACAAAAAAGTTGATTACCCTTTAATACAAAAAAATGTAATCTCAAGATACCTTAAATGGTTATCCTAAGTCTTACTATAAATTAAAATATATTAAAGAAATAAAGATAAACTTCCTCGTATAGTCTTTGAACAACTCATTTATGAGAGCTTGAAAGGTAGATGGTGCGTTGGTGAGACTGATTGGTATGACCAAGAACTCATAATGTTTTTTATAAGTGTGAAAAGTTATCTTTCTCTCATCATTTGGATACTTAAAAATTTATTGATATCCTGAACATCAATCCAGCTTTGAAAAAATCTATGCATCATGCAGTTCTTTTAGGAGCACATATATTATAGAATAAGGAACTTATCTTTGTTAATGACTTTATTCAAATATCTATAATCAATACATATACACCACAATCCATCATGTTTTTTACCAAAATAAGTAGAGAAAAATAGGGTAGTTACTCATATGAATCATTTTAATTAACAATAATTCTGATCAATTTTAGCTTTCTAGAAGTAGGGATACCTATAGTGTTTAACATAAGCATAAGCTTGTCTAAAAAGTAACAGAATATGATGGTCTTGCTTACAGTGAGGTGGTAAGCCTTTTGGCTAACTAAAGAGCTCTTTATAGTTATTTCATAGTAGTTGCATTGGTAAAGGAGTAAGAGAGCTACCTATCTTCTTTAGTGGAACTCTCATCATTAATAGATGCAAGAAAACCCCTTATTTTATTATCGCTTACTCTAGTTGGTGCTCACTAACCATTTTATTATCTAGTGTGGAAAAGTCTTGTAATGCCACTTCTTTATTGTTCACAATAAACCTTATCTGTAATTTAAATAGATCCTAAATAATGGGTTCCAAGGTGCATAGCTACCAAGTTCCTAACATCACATCATATCTTTCTAGAGGCAACAAATAGAAATCAATAGAGAGGGGATTCCCTTACAGAGTAAGTAAAACCTGAGTATATTTACCTAGACTAACTAATTTTTTTCCTAAAGGCTACCATGACATCAAACTTTCCACCCAATATTGGTTTCAATCCCACCCTTTTTGTTATTATTCCACTCATAAAGTTATGAATGTTGCCTAAATCCACAAGTATAAAAACTATTTTTTTCCTAAAAAACCTCTAACACGCATGGTTTAAGGTGCACATGTTCTATTAATAGGGTGAAGGGAGATTTATGGTGTTTCACCTAAATCGTTTACTTCGTCTTTTTTCATCGGTATATCACCATCACTCTCTTTCATGCAAGCTTTAATGATGAATATTTTTTTGCAATAATGTCTAAGAATAAGTTTCTCATTGCAATTGTAATAAAGGCTATTTGTCTATTGCCCTTACAATTCAATGGCTGGTATTTTTCTGATAAGAATCATTAATTGGTTGATGTTATCCCCTTTGTCAGAACCAGGCTTAATTTTAACAAAAAAGGAAATTGTCCACTGTTAAGATAAGTTTTGTGCTTCATATAAGCAAGTTAATCCGATGAAAATAAATAATGTAGTTGGTTTACTAGCCACCACATCAACATGAATATACTTTTGCAACTTGTTAATAGAGCAACTCATTTGGCGAGCTTGTAAAAAGGTCCTAGTTTTTTCAATTAGTTTTTTAAACATTTTGTATGATAGTCATGAATTGATCCATCCTATCATAATTTTATAAAATCCCCAAAGAAATCGAAGAATTCATTAGGACCATAGTAAGAAAGAAGCCAATCCTTGAGTTTTGCTTGAGTGACAATTGTCATCTCTTGCTTTAATAATTGAAGCTATAATTGAGCATCACCCTCTAAATGGTGGGATACCAGTTAAATTATTGGTTTGGAATGGAATTCAAAGAACTGTTTAACTCTACATAGTCAATTTGTTAGATCTTCACTACCATTAAATGAGGAAAATGCAACTTGACTTTAGAAGTTGGAGAAACATGGTTGTCATTACCATTGTTTGGCCATTTTCAAGGATAGGCGTGTGATCCTTCATCTTCATGAATATGATAAAAAGAGATTTAAGTAACTCAATTTTTTTTCTTTTCAAACATTTGTGTCACCTGTTTTAAAAGTTCTTGTTGTCCCTTGGAAAGGGAAGCCATAGCAAGCTCAAGTTACTTAAGTTGTTGCTCCATACCAAAGCTCTAATACCATTTTGGTATGTATTTAAGATTCTTCTTGCTTGTTTTTTTAGAACCTATTTTGTACAAAGGATTATATAAGTCAAGATAAGGTTTATTAAGGAAAGTTGACCTCCAAATATAATTAGGTATTCTCATAAAATTATTCTACATTTTTTATTCCATTGCTACCATAATTTTAGGCAATTTCTAACATTAATAACTAATATAATAGGGAAAAAATTATAGAAGATTACAAACATAAAAAATAGAGAAGGCTAGCTTTTTTCCTTAATTAGGACTTTAATAACTACTTAGACTCTAAATATCCCTGTCAACTAGGAAATAATTTATTAAGAGCAAGAGAAATTAAGATAACATATCTCTAATAAGATAATAGACTCATAATATAGCATATACGGTTACTAAACTCCATGAACTCTACAAAGAAGAATCTAATTGATCTTGTAGTTATACTTTATGCTGCCACAATGGGTGGTTCTTTTCTCCTTCTTCAAATTACATTTGAATAAATATATTCTTATTTAATTTTCCTATATGCAATTTTAAACAATTTTTTTATGGTTCATAATGTTTAATTGTAATTTGTCTAATAAATTTACCTTTATAACTATTATATTCATCTTTTATGAGAAAAGCTTGTATTATATATCCTATAATAGGAAAGATCTAAATTACTCCGTAAGCAATTAGTTTTTGGTATTTCACTAGGAATTTGTTATGAGAACTAGTTGATTGCATGTGAAGAAATAATAATTATCTCAAAACAAAAGCATGAAGCCAACAATAACAAGCAAGTAACAGAAATGATAGCAACATCAATAAGCATTATAATAGCAATAGTTATATGTTAGCTAACTAAAGAATAACATGTGAAGAAGTCAGTTAGATGCTAATAGTTAGTTGGTAGTTAATTGGTTAGTTAGTTAAAAGAAGGAATTATACTTGTATAAGTATATTGCAATATAAACATGTGAAGAAGTTATTTAGATGTTAATAGTTAGTTGGTAGTTAATTGGTTAGTTAGTTGAAAGAAGGAGGAATTATACTTGTATAAGTAGCTTGTAATATAAATATGTTAAGCAAGAAAAAAATTGAAAGAATAATTTTATATAATCTTTTCTTTTGTTCTTCATCTCTTTTCATTTAATTCTACAACTCTTTGTTAAGGGAAGCCTTAACAAGTTGGTATAAAAACATGATTTTTAGGTATTAAACACATTTTTCATCATTAATAAGTAAACCATGGTGGAGAATAACAAGATGAGAGCTTTGAAAGAACATAATTAAAGGTTTGATGAAGAAATACAAAATATTCATCAAGAAATACAAGAATCCATAGTTAAAAACTAGAAGTGATGGATGGAACAAAACCAGAATATTGAATGTTGCTATGAAGAAGAAAGCTATAGTGATAACCCTAAATTTTTTCATGGTTAATTAGAAGCATAGAAGAGAAAGAAAGGATGACTAGAATCAAAATGGGATTAATCTTCAACCAAGAAATTGCACTCGTGGTAAAGCTAATAAAAATCAAGACAACAACAAAATTGGATATAATGTAGATTTACCTAAGATGGAATTACCAATTTTTCTTGGTAAAACTTCAAGGGGGTGAGTCATGAAAGTAGGAAGTTTTTTAAAATGCACTTCACATTAGTGCATCAATGGGTGGAGTTTGTTTTACTATATTTTAAAGGAAAGGTAGAAATCTGGTATGATATATTTTTGTTGGGAGATAATGATTTAACTAACTGAGAGAAGTCTTCTAAGGCTATTTGCATGAGATTTGATAGCCTAAATGATATAGTAAAGGAGTTTAATAAGATGAAGTGGGACAAAGTGGTGAAAAAATATGTAAATAGGTTTGAACTTAAATTATTGATGAACACCCTTAATCCCTCATTATTATAATCAGATTATATGTCTAGTTTCATTGGTAGGCTTAAAAATGATAATAAACTAATTCTTAAGATTCTTAAGCCAACTACTTTAATGTAAGTTTTTTACTAGACTAAATGGAAGGAAGAATCAAACAATGCATAGTCAAGAAGAACAAATTTATTTCAATAATCACTCCCTTGTACAACATTGACAAACTAATAGGTGATTCATTATTCAAATCCTTCATTCAACCTAAAACAAAAGTGTCACAAGGCTTTAAACAATCTATTGAAATTATATGAGCAAAGAAAAAGAATGTGATTGTGTTTTAAGTGTAGAGAAAAATATGTTCCTATGCATAAATATAGAAAGAGAATATTTATGATAAAAGGAGTGAAGGATGACAAGGAAAAAAAATTATGTTAAAAAGGGGAATGAAAGTGGGAATACCATAGAGGATGGTAAGATTGATGAATATAGGTTGTCATTAAATGCTTTAGCATAAAGCTATGCACATAACACCATTAGAAATAGAGAGAGATGTTAAGGAAGGGATCTTGTTATCTTTATTGATAGTGAAAGAACACTTAACTTTATTGATGAACAAGTTATTAAAGAAATCAAAGTTGTTATTATAGGGGCAACTGTACTAGTAGTAATAGTGATTAATGGTAATGTCATGAAGTGTAATGCTCATGGTCCAGGGTTTACATGGTTTATAAAAGGGTATGAGTTCCAAACAGATTTAAGGATATTAAAGTTCGGAAAGTATGATATAGTGTTAGGAGTGGATTGATTGAAAATCTATTCACCAGTATTGTATGATTTCAGAAATTATCATTCAAAAAAGAAAGGTGAATGATTAAATTAAAAGGAATCTTGAAACAAGTCAGGTTGTATATGGTGTCAGCTACTAAAGTGCATAAAAGTTTAAAGGAATCATTTTATGGATTCATTGGCCAATTTTTCTCTTCAAAAGTCTTTGAAAAACCCAAGCAGATTGTATAGAATTTAGAAGTGAAGACCTTGCTAGAAAAATATCAAGAAGTTTTTGCATAACCAAAACACCTTCCACTTGAAAGACAAATACATCACATAATTCCACGTATTCCAGAAGCCAAACCAGTCAACATTAGACCCTATAAGAGTTTATTTATGCATAAGGAAGAAATTAAGAAGTTAATAAAAGAGATGTTACATAATGGCATCATTCAACCAAGTTCAGTCTATTTACTTCTCATGTTCTATTGGTGAAGAAAGAAGATAATATTATAAGGTTTGTTGACTATAAACAACTCAATGACTTTACTGTTAAGAAAAAATTTGTATGCCAAGCAAAGTGTTCCTTTTATAAACATCAAATGGAATACTTAAGATATATTATTTAGGCTAAAAGTTTTGTTATTGATCTTAAGAAAATAGAAGTTGTGAAGAATTGGCCTACTCCAAATGTTATCAAGGAACTAAAGAGGTTCCTAAGATTAGTAGGTTATCATAGAAAGCTCATCAGAGAATTTGGAATTATAAGCAAACCCTTAATTGTTATGCTGAAGAAAGATAATTTCAGTTGAGACATGAAGATTGAAGAACTTTTAATCAATTGAAAGAAGCTTTATGTAAAGATCTTGTGTTAGCCTTGTCAATAAGAATTATAAAAGGAGATACATTAATTACAAGTGATAACATTGTTGAAAAAATCAAGGGCATCTTGATGGCAACAACTGCAGTAATTCCAGCTTGGTATAAAAAAATGAGTGAGACTTATGAAGATAGTTTCCAATTACAAAAAGTTATCACTGAAAATATAGTTAATACATGTAGTTGGCTAGATTATAATCTTATATAAGGAGTTTTGAAATACAGTAACAAGATAGTGATTGGTAAGAGAGGAAATTGATGGACTAAATTAGTAAGTGAAATTCATAACTCACATATAAAGGGGCATGCTAGTGTGCAAAATACTTACAAAAGGCTTAAAACAATGTTTTATTGGCCTTCAATTAAGACTCTGTGTGAAACAGTTTGTGAAAGAGTGTGATATGTATAAGAAAAAAATGATTGAAATGATAGCTTATCATAGATTATTGCAACCATTACCAATACAAGAAGGGTCATGGAGGAATATCACAATGGATTTTATAGAATGGTTACCAAGTTCAAGGGGAAGGACATTATCATGGTCATAGTGGACAAGTTCATCAAATATACACATTTCATTACAGTGACACATTCATTTATAGCTCAGGATATAGCTCAAGTATGCCTAGATCATTTCTACAAAATCCATTTATTATCAGCTACAATTATCACAAACAAAGACAAGATTTTCACAAACTTGTTCTGAAAAAAATTGTTCAAATTATTGGGAGTGAAATTGTTGAGGAGTTCTTTATATCATCCACAAATAGATGGTCAATCTGAGAGAATTAATTAATGTTTATAAACTTATTTAAAGTGTGTGAGTATGCATAATCTAAAAAAATAATTTCATTGGTTGTCATTAGCTATGGTGGTATAATACTAGCTTCCATTTTGTTATTAAAATGATTTCATTTTAAGCTTTATATGGTTATCATCCACCCAGCAAGGAGATAATTATTCAAGAATCTACTATAGTGCTTGTAATTAAAGAGGTGATTTAGTAGAGAACACACATGGATTCGTTGTTAAAGACAGTTGGAGAGAGCTAGGCATAGGCACAAATTGTTGATAAAAGAACAAAAAGGGAGTTTGAAATTGGAGATTAGCCTTATAGACAAACCAGTGTTGCCTTGAGAATGAGTATGAAGTTGAATCCAATATAATATAGGTTGTTGATAAATGGTTGCAAAGCCGGTTTAAGTTAATATCTTCTTTCTGCACTTTAATTGGTTTTCACAAACAGGTAATTTCTTCATTACATCAGACTTTCTAAATGAGTTCTGAGTTGCTCCGGCAGACCCTGTTTGGAAACGCAATTCAAATTGCGTTCCACTAAAATTTGAAAAAAAAAATTGCTTAAATTTAATTATTATTTTTATTTTTAAATCGTTTTGATGTGCTGATATCAAAAATAATTTTAAAAAATATATATTTTTTTAATATATTTTTAAATGAAAATATTTTGAAAAGCAATTGTTACCACATTCTCAAACATGCACTAAAAAGGTCACGGTGACGTTGCTTGGCAAAGTGCTGATTGTAGCAGCCATAAGCAGAATTCTGTTAAGGCTTCTCTTAACAAAGAGTTGCAGAATTCAAAGAAAAGAGATGAAGGATAGAAGAAGAAGAAGAAGAAGAAGAAACAGACAGAGAAGAAAGGATTACAGAAAACTGTTCTTTCAATTATTTTCTTGCTTAATTTCATCGTAATACCCTTCATTGTTTTCTTCAGTTAATGTGAAAGTTCACTTTTTCTATTTTATTGTTTTGGTGGGAGCAATTACGCCAAGGAAGCAGTGAGATTGCCCTGAGTAGAAGAAGAGAAGCTGCAATTTGCTGACTCAAGTGTTTGTATTCTGTTGTATATATGGTGACAGTATCATTCATTCTGAGTAATACTGTTAGATAGATAATATCAAAGGTAGAGGGAGAGCTTGACTACTTCAAATTAGAAAATTTCCTGTGGATTGACTTTTAGGGAGAGATCGGCGAGGGCAAAGAACAAGGGATTCCACGACTATCTGCCGGTGCCCACTTATGCAAGATAGAGGATCTAGGTCAAACTACTCTGTACACGCACATGCTCAGGCAGGGACGAGTTTATATTAAGACAGGAAAAATGACGCCTAAAATATATAAATTTCAGGCGCCGCCTTCATATAGAGTATACAAGCAGATAATATGCCATAGCACAAAAAACAAAACACATGGGACAGACGCAAAACTGAAAAATGTGATGAACAGACTAGTTCGATAGGATGGCAGAGGGGGGAGATCCCCTGACATACAGAATTTTTTACCAGATTCCCACCCTTCATGAATAAGATCAAATCCCTCCACGCACAAAGGTATGAAAGCTTACAATGTGAACATGAAATGTCAAGTAGCATGCATTGAACTTTCCCATGCTGTTGCCTATTCTACACCTACAATATTCTACAACACATTTCTTTGGCTTTTGAACTCCATGCATCCATTTGCTCCATGAACATCATCTTGCCAAGCATGATGAGAGTGCAACTGCATGATGATCAGATTACAATGCATAAACTATCTCCCCACTGCTGTCAATATCAAGCTCGGATTCAGAATCTAGATCGTCCATGTCATCATCCATGTCCAGATTGTCCATCATACATCGATTAAGACCATGCACTCCAACTGCTGGTACAGTGGCCTCGGAAACTATCTGCATGATTGCATCAACGCTCTGCATGGGCTGATCAGGCTCTTCAAACTGGCTGCCCATAGTTTTTTCATCCATTAGGTCAGCGGGAAGATTCTTCAGAAACCACTCATGATTCCTGATTTCGGGGATGGTAATCCTCTGTCACATGCAAACAGAAAAGGCAGGAGGATCACCAGAAGATCACACAAACTCAAGTGCTACAGGTTGAATGTATCATCTATATCATGCTTTGCATGACTTTAAAGCAATTTGAAGTATCCAACAAAAAGAAAAGGGAGAGAAAGTACTCACAGTTGCAGGATCGGCATCAAAAATCCTTGAAATCAGGTGGCAACACTCTGGGGTTATCAGAATGGAGTCTGGAATAGAATACTGGACATTAATAACTCTCTGCACATAACCAACAAAAAAAAATCATAAAAATAAATTGCATAAGAATTAAGAGTTTAGTGAGTAATAGCAGGATCCATTAGTGTACCTGTATTGTCTTTCGGAAGTCTTTAGGCTCAGCAGGGTCCTCGAAGGGATATGATCCAACCAGCATCACATATAAGGTTACACCACACGACCACACATCTGCAACCTGGCATTGCAGAGCAACAAAATATCAACCTGTTTACCATATATGCAGCTGGAACACATGTATGTGCGCGTGTGAAGCATATATCAACTAGTACTTCTAATGGCCACATAAGATATGTTTAGAAAAGAAGAGAGAGGGGAGTTGAGAGGTGGAGAGAGAGAGAGAGAGAGTTTACAAGCATGCCTACACAGGCTTAAGGCTAAAAGCATAGAGCACCATGGAAAATTGTGTTTCCCCTCAAATCAACACGTGCTCACCTTAAGCAAAATCAAGATGCAGAAAGCACAACTCAAGTTAAAGCCCAAGGCATTGAAATCAGCTTTCTCATCTCTGATTAAATTACATATAAATTTATGGTTTTTGACCTTTAATCAACCTTTATTTCAAGGTAACACTTATTACCATACACAAGGCGCCTCCACTAGCTAATGGACTAATTGCACCTTCTTTGCTTTTCTTTATTTATTTTTTTATTTCTATTCTTTGGTTTAAATATTATTCTTAGAAATAATGCTGCACCTTGAAAATGTGTTTTACTATATCTACGTGCACTTGCACTGAGTGCTTTGCACCAAGGCTAAACCTACGAAAAAGCTTAAATACTCATTGCAGTTTTAATGAAAGAACACACACGCACACGCACACATCTGGTGATGAAAACTTCCAACCAGCTTTTGCTACTTGTTAGTTGCTAAATAAAACAACCTGCTGGCAACTAATGAATTCCAGTAAGTGTCATCCAAGTGGAACAGAATCAAATCCATTGAAAACTGGAATACCTTATTGTGTAACCAAACACCAGATGAAAAACTAAAAAAGAGCAAACTAATTGAAGTAGAGCATACCAAAACCCTTCATGAGCTGCAGGCATTGCCAGCAACAGGGGAAGCGAAGCAAAACTTACCCCATGAACCAAAAAAATGAGATATTGACATTATCATTATTTATCAGCCTTGAAAGAGGAGAAATTCATGCCAAAAAATTAAAGGTCAGGATTGCTTCTAGAGTCCATTCCAGGAACCTTTCTATTATGACATGAACAGCAGGGCCTATTGTATTACAGCCATGGGTTAACCCTTTAAAAAAAAAACTCATTTTCTCAGCCAATGCAATGAAGCATCAGAAGCAAGGAAACAAGGGCTACTTGACCTTCAACACTATGGACCAAAACCACTTCAGCAAGCCTATAGCATGATCACTAGTCCTAGACTTATGATATTTTGATAATAAAAGTGAGGATAAGCATGAAAAAACTTCAATCTTCTCCATGTTCTGTCCAAGCAAATCGGAGTTAAGAACAAAAGAATTGCTCAACATTGGCTCAGAGTTGCCTACTATCAGTCTATCACTACTGCAAATATACATACGACGTCATAGATAACCCATTTCCAAACAAATGATCATACATGCATACAGCATAGACCAGCAATCAGTCAGAGACGAGGTCTGATATGCTTGCCTGATTCATCTGTAAGAACTTTCAAGCCATAACAGACAATAAAGAAGGATAACCCCACCAAATGCTCCCAACAATCGTAAATTTGAAGGCTCCATAGCAGTCTCATTGGAAAAACACTTAATGCACACCTAATTCCCAGCTAATAATTATCGCATCCACAATGCTCAAAGCTCACCACCAGAGCCAAAGTAAACAATAACAAGGACAGTGTAGAGAGACCTAAATCTCTTAATTTCCAAATTTCATTTTTCCACCAAACACATTAGTGTGTGTTTGGTAATGCAGTTGAGAGAGCTTTTCAGAATTCTTTTCATCTGAAAAGGAATCAAATTGGTTAAAAAAAATTAGACGTTTTTTTATGGTTTTGACATCCTCATATCGAAACAATCGAAAAGCACATAAAAAAACATTAATTTGGTTCTTTTATAGATTTAAAAAAAAAAACACCCAAACCGCAATAATACCAAATGGTGACTAATTGCCAATCACTTGAAACAAAAGAATAAAAATAGCACTCGGTACAGTAAGAACCTCTAATCTGGGTTCAGCCAAATGATCCTAGCATATTTTGTAAGCTAGGACTTAGAATAAACACAAAGTCCAAGTGCATAAGATGATGTTGGTAGGATGTAATAATAATATTCTAATTGAAAACACAATAAGAGAAATAGTATTACCTTGCCATCATATTCTTGCCTCAACAAAACTTCTGGAGCAATGTATGCAGGAGTTCCCACAGTTGATTTCGGTTGAGAGTGAAGCACTGAAGACTAAGAGAGCACCCATACAAATATGTAAGGTAGAAACAATAATTAGTAATGCTAAAGCCTTTAGATAGCGAATGACAATCATGAAGTGCTACAAAACAACAAACAATTATGATTCACAAACAAGAAAAAAATTGAAAACAATAGCTACCGCAAAGGCAACTTAGGGGTTTTACCACAACACAAATTTGAAAAGCTAAAGATTATTCAATTCCAGTTTAACACAGTGAAAGCAACTTCCGGGCAGAAAGGCATGTTATATGAAATATAAGTAAGAATCGTGTACTCAACATGGAAGCACCACTTAAGTAGGATAATCCTAAGACTTGATCTATGCACCAGAACATTCTTAATCAAAATATATTAAGGTCTGAAAATTTGGTAAATATACAAGTACAGGCCAGACGCTCTGCCCATATGAAAAGAGAATAGGCAAGTGAAAGATAACAATTACCTTGGAGTACCCAAAATCACAAATCTTCAAACGAGGAGCAGGACTATCATCCAACAATGTGTTCTCCAACTTCAAGTCACGGTGACATACTTGCTTCATCAAGAAGCACGTTATTAAAAAGCCAAACAAATAACCTAAAATTTCAGTTTCTATCACCTCGAGGAATTATAAAAAGACAAAAAAAAAAAGAAAAGGAACAAGTACCATGGCATGACAATAGCTGACTCCAGATATAAGTTGTTGAAAGAAGAACCGTGCCTGAACCAGAAACCAGAGTCAAGAAACCATAGAAAAAAAATGCAACCATTACACTGCCGAAGAAAGGAAACACAAAAAAAAAGGTCCAAAGATAATTGTATAGGAACCTCATCCTCGCTGAATCGCCCACTCTTGCAAATTCGCTCAAAAAGCTCTCCTCCAGCTGCATATTCCATTACAATTGCCAAATGGGTCGGTGTTAAAATCACCTGGAGTTAGATTTATATCAATGCATACATATAGCTTAAACCAGCATCCCTTTAAAACACCAACAATCTCATAATAATAATAATAAAGAAACAAGTAAACTAACCTCTTTAAACCTCACAATATTGGGATGCCTCAATGACCTATGATTTATTATTTCTCTCTGAACATTTTCATCAATCTATAACACAATAACACCCCATCAGAAAAACTTCAGGAATTCCATAATCTAATCATCGTCCCCTCAATATTTAATTTTAATAAACAAAAAATAAATAAATTCAGTGAGAAATAATACTCCAAAAAGCTAAAATAGTCTATTTATATCTCCTCTTTATCTTTTAATAATAATAGATAGATAGATAGATAGATTGATAGAAATAGAATATCATGTAATCAGAAATAAATCCATAAATGAACCAACAACATTAAATTCAGCAACTATCTAAATTTAGCAACCTCCACCATTAATAAACGTGACAAATCAATCAAACCAATCATCAGTTCACAATAGAAAATAAATAAAAATAATAAAAACCAATCTTTATAAAAACAAAAACAAATACGGACCTTATCGCCTCTTTCTATGTATTTAACAGCAACAAGTTCTTTAGTAACTTTATCTCTCATCAGCCGAGCTACACCGAAATTACCCGACCCGATATCTCTCACTAAATCGTACCGGTCACTGTCATGCATGATCGGCATGTCCATTCCCGGTCCTACTGTCATCGCCGATCTATCCATTTGTCTTCCCCGTTTTATCCCTCACCACTCCTGCTTATCACGCATTTACACCAAGGTTACCCTAAAACGATACCGTTTCTGAACCGGGCCACTGGAAGATATTTTTTTTGTGATGATCGGAGCGTAGGCCAATAGATTAGACAGAGAGAAGACTTTCTTTTTTATAAAAGAAATGATGATATTTTTTAAAAATTATATAACGAAGAGGAGAAGGGAGAGGACGAGACAAGAGAAAAGAGGGAGGAAAACGACGCAGTTTTGTGGTTTTGGTTTTCTTTAGTAATTTTATGTTTTTTTAATCATATTTGCATAGTTGGCAGAAATGGTTTTCTTCTCTCTGGTTGCTGGTTTTGTGCTGTCTTTACTGGTTTGTCTATTGCTAGACCACTCCTTTTGTTGTCTTCTTCTGTGTTTTAAATGACTTAAATGCCCTTGTTTTTGGATTTACACCCATCACGTGAATTGCACGTGATCACTTGATAGATGGAGTTTATTTGGTTTTTGGAAGGACTTGAAAATATCCAATGAAAGTGTCCGAGGAGGTTAGATGGCATCAAGGCATATTAAAGTATTTTTTACAAATAAGTGTTGTTTTACAAATAGCTAATAAGCTCATGTTTATGTTCTTCTTTTAATGCATGTGTTTGGGAGAGTGATGGGTTATTTTTTAAAGCATTTTTTTATTTTAAAATATATTAAAATAATATATCAAGATGTATATTTAGGAGTGTAATATTTATTTTTAAAATAATATTTTTTTTATTTTTAAAAATTTATTTTAAAATCAACATATTAAAACGCAAAAACCTTCCCAAAAAAAAAAGACTTTCAATCATTGGTGCTAAGGCTTCTAGTAATAGATATATGATAGGAACTTCGTATCTTCTTTATGATTTAATTCTGCACGGGTCATTCATTACTAAATAAGATGTTAATAAGAAATGTCTAATAATTTATTTTTTCTTGAATAAAATACAAAATAGTGATTGTTACGCTATAAAAAAAAATTGAGAAAGAAGGACGGGGTAGGTGTAGCCCAAGATAATTATTATTATAATAATAATAGTGGGAAATAAATAAATAAATAAATGGGGGAGGGGGTGGCGTGAAGATGGGTATTCTGATGATTTTGGACACGTGGGGGTGGTCCGTTCATGAATTGAGGCTTTGGAATAAAGGAAAGTTTCTGAAGTTTGAAGGATTTATTAATTTGGTCGAATAAATTAAGGAAATGGGCATGTGATGTGTGGTGGAGTATGCTGCCCTGAATGTTCTTTATAGTTTATCTTATGGTATGATTAAAGTGATACGATGCTTATGATACTTTGATTTCTTAATTTTTTTCCCATTTCCTCACTACCTTACCTTATGCCTTTCGTTAGAGGGACCAAATACCATTTTTTATTCATGATAAACTTATATGCAGCTTTTAGCATAACCTCTCATTTATGTCAAAACTCCCATCAAGAAACAATTTATGGTTATAAATACAAAATAATTTGTATTCAATGATGCTAGAAAAAAAAAATGAACTCAGGGCATGCGAGTAATTCACTTAACTTGAGAGATTGTTAATTATGATGTCAATTTTATAGATATTATTTAGATAAATGTTGTAAATATATTTATGAACTAGATAAATAAGACAAAGTATTACATCGAACTCAAATTATAGGAAGCTAAGTACCTATAGCTAGTTAAGTTTTCAATTTCCTAATTAGATGGCATGCTTAATCAGTTAGATGGAGCAATGATTTTTATAAAAATAATTTAAAAAGTGGATATTATTAAATCTGAATTTGACTAAGGAGTGAGTGAAAGACAACCTTCAAAAAAAATAAAGGATTGTACGAGTAATCACTTGTATAAATAAATTTATAAATCAGGTTATACCTTTATGATTTTCTAACGAACTTAGTTTCTTTATAAGATTGATGAATCAGGTTTTATGTCACTCTATAAATAATTTTTTTAGTTGTTTTTTTTTCATGATTTTTGATTTATAGTAAATATGAAACTAATGTAAGACATCTAAAAAAAAGTGCTAGAAGTTTTGTTGGAAAATAAAATATATATGAACCTGAAGAAATAAAGTTTTATGATTGAAAAATATTATTTTTAGTCTTTATTATTAGTTTAGATGATATACATATTGATGAGGAGAAGATTAGGGCTATTAAAGATTGGTACATTCGTAAAATAGTTATTGAGGTGAATAGTTTCCATGGATTGACAACCTTTTATCGGTAATTCATACAAACTTCAGCAACATAGTTGCATCAACTACAAAATGCATAAAAAAAAAGTTTGATTGGGAAGAAGAAGCATAAAAGAGTTTTAATATGATCTAGAAATTGAACACTTCTTCTATTATGGCCTTTTTGGGTTTTGACAAACTATTTAAGGTCAAATATGATGCTTATGATGTAGGAATTTGAGGTGTATTGTCTTAAAAGAAAAGATTTGTGGCATTCTTTTTAGTGAAAAGTTGAGTGATACTAGATTGAAGTGGTTCATATATTGATGCGAACCTCGAGGGTAAGAACCTTAGAATCCATAATCAAGATAGAAAACAACCCAAGAAAGCTAAAATCATATTGATAAAAACATGACTTGATGGTTACCTAAATTAAAGAACTAGAGTTATTGATGAAAAATCTCAACCTTACGATTATAATGAATCACAAACTAAAAGTATAGAAAGAACATCATAAAGACAGTTGATTTTCGATAAGTCGAAGAATAGTTCAATGAAGAATCTAAAGTGTGAACAATCTAGCATGCACACATAATATTATTCTGAAATAAACCAAGTGTTCTCTAAAAAAAACCTAAATACAAGTTAAATAATCATATTTATATTAGGTAAAATATCATAAATAATGCTGAAAAATAACAGAAAAGTTCTAAATAAAATTAGAAATAAATTCTAAACCAACTAGAAAAATAATTCAATTCATGTAAAGTAGCTTTTGAGTTTTATCGCAAGGCCTTCCTAAAACACAATCACTACAAAATTTAACCCTATATAAAAAAAAGCTTTTGGCATATTTAAAAAAAAAAAAAAAAGCTCAGCCCAATCTAACAGTCGGATTAAGGGTTATGCTTATTATTGTAAAAATATAAATCTAGAATTTTGCATGAACCGGTCGACAATTTAGGGTTATCAAATGAACTGGTAAGTCGTTTATTTATCAGTGATGAACACTTGAGAATTTTATAGTAACCGATTGATTGGTTGGGTTGATCAATTTTAACTGGTCGACCATTTTAGTTGTCAGGAGAATAATAACGACTATAAACAACTAGTTTTTCTTAGAAATATATACATAATTTGTCTATTTGCAAAATTAACAAGAGAATCAATACACATATGATATAAAAGCTATTATAAGAGTAAAACTAGTACAAAATCATCAATCCTTCATCATACTCTAATTTGTGCTATTAAATATTCATATTCTAGCACAAAGAATATTCAATATCATTCTCACTATATTTAAACACATTTTAATCCTATAAGTGTTATCTAGTGATTTATAGAGATATTAGAACTTAAATTGTATTATACACTATATTGAGAGAGTTTAATGTAAAAAAAATCATCCTTGTAAACCATTAAGAGTTAAGTAAAACTATTGGTATTTGTGAGATATTTTCACCAAGAGAAAAATCTTGAAGATGACATGTCTTCAAGTGAGAAGATCTTAAATAAGGGATTTCTTCAAGTGGTGTAAAAAATATGGTGTTGATTCATCAAGTGGCAATTATACTATAAAGCTTGGACAGGTTAAGGAATACAATACTTAAGTATAGTTTACTAATTGAGGTGTGAATGTAGACTTGTCAAATCACGGTAAAAGTGAGTTTGCGAATTATCTCCTTTTAATCTTTACTTTAAGTACTTTAATTATATTATTGGTTATTGTGTTTACTTGAAGTGATTTGTATTAATTATAAAATTTAGTGAAACAACCAATTCATCCCTTTTTAGGTGTTTAGCTGCCTTAATCTTTGAATAACATGTTGGATTTTTTATTTGTTGTATTTGATAGGTTCCAAAAAATGATGCATTTTATCTCTTTTAAAAAGACAAATGATGCTTCCATATTTACTTAATTTTTCATCTAAGATGTAGTTAATTTGTATGGGGTGCCGAAGACCTCTGATTAAGACAATAAGTTCCTTTGTCATTTTTTTATAAATATCATAAAGAATGTATGGTTTATCATTAAGTTTAATAGTACAACATATCCACAGGTCAATGGGAAAATAGAATCATTGAATCGGACATTTGAAAAATTAATTTGGAGCATCTATTATGACAAGCCAAAATAGTAGGATTGTGTGCTTTTTTAATAGTGCTAAGCATAATATCATTCATAAATCACCATTTGAGATTCAACCAATTTCAATATAATTTCTAGGAGTAAGTGTTATAGCTTGTTTCCAATACTCTAAAGCTAGGTCAAACCAAGCCTCCGCAATTCTAGAATCTCCTTGTCGAATGACCTATTCTCCTCCGTCAAAATAGGCAAGTAAATTCCTTTTCTTATAACCATACTTGAGAGTTTCCTAACTCATACGGCTTAATAATCAATTCTTTTGATATCATATTTTTTTAAGTTAATCAAAAGAGGTTAATTACATGAGTTTCAAAACAAAATGGATTATTATTATTATTATTATTATTATTATTATTATTATTATTATTAATCCATTTTGTTTTATCTTTTCTCTCACCTTCAAAAGAATAAAGCGTGTACTTGATCTTGTACTAGTTCAAAAGGGTTTGGATATAACGTTGCTACTGATAAGATGGTTATTGATACATGAGTTTCAAACTTGAAGTTTGATTTTAATAATAATAATAATAATAATAATAATCCATTTTGTTTTATCTTTTCTCCCACCTTCAAAAGAATAATGTGTGTACTTGATCTTGTACTAGTTCAAAAGGGTTTGGATATAACATTGCTACTAATAAGATGGGTATTGATACGTAAGCTACATTGAATGATGTGAGGCAAAATTATCGAAAACCAATGTTAAATATAAGGAGGCTACCGATAGACACTGTCATGATATAGGTATTTAAGGAAATACATAAGGTAGTGATGTTTCTGTGTAAATAGAGATTTCCAGTGGGATTGTATAGTAAGCTATAGCAAAATAATTATGGTCCTTACACCATCATAAAGAATATTAATGGCAATGCTTATATTATCAATCTACTAGATAGTATGAGTATTTCCAAGACCTTCAATGTTTCTAATATTTATCTTTATTATGATAATGAGTAATTATATTTAGATTTCTGTGTAGACTTGAGGTCAAGTCTTTTATATATAGAGGGGATGTGAAATGTGTTGCAAATAAACTTATGGACAAGATAGACAAGACAAAATCTCCAAACAAGTATCGACATGTCAAATGCTAAGTTTGACAAAAACAACTATAATTGTAGATCTAATAGTAGGACTAGGCTTAAATTTTTCTAAATGATTCTACAACCCCAGTTCTATAAGGGACCAACTGGATAATGAGTCAAGATCCAAAAAACTCTCAAGTTAGACCTAAAAGATGCTATTTTTGCTATTTGAATTATATTTCTAGTTAATTTTGGATTGTAATTTCTTTTCCTGTTGAGCCTTAGATTCTTTTTGTTAGGTTAGTTTTATCTTCTATATAAATAATTGGTGTCTTATTTTTTTCATCTAATTATTGAATACAAAATTTTCTCTACCTATTTCTTTATAGTTTAAGGTTTTAACCTTTAGGCTTCAAAGCTCTAGTCTTTATCCATATTATACACTGTGTTAATATATTACATGGTTTGAGATTTAAATTATGTCAAAAAATATGGTTTGATTTCTATTTATAAAATAAATAAATAATTTAAGACTTCAATATAATTAGATAATTATCTTACTCTTAGAGATGACAATTTAATCCAAATCCGGTGGATACTAATTTAAATGAGTGGATATTTTTTGGATAGTTACCTTAATCAATGGATAATAGATAAGGTATGGATATTGTCAAACCCAAGCCGAAACCTATCCAAACCTAACCTGAAATATATATTTATATTATATTGATATATTTGTAGAACATTTAAATTTTTTTAATACAATATGATATATACATATCTCAATATTGACATAAAACACATAATTAAACATGTATAATATATTATAATTTTATCATTTAATATACATATACATAATTCAAATATATATTAACTAATTTATTTTTTATTAAATAGTAAATAATAGATACCTGAAACTAAATGAATAGTTTATGGATATATAAATTCATTACCCAATAGATAATGGATAGGGTATGAATATTAAGAAATTCAACTTGTGGGTACCCATTGTCATCTCTACCTACACTATGTTATGAGTTTGACCAAATTTGTTTTTAAATTAATAAAAATGTCCAGGCCACAAAGAACTCTTTGGTAATATCATTAAACTCAACCCATCAAGTTAGCCTTGAAACCTTTCGAACTAACTCCTTGTTTAGCCCTTTTTCAACTGGAACCAACTAAGAGTTGCCAGACACTACCCAGTCAACTTGACGAGTCCAAAGGAATATGAGACAATCGATAAAAATGTAATTTGGTTTAAAAATAATTTCAAAATGATATTTTTATAATATTGATGACATGACATATTGGATTAATCTATTTTTGATGGGTTAACCGGCCAAAACCATAACTCGAGTCTTGGCCTCCATTAGGTTTAATAACTTTGGTTAACATGCTAAACTCGTAACCCAGGTTATAGACTTCACTAGGCTTAATAACTTTGTTTTTTTTACCATTCTTATTTAATTATATGGCTTAAAAAATAGAAGCTTTCAAAATTGAGCATCAACCTAATGCTGAAATGTTTGTTTGAGACCGTGATAACCCTATAAAAATAAATTATGAATCCTAAGTCCTAATCAATCTAAATTAACCAATCAAACCTGCAAAGGGTCATGGACTCTATCGGGTTTAACAATTTTGATCAACCCGGCAAACTCATAAACCAGATCATGAACTTCACTAGGTCTAATAACTTTGTTTTTTAAACTATTTTTTATTTAATTATATTATGAAAAAGGACACTAACAAAAATGAGCACCAACACAATGATATGATATTTGTTTGAGACTATAATATTCTTATTGAAAACAAACAAAAACAAAATAATAAAGCTCAATTCATAACAAATTTGAAGTTGAAGAATCAAATTGAAAAAACCAAAGCACTATTTTAGTGAATAGTGATTTGTGATGAGGTGAATAGTGAATTCACCACCCCTTTTTGTTATTGTTAGTAGATAATTGGCTTGTGCTATGCCGCAGATAAGGCCAATTTGTTTTTATAAAAAAAATATTTAGGTGTTACTAATATGCTTTCCAACAACAAAACAAATTTTAATCATTAACTCAAAATATGATGTATATGTTTAATAAAATGTATTGGGGATTATATGTGTCAATAAATGCTAAAAAAAGATATTAACACTAATTAAAAACTAGTGTCATAAAGTTGAGAAATATGCGTAGATAAAGATATTTGATCATGTAATGTGGAAAGCCCTTTAATTTTTTAACTTAATTATATGGAATTAATATTTTTTTATGAAAAAGAGTAATAATTTAAATTTCATTGAAACAAAATAATTCTCTAGTAAAAGTCTTCTTTTTCCTATTAATATCTTTAACACACACGCACACATAATTTTTCTATGTCATTCATTTAACAAAAACTAAAAGCATTCAAAATACATACCCTTAAAAAAATAAGGATAATTTAACATAAGAATAAAAAAGATACCCTTCTAACTAAAACTCCTTTTATCTCATTAACATGCTTTTTTTAATAAAAAAATTGTTACTCGAACATTTGTTTCTTAGACAACATTCTATCATTATTCCTAAAGCGAGTTTAATTTCTAAGAAAATAATATCCTAATTATTTTAATTCGAGTGTATTGGAAAATATAATAATAATAATAATAATAATAGAACAATCATGCTTTGTCATGTGAAACTCTTTGGAAACGTTAATAAATCTAACTTAGTTGGTCATCCTTGAAACCTTTCACCCTGAATCCTTGCCTAACTTAAGTTTCAAATTAAATCATCTAGAGGTTCGTTCATCTGATATAACTCAATCAACCAGACAAATACAAAGGTAATCTGGAAGATTAGTAAAAACATGATTTGAATGTAAAAAAAATCAAGATGACGTCTATTTTTTTAATATTAAAGCAGTAACATGTCAGATCGACTTGAGTCAACCCTCCAATCTCGTGACTTAGGTCATGGACCTGACTAGGCTTAATAAGTTTGTATTTCTAAAATTATTTTTTATTTAATTCTACAATAACAATATTTGGTGTTCATAGCAAAGAAACCAAATAAGAAAATGATTATAATGGATTGTAAAAAAAGAACATTGTTTAAGAACTTGTAAAAAATAAATAGAATTTAATAAAATAATATCTAAAAAGCATTCTTAATTAATCTAATAATTTAAAAGAAGTTATATATTATATTTTAAATTAATTAATCTTTAATAAATTAAATACCAATTGTTATAATATTTTTTTAAAAGGCTAGATTATAGGCCTAGGTGGTCCAACACATTTGAGCCTTTAAGAATAAGCCTATGCATTTGAGCTTGCGTGCCCACCAAGATCTTTATTTATTTTATTTTTCAAATAGGAAAGATGTGTTATTCATCCAATTTTTTTTTAATACAAATAACGCATTGTTTGCATGTTCAGATTTCAGCCATTATAGAGGTGGCTAAAAAATCAAGTTGTGAAATTTCTTACCAAAAAATTCAATTTTTAACTTGTTTTCACCTAAAAATACTTTAAAAACACTCTTATAACTTTAAAAATCTAATTACAAAACTCAAAAACCCTGAAATTAATTAAGAACACAAAATCAAACAAGAAAAATCTCTTAACCCTAATCAATTTTTTTGAGCGATATTGAATCCCATAAATACCTCAATAGCATTCTTCTCGTCAAGAGGAATACTTTGATATTAAATTTGGCTATTTTCATCAATGGAATTGGACCAAAATCTCTTTCTCTCTTCTCTCAAATCAAGGGACTAAAATATAAATAAAATGAAATTTCAAACTAAATCATATAATTTCCAAACTATGGGGATTAAAAAAGAAACTGGACAAAATCTTAAGGCTAAATTTTCAAAACATACACTAACACAATTTTTTTTTAAAAAAAGAGCTATTATTTTACCAAACTTAATTTTCATCACCTCATTTTTAATTTTTTTTTTGCAAACAACAAAACTATTTTTTTTTTCAAAATCAAGAAATAACCCAATATCAGGGATTTTTTTTAAGACTACAATAACCTAATAGAAAGCAATATGAAACAAATTATCAAACCAAATCATCAATCAAAGCGGTGTGGAAGGATAAAATTTTAAAAGGAAAAAGTTTGATGGTCGAAGTGAAAAAATAAGTACTTAAATATTTTTTAAAAATAAAGGGTTGTCATGTCACCTTAATTTCAGTTTTGATCCCCTCATTTTTAAATTCTCACAAACAATTAAACTATATTGTTTTTACAAAATCAAGAATCAACTCAATTCCAAGATGTTTTTTAGATTACAAAAAACCAAAACAAAGCAACACAAAATAAATCATCAAGCCCGATCACTAATAAATGCAATATAAAATGATAAAATAAAAAGATAGATAAATGGAGTAAAAGAAATTGAAAGATAAAAAAAAAACACTATGTTATTCTATAACGTTTTCACTCACATAACACAATAAATTATTAAGGTTTTTTAGTATTTTTTTAATAGTTATAGTTGTAATAATATCTACATGCTTCGCCAGATATCAAATATTATTTTTCTTAAAGAAAGTGTACATGCAAAGACTTCTATGACATGCTTTTTCACATAAAAAGAAAATCTTAAGTGGAATTTAAAATATTTATACATACATCTAATTAAATAAATAAAAATTTATTTATATAACAAAAAAAAATTATGAAGCTTAATCTCTACCTAGCCAAAGTTAACCAGTCAAACTCGTGACCTGGATCATGAACTCAATTAGGTTTAATAATTTTTTTTATAATTATTTATCTAAAATAGACACCCATAAAATTAAGAACCAATTATATATCAAGCTGATTCGGAAAAAAATCAAACCAAACTATTAAGTGATTAAATTGGACAAAATAAGTAAGAAAAATAAAAAGAAAATCCAATTGCAATGGATAAAAATAATAATAAAAAAAGGGTTCAATCTCTCAAGTTAGAAAGACCCAAAACTCCTGGGCCTTTAGAAAAAGACCCAAACGCATGAGTCTAGAGCAGCTGACACACCTGAGTTTTATGTTTTTTAAGGGACTTACGATACATCGTCTGTTTTTTAATTTGAGCTTATAAAAGCGTAATTAAAAAAAAATGACAATTCACGATTATTGTCTCTAGTTGAACAATGCCAAGGGACAATATGACATTTAGAGTATTTCTTTAAGATTAATATAATATATTTATAATAGCTGTTAATTGTTCTCATTTATTAGGTAATCTCTACAAATTTAATTAACTTGTGTTGGTAAATGTTAATATTGTGAAGAAATTAGTTGGAAAAAAGTGTATTAATATGGCAAACATTTCTTGACTGCAAATATGTTGCTTGTAAAATTCCAGTTCCGGAATAATCCGCTGGAAGGTACCTTCGCTTTTTTTCTTTTCTTTTTTTGTCCAGTTCAGCTGCCCATCTCTCCTCCTTTTTCAGTGTCCGTTTGCTTTACTTCAGCCTTTATTTCCTCTCTTTCAGAACCCCAAAATGTCATAAAGGAAGGTCTCTACGTAAGCCACGAACACTAGTTGCGGGCAGTAAATGTCATGAATAAAATATTTATATAACATTTTTGAGGTGTGGTTTTGCAGTGAGCTAGTATATCTATAGTTTTTGAAATCCAGTCCGATATAGCAGGTCGTTTTAGAATTTGATTAATTCAGGGCTAGAACTAGATTAGATTAAAGAAAAATAAAATAAAAAACACTGTAGGACCCGGCTGACCTGATGAGTTGACTTAGTGACTCAGTCAAAAACCTGATTTTAACCCGTTGACTTTTATTTTTTTATATCAAAACGATGTTATTTTGATTAAAAAAAAATTAACCCGGGTCTTGGACCAGGCCGAGTATAAAAACTATAGTTTATCCTTTCATGCTGTCATCTCATTTTCAGAATTAAAAATAAATAAAAATTAATTTTATTAAACTCCACTTGCGAACTCTTGGTCAAGGAAAATGGAGTCCAAGCATAGCATGTAGTCCAAGCCCAGATGATAATGGGCGAAAACGAGTCTCAAGCCTACAAAGCCCAAAGGTAAAATGGCAGCCCTCTCTCCCTTTTTTTCTTTTTTTTCTTTTTTATTTTAGAAGGAAAACAAGTGTCTTTTTTTTTTCCATGCAATATTTTGGTGTATAACATATGTGCCATTTATGATGAAAATTTATTCTCTTCCACTGTGATGTATGCGAAAACAATTTTACTTCGATCCTAGCTTTGTAGTTCAATATTATTGAGTTGTAAAGTTAATGAATGCACATAATAGAAAAGTATCTAAATCATTTAAAGTGGTTACAATTTTTTTTTAAATGAAATTTTTTTTAATAAAATCATTTTTTACACACACACACACATGACACATTAACATAAAAAAAAAAGTTTTTATTGCACTCTAATGTGTTATGAAGTAAAGGAACATGAAGAAAATGTATTAAATTTAAACGAAATCTTGTATGGATTGAAGCAAGCTCGAAGAGCTTGATATAGTCGTATTGATGACAAAGAAGGAGGGGTTTTTACAAAGATTCCTCCTCATATAACACTATTCACTAGAATAATGTTTTTACTTCTTTTATTTTCTTAACTATATTTTTTTATTTTAATTTTATCATTCAATATTAGATTTATTTGAGAAGTTTTATAATTTTTTCAATTTTTTTATGAAATTATCATAGAATCATGACTCGAACTGCGAGTTTAACAAGTTAACTTGGTTGACTCGAGTTTTTTTTCATTTTGCTAATTGATTTTTTTTTTCTTCTCAATTTCATCATTCAACATTGTATTGATTAAGAATTAAGATTCGTAATCTGTTCCAGTCTGCTTTCTTTTAGATTATCCCCATATCATGACTCGAGTCACAAGTTTGACGTGTTAACTTTGGTTGACTCAAATCGTTTTTTTGTATCTTTTTTTAATCATTTTTTTTAATTTCATCTTTCAGTATTGAGTTAATCAAGAATTGAGCTTCATAATTTATTTCAATTTTTTTTATAGGGTTATCCTGATCTCATGACTCGGGACGCGAGTTTGGCAGGTTAAAACCGGGTTGACTTGAATTATTTTTTGGGTCTTCTTTAATTGATTTATTTTTTCAATTTTATTCTTTAACATCGAGTTTATTAAAAATCTAGTTATTTAATTTATTTTGATTTATTTTTTATGAGATTATTTTTATTCGGTAACTTGAAAAAGTCATTGATGACATCTTCCAATTCAAAAGCATTGAAAATGTGAAGTTGAAATTGATCAATCCTTCGATATATAAGCATTAGGTGTGTTAATATATGCACGCAGCCCCACTAACGAAACGGTGAGTTTTTTATCTTTCATTTTTTTCTTCTTCTTAATATTGATTCATGACACCGTGAGTCAACATGGAGCCAAATCAGAATTGCGACAAAAACAAGTAGAAATGGTCCGAATACAATGCAGAACTTGATGTGCCGTCTTGTCTCGGCTGTGTGTGGGCATGATGCATTAACAGCTTCCCTCGTATTGTCGCCATCTTTTTCAAGCACGTGAATACAACGATCACAGCAATCAACTTTGTCATTGAGTATCCAACCGTGTGACAGATTTTTTTTTTTTATTCAAAACTAATTAACTTTTTTTTTAAATCAACTTTTTTATATTTTCATATAAAAATTAATTTTTTTTTAAAAATATTATTTTAATATATTTTTAAATAAAAAAATACTTTATAAAATAACCATTATTTAGAACACCTATTTTAATCCATAAACAGACAGAAATATATTTCTTGTCTTCGGTGATCCACTTTTCTAGACACAAGATTTGTTCAGTGATTCGAGTCCTTACTGGGCGAAACATAACCATTTCTAAAAGGGTTAGTTTCAATTTACTTGCTAAGGTTTGGGGCGAATATAACCTTTTCTCTTGGGTTAATTTTTATCGTTTGAAGTTTCGACATTAAATCATCTAATAAAAATATTTTTTTAGTCCCTTAACTATTAAGAGTTGATCAAATAGAACCTTTTACATATAAATTAACAAGCTAAATCCTCGTTTTCAATAAAAATGTAAAAACAAAAGCCACATGCACCATTTATTTAAAAATATAAATACAAACAGTGGAACATTTACTTTGTTAGTTCATAATTTTACCGTTACAATATTATAAAAAATTAAAATCTTTTTTCTTTGGCAGTAGGCTTTTTCATTTTAAGGTTTCAATCTGTTGTGGTCTTCTTCATTTAATCTTCTTATAATTTCCAAATTATTTTATGATTTTTCTTAGTTTTCAATGCAAACCATATTAAAGAAAAAGATAAATTTTAAGTTTAATATTCTTGTGTTTTTAAAAATATATGAATAACAAGTTTGCTTGATTTGCGAGAATATTACTTATCTCTGCTTGAAATCAAGTTTCTAATTATAATTTCTTCTTGTTGGAAGAAAAAATGAATAACAAGTATCAAGGATTGTGAAAAGAGTTATGGTTATGGGTCTGTAAACAATTTTAATTTTTTTTTTAGAAAGGTGAGATGTAGAGGAGGCATCCTTTTAATTGAGACGAGTATTAAGGAGACTTGGAGTTTTGGATAAACCTCTGTAAGTTTCAACAAGTTACAAGCAAAAGAGTTTATTGATTAGCTTCATGAAATAGAGATATTTTTTTAATATAAAAAAGTTCCAGAGCAGATGAAGTTAAAGTTGATTACCATCTAATTTAAGGGACAAGCTTTTGCTTGGTGGTAATAATTGAAAAGAACCTAATATAGGCATGAAAAACAGATGATCATTAATTAGATTATCTTTCTCGTTGACGAATCAACCGGGAGGAAGGAATAGACTCTTACCTTTAAGGTGGAAGAAGATGAGAAATCACTTCCTTAATTTTGGATATACTCAAACTTTATACTTGTGATTCCACACGTCGAGGCAAAGGGGAAGATCTTTTAATGAATACACTAATACTTTCTATCAACTAGTGATGATGGATGATTTGTTAAAAACAAAGACACAATTAGTGTCTAAATACTTAAATGAGTTATGATAGTCAATCCGAAACATATTATGCGTATAGTAACTATATATGAATGGTTTAAGAAGCTTATCAAAGGTCCCAAACTATAGAGAAACAAAATGCCATAAAAAATTAACTTTACCAACATTTGTCTAAAAGACTTGTTCAAATAAATACTATGATAGATGTGTATTATAATAACATTTCATAATTGTCATTATGATATCTCTTTAGTGGTATTTATCTTAATTTTAATGGTAATTGTGATATATTCTTATAGCATTGAATATAAAGGTTATTGTTTCAAGTGTCATTAAAGCCTTTAAATCCCATATAAGTTAGGTTTTTATTTTATATAATTTCTAATAAAATTGATAAAATTTCTTTTAAAATTAAATAAATATAGCAAAACATGGATAATAAAATTGTTTGAAATGTCACTATAATTTACTTGTAATGACATTTTACTTCAAAGGTTGGTATAACTATAAAACAATTAATAGTAGAATTATATTTTATAGTATGACACCACTCCACCCACCATATCTACCACCCTCACCATCGCTAGCATATATCTACCACTATTACTTTGGTACTAACACAATTATGTTGTCGCCACTGCTATTCTATTACTTTACTATTATTATCATAGTTATCAGGCTCGACTTAGGAGTTGACTTGGGTAAGAAGTTAGGTCCCAGGTTACACGTGTCAATCTAGAAAAATAAAAAAAATATTTGAAATTTTAATAATTCATATAAAAAAATTAAGAAACAATTCATGTGAATATAGACTATACATATTATAAATAATGAAGTTTAAAATATTATTTTAAAAGGTTTTTTTATCCCACATTGAAAAGATATATGTTAGTATATTATCCTTTTAAGTTGAAATATTTAAACCAAAAAGATTTTTTATCCCACATTGAAAAAACATAATTTTTTTTTCTTGTGAACATAAAGTATATATACTAAAGGGTTTCAAATCTCATATTGAAAAAATAAAACATTCTTCTAGTATTTATATAGTGAACTTTGAAAATGGTTAATAACCAACAAAAAAATATAAAAAAAGAGGGATCTCTGGTTAGGAGAAAAAAAAAACATTTGAAAAAAAAAGAATCTCAACCAGGTTTTGCCGGGTCCCCCGGGTCACAGGTCAACCTGGTGGGTCGATCAAGTTTTGTCAGGTTTTTGCTCATCCCAGTCTTTTACCTTACCCAGACCAGTCCAGCCATCAGGTCGACCCACCAGGCCGATTTGGGTTTAATAACTATAATTATTACCATCATCTTCATCATTCTTATTATTTCATCTTCATCTTCATCATCATCATTATCTTCATCATCATTTTATTATTACTACCTCATCATCATAATGTTTTATTTTACCTTTTTTTTTGCACGTGTCAATAAAGATATTAAGTGTTATATAACTTAATGTAATTTCTAAAAAATAAAGACAAATTAAGTTAAAAATGATTAAACTATAGAAGATGTAGGATAATTTTTCTATTTTATAATTAATTCTCACGAAACGGATGACAAGATAAGGTCCAAATTTTAGTGTTTTATTGTTGTTTTGATATGTACATGTTCCCATGGATTCTAATAAAAAAAAATTAATAATAATACAAACCTTTCATAAAAAGAGGTAAAAAGACTAAAATAAAAGAAAAACTCAACAATCACAAACATCAATTTACTCATTAGGGCATTTTTATTTTTATGTTTTAAGAATACTTTTAAAAAATTTAAATTTTATTTTATTTTTTTATTTTAAATTAATATTTTTTTAGTATTTTCAGATCATTTTGATATACTGATATCAAAAATAATTTTTTAAAAATAAAAAATATTATTTTAATATATTTTTAAATAAAAAACATTTTAAAAATAATAATTAACCTACCCTTAAATAGAAATTATTTATTGATAATTAAAGTAAAGCTTCATACGTTACGTAAGAACATTGGACAATCTCGAAATTCAAACTAAACACGAGGGGCAAATCAGTCGCACAGAAAAACAACCTTCCTTAAAAACCCAAACGAGTACGTGGGGTCCTTCACTTTCAGACTTCCAGTTCCTGACGATCAACAAGAAAAACCTGCAAAAACTCTCTCTCTCTCTCTCTCTCAAAAGAAAGAAAGAAAAATGGTATCAGACTCAGAGCTTACAGAGAGACTGAAAGAATTTCTACGAAATGCGGACTTGGACAAGACAACAACTGGTACTGTCAGAAGAAAGCTAGAGGAAGATTTCGCTATTGATTTGTCGGATAAGAAAGTATTTATAAGAGAACAAGTCGATTTGTTCCTTCAAAACGAGCTCGATAATGGCCAGAAGAACGGTGACAATGAGTATACTCATGAAGATCAGAAAGTGAATGTTGAAAATGACGGCTGTGATTTGCAGGAGGAGGTGCAAGGTGATGATGGAGAGAAAAGTAACGTAAAAAGAGGGTTAGTTATTTATGACGTGTTGTTTATTTAAATACACTCGTATTTTCGGCGCGTATTTTGGGGCTGGGTTTTGAATTAAAATTTAAAATTCATGTCTGATTTTGTTTTTTGAGTTTATTAGATTATATATAAATATAACTTGTGCTAGCTCCTGGATTTTTGTTCGACATCATTATATATATATTTTGGTGCCGACGTGCGTTTATTTTTCATAGAATTTTTTTTATATTTGGTATAAAATGGTGAGTTTATATAATTTAATTTCGTGTGGTAACGTGCAAAATTGCGTTTTGCCTAAGAAATGGAAATACTGGAGTTGGGTAGCATTTAGATGTTCATGTTATCCTTTGCTTTATTTGGAAGTAAAGTCTTGTTGGGAGTTGGGACTTTTATTATTATTATTATTATTTTTTGGTAATACAAGCAGCTCATAACATTGTCTTAATGACACAGAACATTAGCAGGGTCTCTCCCTTCCCAGAAATCTCGAATTCGAGCCTCACCTTGTAATAAGAAATAACTTTGTCTTAATTTATGTAATTGAAAAATGGGGATGGGAGTTTGTTTTTAATTACAAAGCATTAAGGGAGAAACTGTTGGTCTGAAACAGGTCCTCTGCTAGTTCACCGAAGATATTGATTCTGCATGATATGATAATATTGAACTTTCCTGTTGTTGCTTTAGTTATCTAAACTGCTTACTAGTTCTTATAGAAACATGGTCCTGATCTGCTGCTCTTATCACTATTCTTACAATTGCTCTTTTTTAATTTCATTCAAGTCAGATACAGCGAGAATAAAAATGAAGGCAAGAAAAGAGGTGGTGGCTTTAGCAAGCTATGTAGCCTTTCGCCCCAGCTTCAGGAATTCATTGGGGTGCCTCATTTGGCAAGGACAGAGGTATAACTTGAAAGTTCTGAGGAAGTTATTTTTATTTGCCATTATCTAATCTGGTATTAGGGGATTATCAACAGTGTGAACTATCAAGTTTTTTTCCTAGGTTGTCAGGCAACTTTGGACCTACATAAGAGAGAAGAACTTGCAAGATCCAAGTGATAGGCGGAATATAAATTGCGACGAGCCATTGCAGGCTCTTTTCGGTGTTGATTCCATCAACATGTTTCAAATGAACAAAGCCCTCTCGAGGCATATTTGGCCCTTGGACTCGGAAGATGGTACTCCTATCCTTTATTTTTCTCATACAATAATTTTCACATTACTGCGGCTTTAGATGTAGGATGCGAGGCATAAATTAACATAATGAATGATTTGGTATATATTAACTTTGTTGTTTAGCTCACCATAACTATTTTATCGACTCATGGTACAGTTGTTTCAATCAATTCAAAACAGCATGAAAAGCAGCATAAGCGAGAGAGGGAAGAAGGTAACGAATCAAATTATGATGCTATTTTGCCGAGAATGCTTTATTTATATGTAAAATATGGGAGTTTTTTTTGACTGGATAACACAGCAACTGGCAATCATTTCTAACCTTATGTCTTCTATCTAGAGTCTAAACTTGACTCGAAATTTTGCCTATTGTTCTCCGAATTTAGGCCTCATTTCCACTTCGGCCAGACCTGGTCTTTCACTGGCATTTTAATTACACAACCACTGCTTTTGCTATGCCAAGGGAATGAAAATGTAATAGTTTATATGTTATAGCCAAAATAGTTAGCATGTGCCCTGATCTCCTTTAATTAAAGATTTAGCAGCCACTTACATTTCACTGGTCTACAGACTCCTTTGTTAACCTTATGCTGATTAATCTCAGAGGAAGACGAGTCAAACAAAAAAGAGAAGAAGCAGAAGGGAGGCAATTCAGGTTTTCTCGCCCCCCTTCAACTTTCAGATGCTTTAAAAAAGTTCCTTGGTACTGGAGAAAGTACATTATCCCGATCTGATGTTGTCAAGAGAATGTGGGAATACATTAAGCAAAACAATCTCCAGGTATGTGGTTACTGTGCTCAGTGTAATTTAATGTCTTAATCTGATAATTGTCGGTGACGTGTGCCAATAAGTGGAGAAGAGGTTTGTGTTTTCGAACACCTACTGTTGCACAAGTATAATCTATCCATTAAAAACTGTTCCAGCTGACACAACTGACGTTTTTTTCTTTTGGATAATCACACAACTGATGTTAATCTCACCATATATGCTCATTTAAATCTTGCTCTGTGAAAGCAGACAAGATTACTCGGTTTTAGGAAGAAAAAAATGGGAGATCGACTGTGTAAGATGGAATGGTTGGTTACTGGAGATACGAAAAGGTTTTCCTTTGTAAAATTATTAGATTGATAAAGAACTAAAATTCTTGTCTACAAAGTGGGTAGCCAGATGGTTTACACTTAAAAATCGGATCACTGACTTATCTGCAGAGAAAATAGGAACATGTTGAAAAGATAAGGTTGAGCCGTGTTTTGGCCATCTTTAATTTAGTAGGGGCCGCTGTGCCTATAATGGACTTCTTGATGCTGACAATGGTGTGATGTCGTGCCTACTTTTCTAGTTTCTAACTATTATTACGGATAACTCTGCATGATAGTCAGGGGTTAGCTTTTCATCATGTTCAATTTTCACACCTACTGCAAGTTTACCTCCATCTCTGTTTGCAGTTCTTGCAAACTGGATGGAGTATATGCGAAAGCTTTCCCTTAAGAATGCATAGCGATAAAATGTGTTGGGCTTTGAGTTACTGTTAAGAGAAAATACGAGATTAATAGACTTGAAGTTGTCTTACGGTGATGTTTTAAATCTTTTGAGATTGATTTTGAGCTGTACCTAAACTGTGCCTCAAACCATTTTCTGTTTGTTTGAAGGATCCATCTGACAAGAGGAGAATACTATGTGACGTGAAGCTGAAAAAACTCTTTGACATTGACTCCTTCACAGGCTTCACTGTTCCAAAACTTTTATCTGCTCATTTTGTGAAGGCCTAACAGTGAATTGCTCGTGGTTCAAAGCCAGTGACAGAAGCTGGGTTTTTGCTTGCGAATTTTCGGTTTCAGTGATTCAAAAGTATTTGCCTCAAATGTATTTGCTTGTGTATAGGCGCAATAACAATGACATTTTCAATTTTTCTGCACTTAGTTGTGGATTTCTTGCTGTTTTTGTTTCTTGGAGGTGGGTGGCAGAGTTCAGCGAGCATTGTAGTCTAGTAGGTACATGATGCAGGAAGACAGCAAAACAAAGAAAAACAAAGAATATGAGAATTTTAATGGATGAAAAGAATTGCCAACGTAAACTTTAAGTTTGCAGGTTTTTTTTTTTTTAAATAATAATGATAAAATTTGTTTTTGATTTACAAGGTCTTCAACAGATTAGAAACTCTACCTTAACTAAAAATCAAAAATAAAAATCCAAAATTCAAAAAAAAACATGAAATATATAAATAGCATGAAATATGGAAATAAAAAGAAAAGTCATAAAAACACTATCAAAATTGAACCTTGAGTGAAATTTTTAAAATCTAAAGATATGATGGTCGGAGTAGCAATTCCATATTAATTTAAGAAAAACAGTTTTTAGAAATTCTTGTAAAAATTTCAGCATGATCCAACGGTTGAATTAAAAGTTATAGTTTTTTAAAGCTATTTAGCGTGATTACATTTTTTTTTTGGATCTAGACTTATCTCACTAATCTATAAATATTTTTTTTTAGTTATTTATGTAATTCATATTTAATTATAATAAATCAACACCTACAAGCTCAAGTATATCAGTACAGCTGCGTTCCTTTGGTCTGATTGGGGCGGGGCCCTGGAGAATTGAGACTTCATCGTGCTGTCTTTCTTAGCCAAGAACGGTGTTTCGTTTTATTAGGGAGTTCTGCTCCTTGTTTCAAAACTTCTCCGGATCGCTAGTAACATGAGCTCTCCTGAAAGAATTGAGGTGCTACCATGCACATAAATTATGGCCCATTTTGGTGGATTAAAGTTCCATTTATTGTGATAATATATATATATATATTCATCGTGTAAACAATGATTTAATTACCAGCAGATAAATATTCCTGTTTTTCCATTTTGTCTTGTGGATGTGTCGATCTCTTCTCTGGTCTCCTGGATGAAAGGCACTGTTCATTATCCATGTAATCCTTAAACAAGATTTTCACTTATTTATCATCGCGGGATATAGGTTAACTAGTCAGATTCTAGATTTGCTTCATAGAGGTTATTAATTCGAGTCCCATAAATCTTAGGACAACTAGAGACTTACATTGTTGTTAACTACATGGTTTGTGGGATTAGTCGAGGTGCGCGTAAACCGGTCCGGATACTTATGTTAATAATAAAAAAAAAGATTTTCACTTATTTTGAATGAGAGTAGAATATCATTTAAAATGACATAAAACGGAGTTGTTTTGTTCATTTGAATTTTATGAGAACGAAGAAGGACCATTTTAATTTCAACAATACTTGATAGAATAGAGACTGTTGTTTTTCAAAGTATTTTTATATCGAGATAATATATTTTTTATTTTATAAAATTTATTTTTAACATCAACACATTAAAATAATTTGAAAACACTAAAAAAAATTAATTTAAAATAAATAAAGAAGATCTTATTTTTTTTGAAAAAATTTTTCAAATAGAAAAACAAACAAACTCAAAGAACAATATTTTCAGGATCAAACTAAAGTAGTGTGGGGAATATATGGCTACGAAAATCTAACCGTATGACATTTTCCAAGATACCATTGTTAAGAATCTCACATATATATATATATATATATATATATATATATATATATATATATAACTTCAAGAGCAGTCTGAAATCGTGAAATTCCTTTGCAAATTAACTTGGAATAACAAAAGTTGGAATGGATTTATACTCTATTATTAAGATATATAATTGTTATTATTATTATTTTTAAATATTCCTTCATGATTTATTATCCCCTGATCACCGTACTTGCATAATAAAAGTCATTGACGATGCCAAAAGGGAACACAGCCGGTGGTTGCAAATGCTTGTCGTCTTCCATGGAAAGGCATCTACCTCAACCTCCATAGAGAAAGAAAAAAAAGAAAAACAAGAACCATCAAAATCTCCATTAGAGAATCTTATCGCCAATGAAGATAGAAGAGTAGCTGCCAAGTCCAAAGCACAGCAAATCCTACTACTTCCTATTCTATTTCACGTTGTTGAAAACTGGATGCTTTTAAGACACGTGTCGGTTGCAGGAGCAAGAGAATCTAATAACAGAGGAATCAGAAATCAATGCCTTGTTTTTCTAATGTTTCTTGTGTCACTCATGGAAGAAACTATTCTCTCCTCCGGCAAGTGGCGACAGGGAGAAGAGTGTCACCGCACATCAAAAGTTCACTGCAACGTGTTAGTTTCTGGTTGGTGGTCACAGCCGAGTTTTGTTTTCTTCCTGAGGGATTCTTGTCTCGGAGATTGTACAGAAACGAATTACGGCCACGACTGCCATGTTGATGAATAATGAAGATAAAGATGCTTTGCCGAAAGAATCTTTCACATGACTAACATAACTTAGTTGTTGTGATTTTCTCTCTCTTCTTTATTACTCTGATGCCACTATTCCCTGTGTGGAATTTGAATGGCCATTACTAATCCTACTATTAATTAGGATGAGATCAGCAATTTTCACGAGATGGCCTTGTGGGTCATTATTACGGTTAGGTTATAATAGCAGTTTATTTAAAAATATATTGTAATAATTTTTATTTTATTTTATAAAATTTATTGTTAATATCAGTAAATTAAAATAATATAAAAATATTAAAAAATATTAATTCAAAACAAAGCAGAAAGTAAGAACTTTTTATTTTTTTAAAAATATTTTTAAAACACAAAAACAAACAAGCTTTAAATATACTTGTTTTTGCGTTAATACTAGTATTTTTAAAACACTTTAAAAATCAACACAACCACCGTATTAATCCTACATACATCTAATTCTACAAATTAGGAAGATGATTCGTTGTAAATTTTGATAAGGTGGTCTCTACGGGGAATAGTTTTACTAAATTAGGATGTGAATTCTGTGTTTATGGCTGAGGTGATGATATCGACGAGATTTTGACAGCGTGGCCAAATAAGGATATATAGATCCTTTGTGTTTTTTTGGATGAGGAGAAATGAGACCAACAATTTTGACAACGTGCATGATTCCATTGTGCTCTTGGATGAGGTGAATTTTTACAAGGCTTTTTGACGTTTTTATTGAGGTTATGAATGGTGGTGGGTTGGTTGGTCAAGTAAATTCAAGCTTTCTATGTTTTATGAGAAATAAAAGACTTGATGCATGGAGCATATTATTTGCGGTTTTCATTTTCTAAGAATAAGATTTTATTTTTCAGGATTTAGAAACCGTTGATTGGTTCTCAAAAATTATAAAAAAGATTGTCGAGTTTCTTTTCTTAAAACAAAAAACCCATATACCAAAAAAAAAATAAAAAAATTCGAATTGCTGTTTCGAATTTTTTTAAGAAGAAAAATATAAAAACCCAAATGATATATACCAAACCGCCATGTTTAGCGTTTGATAAAATATTGGTCACGTAGAAAAAACATTGAAAAAAATATTTAAAGAGTGGCCATGAGAATAAAAATAAATAAGAATATATATATATATAATGTAAAAAAAGCCACATTCTTATTCCATTAACCACACAAGAGGTATTACGTACAATGCTAATCTTATAAATTCACGTATAAAAAATATAATTAACTAATTGAAAGAAATAAAAAGTCTTCGTTTTTTTGGTAAAAGAACACTTTTGGAAACACGAAATATAAAAAGTTTCATACCTGCAAAAGCAACCTTTATTCCCTTGTTTACCCAAATACCTCAACCTCACCTAACAACAGAAATCTTCAAGAGCACTCATCTTATCAAGATCATAATTCCTTTTTATATGCTAATAAATTTCTTTAATTTACCACAATGCGCCGCGTTTGAAGATTCTCAACTCCATAAATCACCAAACTCGTACCAGCTCACTACTCTCTTCTGGGTAAACTCCATTTCTGTCCCTGTGGATTGATCATCGTCCCACTTGTGTTCTTAATTATATAGCTTAAAATGTTTGAACACTGCCCTTTTAATCTCCAAGAAGTTCCTTATGAACCCTAAGAAGTAAATCGGTTTTGAAGTTCTCCTTAGATAGCGAGATATATATCCATGTCGAAGCATAGGCAAAGGGAGAAGAAACTGGAGGATAAGAGATGGGATCATGACACAAGAGAGAGCTCATTAATTTTTAATAAAATTAACCTGGAAGTTAGCAGATTTACCATCAGGTTGTAAAACCATTATGTGTAAAAAAATAAACTCTTACAAAATCATTAAGAGGCTCATCAAGCTAAGGTGAAAAAATATGAACGGAGTAAGTATAATTATTGTTATCATCTCCTTAACTGCCTGATGGATGATTTTTATGATAACACTTATTTATTCTAAAAAATAATATGAAAAGCTTGTCAAATAAATATGATAATATGGTGTTAATTAGAAACTTAGTCAATAATGAGTTGCCTATTTACTAGGTGAACGAAAATTATTGGAATAAAAATAGTTAGGAAAATGTCATATTATTGCAACTTTCTGTTTTTCAGGTAGTAAAAAATTATCTTGTTATAACACGCATCATGGGAATTTAAGTGATAAAAAGGAGAGAAAATAATATTAAATAAAATAAAAGTTTTAAAAATGGTGAGGTTTTTTTTTTTAGTTATTTAGTGGCAATAGAAAAAATTATACAATATACTAAGTTAAAGAGATCAATTTTCGGCATTACTATTCACCTCCGCATATAACACTGTGGATTAAAACAATATTTTTTGTAATTTTTACTTTGATTCTCCAACTTTTATTTTGTGCAATTTAGCTCGTTTTAGCTCAGATTAGCACCCAATTGCATATTTTTTTTAGGAGGGAGGGTTGAATTGAAAAATAAAGGACTAAAGTGAAAAAAACGAGTAGAATAGGTGACAGATTCAAAACTTCTTATAAAAGATTATTTAGTTCCCCGTAGTTTTTAGCTATTAGGTAACCGATCTTTTTAATTTTTAACAAAATCAAATTTGGTACCGAGCTTTATTTTCCTTATTTTTCAGTTATTTTTTGTCAAGAGAAGAGAGAAAGAGTTGCTAGATTCCAGCGTAGAGAAAGAAAGTAGCCATCGGTGACAATTACAACCACCAAAACAGTCGATTTTTATGTCAAATGGTTTTATATGATAAGAGGAGTTGAGATCATGTGTTTTTTTTTTTACCTTGAAGGTGTCTAAAAAAACAGATCTAAGTTTGGAAAGATTTTGGATTTAAGGTTGATTTTGGTTTTTGTGTCATTTTGTTTTTGCATTTTTGAAGGTTGTAGATTGGTTTAATAAAATTTCTAGGGTGTTTTCTAGGTGTTTTGGATTGAAAATGAGTTTGTTTATGAAAAACTTTATGGTCCTATTTTTCTAGCCACTACAGTAGCTGGATTTTAGAGATTTCCAAACGAGATGTCTTTTTTTTTTAAATGATTAGGGTGGACAACATTAAGTTTTTTAAAAAATCAAGGTGTGCTTGGGCCTGATCTAGAAGGCCTACGCGCAGGTCGTTGCTTGTTAGGCCAGATCTAGAAGGCCTTTGCACGGGCCGTTACTTGATGGGGCTGGCTTGCTAGCCCAACAACACCTGAACTATTTTTTTTTTAATTAATGCCTTATTTTCTATGTAATTTTTAAAATAATTTTTTGTTTATCTTTATGCATCTTGATCTATATATATGTATGTCTTAGTTTTTTCAGTTTTATTTTTGTTTATTATTGATGATTTTTTTTTCATTTCTTTACGCAATGGTTATTGATTTGTTTAGTTAGATGCGTGCATAAGTTTTTCAATTTACATCTAAGATTTGTTTATGTAAAAAATCACATTGAGAAATTCTGCATGTTCAATTTTTTTTATTATGTTTTGATGTTTTAGATTTGATTATTATTCTTATGATTTCTGATTTTTTTCCTTGATCTTTTTATGCTCGATTTATGGTTTTTTTGTTTTTGTTTGCTTTCCGGATCATTGTCCTAATAACACGTGTGGTATTTTTCAGTTACAAAAATCTTAGATTTTTTTTACTCATTTTAAAACATTAATATCCCATGAATATTTTTTTTATGTTGATAAAAAATTAATCTATCCCACAACGTAGCGCGAACCATTTATCTAGTTGAAACTATATAGTATATAAAAACTATATGAAATATTGGGAAATTCTAGATTGTGAGGGTGTAATTGAAACATCAATCAATCTAAAGGATAGTTCGCCTAGTTTTACTGTACAAGGACACCGAGTAAACCGATTTGACTCAAATTTATGCGACTACCCGTAGGTGAGTAACCGAATCTTTGCGTCTATGAATCTGAATATTTGCCCTTTGTCTATATAAGGACACGGGTAGGCTCTCGTTTTTGCTCTTCATTTTCTTGGTCATGTTAGAGACTTCAAATTGAGAGAATCTGAGTGAAACAAAGCTAAAAATATGGACCTTAGCTTGGATTTGAGTTTGGTTTATGTACCGAAAGCGATAAGTGAATGTCTTAAAGAGGTTTCAATGGTTAAAGATGGTAGCCAAAAGTTACCAAATCCTGATGATTATGTCAAGAGGTTAGAAGATGAAAGGAGAAAGATCGATGCTTTTAAACGTGAACTCCCTCTTTGCATGCTTCTCTTGAATGAAGGTATGTTCTTTTGCTTTTTTTCTTTGGGTTTTTTTATTTTTTTTGTATATATCTCCGATTTTGGGTTTTTAAAGATGGGATTTTGATTTCTTGGTTTTTTTGTTGTTGCTCTTTTTGTGGGGGTTGTAGCTATTATCAGATTAAAGGAAGAGGCAATGCAGTGCAAAGAATTGAATGCTTTGGTACCCTTGAAGGGGGATTCTAATGAAGATGGGAATGATAAAAAGAAATGGATGAGCTCTGTTCAGCTCTGGAACACTAACACTAACATCAACTTGGATTGCAAAAATCAAGACACAAGATCAGAACCAAAACAGGTAATTCACTTAAATTTTCTTGATTTAGAGGAATAAAGATGGAAAATTTATTTGGATTTTGCAAGATGGGGATAAGTTTTATTTTATGCTTTTTTTTTTAAAAAACTACATCTAGAGAGGTGAAGAAGATGATGATAGGTCTACTTGTGAGAACCCAATTCAGTTAGGTAATCATGGAAACAAGGGAGGGGCTTTTGTGCCTTTCAAGGCACTTTCTGGTTTTGAAAGGAGTAAAAAGAAGGAAGAGAAGGAGGTTGTTTCACAAGTTACAGGACTTTCTCTTATGACCCCAGTGCCTAAATCCTGCGATTTTATGTCTAAGAGCAACAATTGCGGTAATCAAATGAAGATACAGAGTAAATCACAACAACAGCAACAGCAACAGCGACAGCATGCTTACAGGAAGCAGCGAAGGTGCTGGTCACCGGAGCTTCACCGGTGCTTTGTTGATGCCCTTCAACAACTTGGGGGATATCAAGGTTAAATACTTGAGAAATTTTTGTCTCTTCTTAACACTTGTAATTAAAGGAAAAGATTTCAAATTGCTGACCTAGAAAGGGATTTTTGGTAGGAACTCAGCCCTTTTAGACTGATGTTTAGGTGGTCCTTGCGGAGCCTGTGAAATATGGGAAATAAACAAAAGATCTATTGACTTGAAAATTTAAATTTCAAGTGAATTCCAACTTGTAAAATTTGCTAACATGAGTAGTTGAATAGCATTCCTAGGATTGCTTGTCCTTACATGTAAAATTTGCTAACTGTATCTAGAGATACTGGATTCTGCTCCTTAGCAAGTTCTTTTCTATCATGCTATGATTATCTTTCTCCCAAACTAATTGGTTATCATGTGATACAGTTGCCACTCCTAAACAGATCAGAGAGCTTATGCAAGTAGATGGCCTCACCAATGATGAAGTTAAAAGCCACTTGCAAGTAAGTTTCTGATTGGATACATATTTTCTAGGCTTTTTTCTTTTATGTAGGACTAACTAACATGGAGTATTTTGTGTGATCAGAAATACAGGCTTCATCTCCGCAAAGTGCCGGCATCTTCAGCTACCCCAGCAAATGACTTGTGGAAATCTCAAGATCAATGCGAGGACCCTGTAATGCATAACATTTCAGAGTCTAATTCTCCGAAAGCACCTCTTCATGGAAGTAGCTCTGCCAAAGCTGCCTCTAATTCCGGAGGAGATAGCATGGAAGCAGAAGATGATGACAAATCAGAGAGTCATAGTTGGAATGACGTGCTTCACCATCCAGGAGAAGTTCATGTATAGTGACAAACTGATTCTGATCCCCGTGAATTTTGCAGATACAAATATACATAATAGGGAATCGGACTGTGGAGATAAGAGGAATAATGAAGCCTACAAGGATAGGATTCCAAATTGGACTGTTTTTACTTCGAGGCAGTAAAATTAGAGAGAGTGAGATTTTGCGGATACTATGGTTTAGTTTATGTCCCTTCCTGTGTGAGTTGTTCATGACTTTCTGTAATTCGTAGTTATGGATCCTAAGCAATTTATTTTTTATAACATATAGCTTTAATTTACAAATGCCCTTTAATTTTCCTTTTCAAATTGTTGTCCAGTACATGACTGAAATTTCTTTTGCCTGGTGATTAGTTGTTTGTTGAGTTTCATTTACAATATAGCATATAGTTAAGTTTTAAAATCTCAAATAGCTTATTAGCTGAGGGGAAACAGGACCACCATGCGCAGGCTCTCGACTTCGAGGCCATGGGTGATATTGTTATCGTCGGTAGTGTAATGAAGCCTCGAGAATCCATGCACTGTTTTAGAGCTCGCTGACTCATATGGAATTCAAAATATTCCTCTTAAAAACAATACGCAGCAGCCTGTGTTGAGAAAACAGCAGCCATATGACAGGAAAACAGTAAACATGACAGCCTAATCTGGCCCTCTCTACAATGAAGGGCAGTCACCTAATCTATTATCTTTCTGCACTACCAATCTCTCAATTAGTTTCAGAAACCATAGTTAGAGAATAATATTACTCCAGCACTATAAGAATAAGAATAATGAAAATCATATCTTGAAATATTATTTAATAACTTAAGTTATTGGGTTGAAATGATTTTTTGACATGATATCAGAGTCTTGATGACCAAGCGGTCATGAGTTCGTCATGAGTTCGAATCTATCATCCCTATTTATTTGATAAAAATTAAGCACAAGATATTGTAAGCCTGTACAAGTTTCAAGCTCATCTAACAGCTTGAAAGACTTTCACTTGAAGGAGTGTGTTAGAAAATAATATAAATTATATCCTGAGACCTCATCTAACAACTTAAGATATTGGGTTGAGATAATTCTTTGACACAACATTTAACATTTATTGTTTGGAATTGCATGGTGGTGCAAGTTTTTAAAGGCTACTATAAAATTAATTTTAGCGTCTTTTATCATATAGCTTTAACTTTATATACTAAGATGGATATGACATGAAATCCTTGTTGTTTAAATAATTATAAGTTTAAATTTTATTATTTTTATTTTATTTGATAAAAAATAAACATAAAGTTATATAGATCTATACAAGTTTTAAATTCATAGAGTTTTTACTTGAGTGATATAAAACTAAAACTATTCTTGAGATCTTACCTAACAGCTTAAACTTTTAGATTAAGATGGTTCTTTGACATGATTGTAATATATTTTTTGAATTTTTAAGTGTTTTTTTATCATTTTAACGTGCTAATATAAAAAAAAATTATTTTAATATATTTTTAAATAAAAAACACTTAAAAAAACAACTTAACATTAAAAAAAAACCCTTAAAAAAAAATCCACCTCCCAAACAAAACAAAAAGAAAAAAAGAAAGAAAAAGAATACCAACCACGGGCACGCATACACATAAACAAAAGGTGCTTAGAATGTAGTCAAGTGACTCATTAATCAGAAAGCCATACGCCACTTATCTTTAAGAGAAATATATATATATATATATATATATAACAATGGATAATTATCCAAAGTTCAATTGTTTATACATGATAATTGGCCATAAAAGGGAAGTTCTTGATATTCTTAAATATTTGTATTCGTTGTCGAATTGAAATTCGCCTGATCAAGTTCTATTTGCTCTCCAGCCAACGAGTTTGTTTAAATTATCTGTTTCTACAGCCAGGATTTTGATGCAAAGACAAATTTGGAATCAACATCAAAGTTGTCATTTTCGTAATAAATTATAATGTTTTGAATCTCATTGAGAGGATATGGTGAGCCCACGCCAAGATTTTGCCCATAACATTGAATGACTCAGAATGACAGGTGCACTTTCGTCGGAATCTTTCTATGTTCATGCATGTTTGTACTACTGTGTAAAAAAACATATATATATAAAAAAAACCAGTTTTCCTTTTTCTCTTGTTCATGTTCATGTTAGAGCATTAACTAAGAGCTACACATGTCCTTTCTGTTTTCGCAGCTTGGTATATGAAACATGTGTATCTCCTATCTTTTCTTGGGGGCACTATCAATGGCGGTGGTGTAGATGAGTTGTCTCAGTGTAACATCATGTCCATGAGACATCCTACAGTATTGAGGTGAGATTTTTCATCGGCATTTTTATTGGAGAGAGATTATTCATTGGCATTTTCTTCCATGTTTTCAGTTTTTTTTGTTTTGTTTGTTATGATACCCCAATAATTGCTTACAATAAACCTATAATCACAATTAAAAAACATCTTTATAAATTAAAAACCCAACAAATATTTAAGATCTAAGAGGGATTTTTCATCTAAATAATGATAAAGATCTATGAATTTTCAGAGTTATAAGATTTATATAGCAAATTTATATAAATAATGCATAACAATGATATAAGAAGAATTCCATACACAAACATTTTGTTTTAAAGAATTGAACAATATATTAAAATAACTCAATAAAAACAAATTACATCATGAGACAAAAAGATTACATGATTGTCCTTCTATTTTACTATCCATTTGCATGAAATGGACTCTATCAAGTAAACAATGAATCCAATTTTAAAAAAATTAAAACATATTGTCAAACACAAATTCAATTATTTATTAAAAACTAATCAAAATTAACCTACTAACTCACAATATATCATCACTTAACCACTTTAACTATCACTAATAGCACCAATATTACTATCACAACAACAACCACCACCGATTCACCACCAAACCACTATCTTTTATCAATATAATCATCATTTTATCATAATAACTTTCCTACATCTCCACCATCAATTAATAACCACCATCTCACCGCCACCATCACTAGTCATTGCCACCACCACTAGTTGTCACATTATAACCATTGCTAATATCACCAAACCATAATCACTACAACTGATATTATTACTACCATTACAAATGTTATCATTACAATTACCACCATCACCATCATTATCTCTATCATAATCATTATAAACCTTCTTATCTTACTATCATCAATAAATAATAACATCAATTAATACCCTAATTGTTATCAGTTATTCATCATTTCTTCAATTCAAATTTATTCAACCTAAATTAATACCTTTAATCATTATCAATCCCACACAAAATCAAAATTTCCCAAATTTCTACCTTAACTAGAAAATTTATTGTTCTGGGATTAAGAGGGGAGGGGTGAATTAGATGCATCACTAATATTAACAAATAATACAAATTAATTCAAATAAATAAAATAACCAACAATATAATTAAAGTGCTTAAAATAAAGAGATAAGGGAGAGAATTTGCAAACTCGCTTTTAACGTGGTTTGACAAGTTTACATCCGCACCTTAAATATCAAACCATACTTGAGTATTATATTCCTTCACGAGTCCAAGTTCAAGAGTACAATAGCCACTTGATGAATCCACACTGAGATTTTTGCCTCTTGAAGATATTCCACCTTTAAGATTTTTCACCAATTGATGAATCCACACCAAGATTTTTCCACTTGAAAATATGTCATCTTTAAGATTTTTCCCACTTTAAGATGTATCTTCTTCAAGATTTTTCCTTGGTGAAATTACCTTACAAATACCAAGAGTTTTTACCTAACTCTCAAAGATTTATAAGAGTGATTTTGTTATCACTGTCGCACGTGTGCGGCGTCGCGGCGATCGTCCACCCTCATATGTATCGTGTCTATCTGGAAAATATGGACAGACAAGGAATTCTTGTCTTTTATCAGTGGAAAATGGAATGAGAGTCGCCACCTAGTATTTTGGTACGGGGACTGGTCTTGAATATATGCAATTGGACCCTCAATTGAACAATAAACGTTCAATTTCTTCAATTTGACTCTTGATTCGGTCAATAAACTTCAATATTTATGCAATTAAGCCCCTGATTTGACCAAATCAACTCTCAAAAATTATAATTTGACCCCAGAACTTTAATTTCTCCTAATTAAAGCCCAAATTGACTTAAAAATCATTTTTTCTTACAATCAAACCCTCCATAAATTCAATTAAACCTTCAATAAAATTTAATTGAGTCCATAAACATCTGATTTTGGACTTTTCTTTCTCAAAATTGAATTTTCTTTGTCAACAGGGCTCTCATCAATCAACAAAATACTGTCAAATTTCAATCTTTGTATTTTTGAACCTCCTTAACCAAATTCTAGCCATTTTCAAGGCGCTCCGACATCCTCTTCTCACTGCTATTATTTTTTGGATTTTTTTTTGTTTTTAGCTCGAATAGTTTTTTGATTTTTTTGGAAGAGAAAAAGTGAATTTGGAGAGTAACCCAAAAATGAGTTATGACAGTTGCCCCCTTTTTACAATGCTTACGACAGAAAATCTCTTATGAGATTTTAGATAATAAGCTATATAAAGAAGAAAAAGGAAAAGATAACAGACTCACCATATCAAGAAATGATGAATTGTTTTGACCCTAAAACTTTAATTTCTCCTAATTAAAGCCCAAATTGACTTAAAAATTAATGTTTCTTGCAATCAAACCCTCCATAAATTCAATTAAGCCTTCAATAAAATTTAATTGAGTCCATAAACATCTGATTTTGGATTTTTCTTCCTCAAAATTGAATTTTCTTTGTCAACAGGGCTCTCATTAGTCAACAAAATACTGTCAAATTTCAATCTTTGTATTTTTGAATCTCCTTAACTAAATTCTAGCCATTTTTAGGGTGCTTCGACATTCTCTTCTCATTGCTATTATTTTTTGGTTTTAGCTCGAATATTTTTTTGGAATAGTAAAAGTGAATTTGGGGAATAACCCAAAAATAAGTTATGACATGTATTAACACCCCAACTACACCCTATCTAGGGTAAGCTGCATTATTTAATTGTATGATATATGCTAAGATTTTATCATATTTCTAATTGTTGGCCTGTCTACGGTTTAAGAAAAGTCCTCTTCGGTAAGGAGATCTTTATCATGTTGGATACTACCTAATCGTCCTAACATCAACAAAAGAACTGCCTTTTTAATATCGGGAATATATTTTACGTATAAATTCATAATTCTTGATACTAAAACAAAACAAAATATTTTTTTGGATTTTTTGAAATATTGGCCAAGTTCTCATGACTTTAATAAACTGGTTATTAAAGCCAAAATGCATGCTAAAACACATTTTTTTGAAGTTCTCTTTGTCTTATGAAAATACAACATGATTTTTTAGCTTTGAGAGACTTGGTCGCATGCATGAAAACAAAAATAATTTTTTTTGATGAAAACTGGGTATTTTAATACTGGATTTGTATTTTTACGGTATAAATATACAAACCAATATTAAAAAAAAATTTAGTAGAAAAATATGCGGAAAAGTCACAATTCTTTCAAAATATTTTTTTTGAAATTTTTTAGAATTGGGCTAGACCTGGCCCAACCATTTTTGGACTGGGCCAGCGCTGCTGGCCTATTAAACAATGGAGGATCTCTCCGCTGTTCACATGCAACGTGAACAGTGGAGCACCCGGCAAAGAAGAAGAAGAAGAAGAAGAAGAAGAAGAAGAAGAAGAAGAAAGGAAAAGGGAAGGAGGCTGACCTGCGGTTGCTCGCGGTGCTGCTGGTGGCGGTAGAGGTGGCAGAACGCAACTATTGGTGGCAGAGAAGGTGGCAAAATTGAAGCAGTCGAGGGTTCCCCTTTTTTTCTCTTTGTTTCGGTTCGGTTTCTCTTCTTCCTCTGCTGGCGGTGGAGCTATTATCGATAGTGGCTCAAGATGGTTTTCGTGGTGGCGACGAGGAAGGTGGTGGTGGATGATGATGGCGGTGACGGTTCTTCCTGTTTCTTCCCCTACTTTTTTTCTCTCTATGTTTTCCTTCTCTTCTTTGTCTCGGTTTTTTTCTTTTCTTTCTCTCCTCTCTCTTTTCAGCTCTCTCATCCTCTGTATTTATAGGCAAAAACATGGGGAGAGAGGCCTACTACCCCTGTCCAGTCATGGCATAGGGGTAGGGTGGCAAGGGCGGCCACTGTGCAACCGCCCCAGGACCGCCCGAGGGGCACATCCCCTATGTTTCCCCCCCGTGGTAGGCCACGGGTAAGAACTTAGGCAAGTGAGGGGGTCTTTGTTGGCGTCTTTTTGATGTTTTCGAGAAAGAGGGAGGGGAGAAAAGCAAGGGAGAAAATTCTTCTTCTTCCCTTGCCTCGCACGTCCAGGGGAAGAAGAAGACCCATAGTGCCATTCAAAACGGCACCGTTTGGGGCTTTTTTTTTGAAACAGTGGATGAATCGGCGTTGTTTTACCCAAAACGTGCCGTTTCATTTAAAAGAAAATGAAGCCAAAAACATGTCAGAGTCCAAATCAGTCTTCAATTTATGACTTGTTCAATCAAGTTTTCAATTGCAATTAACTCTCTTAATAGAGTGGATAATACAACTAAAAGATATAGTATCTCTATATCTCACAAGAAAATACTTATATGATTTGAAGGTTTTTAAGTGTAGTAAGAATGAGATTGAAAACTCTTGTACTAGATTATGAAGGTTTAATAACACTAATTAGTGTATAATCAAGGATTGATATTTTTATAGTGTTTTTGCACTTAAAATAGCTTGTATATGATATATGTTTTGAATCCCTCACTAATTTTATAATTAGATAAGCCATATATATATGCTCTTAGATAACCACTAACGATTGAAATAGTCAATCAACTCATATTAGTCAAGCCAATTGGTTGATCAATTCCTGTAAAAATCTCAAGTGTTTATCATTGATGAATAAGTGGTTGAACGATTTATTTGGTATTACCAAACGGTCAATCGATTCATGTAGAATTCCATTTTTATCAATTTTAGCATAAGTGAATTGTTAAAACTGTTTATCAAGTTTTAATCAATCCTTTTAAATATACGCATTCATTTTAATTGTGCTATCAAGATAAAATACATAAATTTACATAAAGCACTAAAATAAACACTTAAATTCTAAGTCTTCACTTTGCTTCCTTCTTGGATTTTTTTTATTGATATCTTCATGAAATCCTTTATGCTTATTAATATGATCTTTATATAAAACTTGTTTAACACTTATTTTCCACCAAACATATTATTAGTCTAATTTTTATTTTATTGTTATCATCAAAATATATAAAAACATAAATATGTGGTTTAAAGGTCAACAAAATTGACACAAAATAATTGTTATCCATTAAACTACCCATCATTTTTTCAATTCTAACACATCTAAGTTACAAAATCACTTTTAATTTCATCAAGTGACAAATTAAACCCATTTCTCTCATATCTCAAACAAACTCTAAAATACAATCATACATTAATACAACAAAATTATGATTATAAAACAACCAAAACACTTAAATATACAAACAAATTATAAAAACTACAAACAAGTTTTAATAAATTAACTTTAAACATAAATGGGCTAAAACATAAATGGGTGGGTATACTTGGTGGAGTGAAACTTAACAAGAAATGACATCAAGGGAGGGAGGTTGCATTGGTGTTAACAGGTTGGGCGAGTGGATTTTAGAGGGGGGTTGTTGAAAATTTAAAGAAACAAGGTTAGGGTTTGAATTGAAATCAAAGAAGAAGAAGAAATAGGGGAGACGAGAGGACTCTCGGGTTTTAAATCCTTTTAAAATCGCCGATAGAATTTTTATAAAAACAATTGACACATTAGCAATACTGACATAATCTTTTTTATTCCATCGCTATTTCTGTCAAAATAAAATCAAAAGATTTATTGTGTAGAGTTCATGATTGTGTAGAGTTCATGTTGGGTAGGCAAAACAACTATATAAATATTGGAAAATTTATGAAAATTACATAGTTAAAATATAAATCTAAAAGAATTAGTAATAGTTGATATGAAATTAAGTACTTATAATATAACCATATAAAATTTGGTCTATAACATGCGTAGCTCACCCTCTGATTCACTGATTACTAATTAGCTATATCATTGTTCCTTAACAATTCCACCACCAAAAAATTGAGTGACAAAGCAACTATTAAAATTGTTCAAAACTAAAAAGATACACTATATTTACTTATTATTGGCCCATGTTATATTGCAGAGTGGATTAAATTTTTACTGAACATGAAAAGATGTCTAAGCGTTGCTAACATGTTTTCTAATAGAAAAATATTTTAAACCGTAGGGGTTGACTTGATGAAATCTTATTGACTTGGTGGATTCAAAGAAAACCCGGATGATCAGTAAAAATATAATTTAACTAAAAAAATCAAGATTACTTCTCTCTTTCTTTTCTAATATTGAGACAACAATATATTTGAGTGATTCGAGTAACTTCAAGTTACCTTATCAAATTCAAAACTTGGATCATGAGACCATGATAACTCCATATAAAAAAAATCAAAACAAATTATGAAGCTCAATTTCTTATCCATCCATTGTTGAAATATGACATTAAAAAAACTTAATTAAAAAATAGGACCTAAAAAACAACTTGGATTAACCTACCAAACCCGTTACTCGAGTCATGAGACCAAGATAACCTTATAGAAAGCAAATCAAAATAAAATATAAAGGATAATTCCTAATCAATTCAATGTTTAAAGATGAAATTGAAAAAAAAATCAATGAAAAAAGTACACAAAAAAAGAACCTAAGTCAACATGAGTTTACCCATTAAACTCACGTTCCGAGTCAAGAAACTAGGATAACCTCATAGAAAGTATATTAAGATAAATTATGAAGGTCAACTCCCAATCAACCTGATGTTTAAGGATGAAATTGAAAAAAACTCAATTAAAATGAAAGGACAAAAAAAAAACAAACCAAGTTAGTCTTGGTTAATCTGCTAAATCCACGATCAAGTCATGAGACCGGGATAACTCTATAGAAAGAAAATTAAAACAAACTATTTATACCACTTTTTAATCAACCCGATGTTAAAGGATAAAATTGAAGAAAAATTGAATGAAAATTAAAGGACATAAAAAACAACCTAGTTAACCCACTAAACTTATGACTCGGGTCATGAGATCAGAATAACCTCATAAGAAGTAAATTGAAACAAATTATGAATTTCAATTCCCAATCAACCCAACATTGAAGGATAAGATTGAAAAACAAGATTTAATTAAAAGGAATAAATAAAAAAAATTGAGTCAACCTAAGTTAACCAATCAACTTGGAATTTGGGTCATGAGATTGAGATAATCACATGTAGATTATATTAAAATAAATTATAAATCCTAATTTTTTAAAACCTAATGTTAAAGGATGAAATAAAAAAAACTAAATTAAAAAAAAAACGCAACACTATTGTAGTGAACAATGCTTGCGAGAAAGTTTTTGTTAATAAAAAGAAAGGATAAATAAGTATTAGATTTATCCTGTTAAACTCGAGATTTAGATCATGAGACTGCGATCATCTTATAGTAAAAAAATAAAAATAAATTATAAAATTTAATTTATAATAAATTTAATATTAAAAAATAAAATTGAGTTAATTTGTTTTGAGGAATAAGTTAAAAAAAAGACCATTAGTTCTCTATAAAAGTTATTTTATGAATTAAATATTTTTCTCCGACACTAATTATTTTCAAAGGTACAAAAACATGAATAGAAGGGACCATAACTACTAATTAATAACTGGCAATGGTTCAGAAATTCAGCTTTATGCTGTTTTATTTATCCCATAAACTAGCTATTTGGCCACGCTATGCTACGTGGCGCCTAATGAGTTATCGAAAATGAAGGAAAAACGGAGACAATTAAATAAATAAAAAAATAAAAAATGGAAGGATGGTGTTAATCAATGTCTCTAGACTTATTTGTACTGTTGACATTAAAATGATGGTTTTATTGTTATTAACAAAAACAATTGGTATGGTTATCCGGAGTAATTCAATATTTTTATATTTTTTTCAAGGTATTCTTAGAAGGCTCATGTGGATAATGAGTTTTTATATGGTGTTCACGATTTGTTTTTTCATTTTTTTCTTGATTTTTGCACTTAGTTCTTCAATTTTTCATAATGGTATTTTAATTTTTTTATTTGATCTTTAGTTTTTTAATTATTTATTTTATTTGAAGTTATTTATAAAATTGAATTTTTTTAATTTTTTAATCTTTTACTTTTTCTATTTGTCAGATTCAATCTTTATTTTTTTTGCTCTTTGTTTTATTTGGGATAATATCTAATTTTTTTTACGATTTCATTCTTCAAATGTTTTCTATTAGATTTGATCCCAACTCTTTTGATTTTTTTTCTTTGGTAAATATGAAAAACTGATTTTTTTTCTTATAATTTCATTCTTCAACATTAAATTGATTGTGAATTGAGCTTCTTGATTGAGATAGAGTCTAGAATTTCACAGGGTTGCAAGTTTAGGTAATTAACCCAGATTTCAGAAATTTGCTTTTTTGTTTTTGTTTTTTTTATTTATGTTTTTCTAGTTTCATATTTAACATTTATTTAATTAGAAATTTGACTTTATTTTTTTTTTGCTCTGATGGCCAATGCGACATCTTTCATTGTCTATGTGCAGATTTTCACAGTAGCATTAGAATCGTCTTGAAGAGTTTTTTTTTTTTATGGTGGGGCGTTGTCTATGATAGAACGATGATGAGTCTTCATGAGCTTAGCTTCATTCTTTTCATGAGAATGATATTGTAAATTTATTTTTTATAGTTAATTATTATTATTTTTTTTTACTTTATTTACCATCAATATTTTTTTAATCATATTATTAAATGATATTAAATATAATCAAGTGAATGACATTAGTCATATATATTTTTTTTCTTTAAAAACGCTGACAGTTTTCTATTAAAAAACTTTAATCGATTTTATTAGAATCGTTTTCTTTAAAAACGCTGACAGTATTCCTTAATCGATTTTTTTACATTAAAAAAATTTAAATCACTTGTCAATGAGTTTTCTATTACAATATAAACTACAAACTTTAACGCTGACAGTTGAGAGCTTTCCATCACTCAAATTCCATGAAATCCAAAACTACTGTAATCAACTGAATTCTACTTCCAGTCTATCATCATCACCATCTAGCATTTCCTACATGTTCATAACTTTGTGTACCCTTGGTGTCATTTAAGCCAAACAACATTAACAATCACCGAACTTTCTTACAAATATAAACAGAGAAAAACCAACCCTTAAAGGGTTTCGAATCCGAGGAGTGGCAAGACCAACACAAGGAGCCATGAACACTTAACCATTTCATCAATTATCTTTTGTATCTTATCCGACCTAATGTCCTTAGGGTCACAGCTGTATCAGCCAAGTTGGTTTTCTTCTTTTCTCCCAGACCCAGAAGCTAGCCAACCCGAGCAGCAAAAAGAAACGAAGAAAAACATATTAGTTACGATGAGTGCTCCAAGGTCTTAACCATTATTAATACGATGAGTATAGGTTAATTGAAGAAATAAATGATAAAACATAGAAATAAAAATAAAATAGGAAAGGATTGGAATTATAAATTATAAATTACCTTGTGGGCGAGTGTAGATGGGTCAGGTTGGGGCTGTATTTTTTTTTATTGAGGGATTGTACATATTTTTGAGCAATTTTGCTCCTGTTTTTGTTTTTTATCCCAAGAATTCTGTCTTCCTTTTGTTTACTTTCTAAATCTCCTTTTTGGTTGCTTGGTTGCTGGATGATATCTTTTATTTGCATATTGTAGAACCAAAATTTTTTATTAATTAAATTTTACAATGTCTTATTTTTATTTTTATATTAAAAGATAAACTAAAATTGAAATAAATGACATGGAAAATAAATGAACATTCATATATTTTTTGACCAATGAAAAGTTGACATATGAGATGAGATATTCAAGATATCTTGTCATAAATACAAGATCTCATCAATAAAAATCAACCAATAAAATAATATCATGTAACATTGAAAAAAGGACATGAGAGCCCCTATAAACCTCTATAAATAGAGTGTCTTACCTTAGAAAAAGAGAAAAAGAATTCTTGGAGATACAAATTTTCTTCAAGACAAGCTTTTTAAGCAAGGAAGTTCTTTCTTCAAGTAAGAAAACTCTCTCAAAAGTTCTCAAGCCTTCTTCATCTACGCTTAAAGTCTACAAAGAATGAAGCTTTATTAGATTAAGCCTATATGTCCCATAAAAGTTCTTCAACAACACTTTGAATACAAATCAAATGTATTTTTCAAAATATCACATCATCAAATCTCGCTTCGCAATACATGCCTAAATTCAAGTTCATGCAAAGCAAATCACAAATCTTAGCTTGATTTCATAAGTAAATCAAGTCATCATATATCAAATTCAAGGGAAGAAACAAATGATTGTCTTATTCTTTTGAAATAATATTTTAGATAGAGATTGCACCCGATCATATATATTTAATAAAATCATATATTTGTAAACATGTGCTTGTTTAATTTCAAGTACTTAAAATTGTGTCTACAAATTTCAAGTGACTCGCTGGGGACATCTCTACCTCTCATCTCATCCCATCAAGAAAGAATTTTCAACGAACTCTCAATGGCATCTAGGAGCAACATGATCACCATTGTTGCTTACAAAAGCAACAAGGCTATTGATTCAAGTCGCCAACATACCATTAAAGATTCTTCAACCCCGTCATTGGAAATAAAATCCATCACTGAGTTGTATGCACAAACCAAGTCGACATCAACTTCGGATGCAAGAGGGAAACAAGAGCTCACTCTAAAGTTGAAACCACAAGTAACTCCACTACAAAAGTCAAGTGGGGCGTGTGGAATTTTCTTTGGCACTCAAAGTGACTTCGACAATTCACCCATGAAAACTTTTCCATGTCAATCACCAAGGAAGGCTTTGGGTTTTGGCACCATGTCAGTGATGACGACCGAGACTACATCTTTAGAGGATCAATTGGCTAACTTGACAAAACTCGTCGAGGGGCTTTCGACTTTACTTAAGATAAAAGACCACGAGATAATAAAGTTGATGAACAAACTTGAGAGCATGAACGAAGGAGGCAAAACCTCGGCTACCAAGGCTTTTCAAGTAGATCAATTAGATGTCATTGAGGATTCTACAATTAGAGTTGCAAGGAATAGACACAGTATTACCGATGACATCTTCACCACAAATCAACTTAAAGAACTTATCAAGAAAACCATCACGAACTATGTAGAAAGCTTAGTTCAACCCTCGCATTCTTATGTGAAGCCGTACACCTAAAAAATTGACCTGCTAAGGATGCCTCTAGCTATTAACCACCAAAGTTTCAACAATTCAATGGCAAAGGGAATCCTAGGCAACATATAGCTCACTTTGTGGAGCTTGCAACAATGCCAGAACTGACAATGATCTTATAATAAAACAGTTTATTCATTCCCTGAAAGGTAATGCCTTTGACTGGTATAATGACTTGGAGTCTGGCTCGATCAATAGTTGGGAGTAATTGGAATGTGAGCTTTTTAACCGCTTCTATAACACTCGTTATGTGGGTAGTATGATTGAACTCACCAATGCACATCAGTGGAATGAAGAGCTTATCATCAACTACATTCATCAGTGGAGAAACCTTAGCCTTAATTATAGAGATCAGCTCACCGAAACTTTTACGCTAGACATGTTTATTCAAGGGATGCATTGGGGATCACATTATATTTTATAAGGCATCAAACCAAAGTCTTTTAAAGAATTGACTACTCGAGCACACAACATGGAACTTAGCATTATGACAGCTAAAGGCTCATTATTACCTACACAAGAGCCCAAGAGAAATATGCTTGAAGGTCATAGATTCGGAAAGAGCACTCTAAAGGTCAAGGGAAAGTAGTCTTTAGTAGTTAACTCTACTGCTTTAAAGGTACTAAATAGAGTTAAGAGGAATGATCGTGCAACACCAGCTACTTTTTAAAAGTGCGAAAGAAAGAAGCCATCCCTGAAAAAACGATAAGAAAAAGTGTATTCATTCCCCAACTCAGAGGATGCTAGATAATCTGCTTGAGGCAAATCTCATCAGGTTAACAAAGGTGAAGCATCCCGAAAAAGCAAACCAAGTAGTTAATTCAAACTATTATAAATATCATTTCTTGATCAGCCATCCCGTAGAGAAGTGTTTTGTGCTGAAAAAAAAGATAATGAGGCTATCTGAGAATGGGGATATCATTTTTTATAATGAAATAATAGCCTCCAATATCACAACCATGGTCAATTTAAGCCCATGCTAGTTGTTCCCTACAATAAGTTTCAGCTGCTTTGAACTTATAAAACTTGGAGTCATTTTGCCTATGAGCTTCACTGTATCCTTAAGTCAAACTTCATGTATAACCCTTGCATCTCAAGATGGCAACTTGAAGCCTGATTCATCTAAAAATTATGACGATGAAGGATAGACTTTAGTCATGCATAGAAGAGAAAAGAAGAAGCATATGCAGATGACAAAGCTAACTAAGAGCTTCTCGCTTCATATTCTTCTAAGACACTTTTTACCGATGCTCTTTTGATGGAGTCGTTTTATGCTATCTCGGAGAGGAAGAAGCTATAAAAGCACTAGAAGAAACACACTCGAGGATTTGTGGGGCACACCAATCGGGTCTTAAACTTAACTTTTAAATCAAAAGAATGGGGTATTATTGGCCTACAATGGTGAAAGATTGCATAAAGAATGCTAGAAAATGCCAATGTTGTCAATTGCATGCTAATTTGATCCACAACCACTTGAGCCTTTATACCCAACAGTTGCTTCTTGGCCTTTTGATGCTTGGGGACTTGATGTGGTAGGACCATTGCTGAAACGCTCTAGGGGGTATCTTTACATATTGATCGCAACCGATTACTTTTTAAAGTGGGAAAAAGCTACAACATTAAAAAAGGTCAAGAAAGAGACAGTTGTAAACATTATTTGAAAAAACATCATCTACAGTTATGGGGTACCAAGATATATCATAACTAATAATGGAAAGAAGTTCTATAATATAACCATGAACAAGTTGTGTGCATAGTTCGGTTTCAAATAACATAACTCTTCTATGTACAATGCTTCGACTAATGGCTTGACATAAGCTTTTAACAAGACCTTATGCAATATTCTCAAGAAGGTGGTGAATCGTTCGAAGAAAGATTGGCATGATAGAATTGAAGAAGCATTACGGGCTTATTATACTACATTCCGAACATCGACTAAAACTACTCCATAGTCCTTGGTATACGGGGTTGAAGTTGTTTTTCCACTAGAATGTCAAATTCCATCTTTAAGAATTGCGATCCAAGAAGGACTCTCCCATGAAGACAATGTCTGTCTACGCCTCGAAGAACTTAAAGCTTTGGATGAAAAACGTCTTGAGGCACAACAATAATTAGAATGTTATCAAGCACGACTTTGCAGAGTTTTCAACAAGAAGGTGTGACCGTGCTCATTCCAAGAAGTAGATCTTATCTTAGCAATACGACGCTCGATAATCATGTCAAAACGCATGGGTAACAAGTTCCTCTCAAAATGGAATGGCTCTTTTTATGGTTCAAGAAGTTTACACCAACAGAGCTTACAAAATTATCGATGAGAATGGATTAAGAATTGGGCCTATCAACGACAAATTCTTAAAAATATACTATGCTTGAAATTTGATGAAGCTCCTGGCTTGTACAAGTTAAAACTGCGAAAGGAAAAAAGAACATAAAAAAAAACATAAAAATTGAACTACGTTATGACTTGATCCTTTATCCATAAAGGTACGTAGGCAATTTAGAGCTCATTTCAAGTACAGTCATGCAAAAAAAAAATTGATTGAAAAAAAATCCTTTGAACTAAGTTATAAGTTGATTCTTTATCCACAAAAGCACGTAGGCAACTTAAAATTTATTCTGAGTATAGTCACATCATTTTTTAAAGTTGTTCAAACCTATATGACTGTTCGCATGGAAAAAGAGGGATAAATAAACCTTAAAACACAATTATAACATGGAAATCTAGATAACAAGATGCAAAATGAAGACAAAATATAGACTTTATTGATAAAGAAAAGTTTTACTACATCAAGTGTATATTCTCAACATAAAATCAAAAGCTAGTGTTGCCAAAAATAGATAGTAGTATAAGATATGAGAAACTATCGGCATATTATGGCTTTCGATTATGTTTTTCTAACTCTTTTAGTTTGGTCTCCAATAATCCTCTTAATTTTTAAAGAATGACTGCATCGACTTCACTTATCATATAAGAAGTAGATATTGTGGTGATCATTGCTCGAATGTTGGAAGTAATGACTTTTCTCTTAGAAAGCTCTTCCTCATGCGTCCCGAGGGATAACTCTAACTTGGTGCTGCAGCTCCATAAATTGTTCCTCTACTTTTGTTATTTCAGCATTAGTGGCTGAAAAAATAAAATCTAGAAACATCCTCTCGCGGTTGCAAGGAGGTTGAGAGTCACCAAACTTTACGTGACTAGATGACATAATAACAACATCCTTATAGAAAAAGTTGCTGATGCGTTGAGGCTGCTGCTCGTTGCGGTTTCATTACAGATGAAACCCATTAACTGCTGATGCAAAGCTTGTTGAATTTACCACATATTGAGCTTGAGCTTGCATAAAAGCATTAATGTAGATTAGCTGAGCCTGTTGCAATGCATGCTTGGTTAACCACTGCTACCGCTGCTTTGAGCAAGATTTCGAGGGAATGCAAAAAGTGCATTAGGTAACTTGGTGCCCATAGATGATGATGATGAAACGTGGTCTGAATAAACACTTCCATTGATAGTTCCTGGTGTTTCACTACGAGTGGAAGTTGCAGCTGCAGCTGTAAATTGTAGCTACTTTTGAAGCTGAAGGATTTATTGATTCCATTGTTGCTATTGCTGATTTCGTTGCATCTGCTACTGCATAATTGGTGCATTTACAGTACCAATAGTAGCTAACATAACAGAGCCAGAGGTTCGAGCAGGAGTGGACCCAAGGTTAAGAGTTCGGGCTAAGCTATCAACAACATTGTTGATAGGCATTGTTGAAACAGGGAAGTCTGTTAAATCCGACCGAGAGAACACAATTGACTGCCCAAACATTTAATGGAGTCTTTCCTCCAGCCATATTGGCCTTCCTCTCTCCTTCCATAATTGAAGTGTCATGCATCTCCTCCACTTTTCCCCTTTTCAGAAACATGGTAATTCGTCTGTTGTGTTGCTTGGGCTACAATGATAAAGTGATTGATATGTTTTGTTGCCTCTAGGGGGCTTCTGAGAAGAGCATGATTTTGTGCTAGCGATGAAACATCAAGACTTGGGGAAGCTGTGGTTCCGTTGATGGAAGCAAATGACATTGTAAATGGATGAGAAGTCAGAGGCCTTAAATGCCAGTGTTCGTGGTTGTTGTGGTTTCTTTTCACCAGTATTTCCACTTGCGCTATAGGCACTACCCATTGGTGTAGGATTCATCAAAGCAAAGTTTGCGGGAAGTATTGGCATTAAATCCTGGCCATAAATACTCATGTTTGAATGGGAAACTCGACAGTCAACAGTTGATGGACTGTCTTCACCACCTAATTCACTCTCAAGTTGGCGGGCTTGGTGAGTAACATTCTGATTTTGCATCAGCTGCCGCTGCTGGTTCAACAAGGATTGATTACGTTGCTGGTTCAGTAGGGATTGATTATGCTGCTGATTCTGTAAATGCTTGGATTTTGATGAACGCTGCTGATTCCACCTAATTCACTCCTACGTGGTTTATGCTGCTGATTTTGCAAATGCTTCTGGGATGACGAGGAGACACTAAAAATACTTGGATTTTGATAAAAATAGTTGGATTTTGATGACCCTGTTGGCTTTTTTGTGTTTGTGTGAATGGTTGTTGCTGTCGCTGAAGCTGTGAAGGATGAAGCATTCAGAAGAATAAAATTGATCCATTAAACAAAGGCATAACCTGAGGATGGGTTCCTCTGTAAGTTATTCTGGCCCTAACATGTGCAGGGATTGGAATCTGGTATGCACTATTCTGCAAAATTGTCAAGCATTGAGTTTTATTGCCTGGGAAGTTTGGGCAGTTGAAGCTCATTGTTGTAGCACCAGTTATTGCTGATGTCGTGGCATTTATTGAAGCAAAACTTTAGCTACTTGAAGAAGCTACATTGCCAGCAATAGGGGAAGGCCTTAAACTGACTGGTCGGATGGAAGCTGTTAATGCTGCAGTAGCTTGTTATTTATTCATGGGGAAGATCAAACTTTTATTTTTGTATTTTAAAAGTATTTTTTTAAAAAAATAAATTTTATTTTTATTTTTTTTATTTTAAATCAATATATTTTTGATGTTTTAAATTATTTTAATACTATGATATTAAAAATAATTTTTAAAAAATAAAAAAAAAATTATTTTAATACATTTCTGAGTAAAAAACATTTTAAAAAACAATTATAATTATATTTCTAAATAAACTAAAAAACAGGGAATTGCTTGCAAAATATTAGTATGAGCCCTAGAGGGCAGGACTCGCTGGAACAAAATCAGCAAGGATATAAATACAAAAATAAATAAATAAATAAAAATTACAAGGACATATACCTTTCTTGTCACCAATGCTTTAGGAGATTATACAAAGATGATTAACGGCTTTTTTCGCTGTTGCTATCTGAACTAGAGATTGGGTTCCAAGCCATACTCTCGAAGAATAAGCATTAGAGATCCGGAGAGCAAGCTCACGTACTTCATAAAAAAAAGACATTATGCACGAGTTCACCAAGAAATTGGATACCTGTTAGAATTGATGCAGGCGACACGAGGAAAATATGGGGAGTCGCTAGCAAGGTCATTTATTGGATGAAAGGCTGTGTGACGATGCTGCGCTATAGTAAAGAAAAAGAAAGAAAGAAAAGGAGCCCTTGATCACCATCTACACAAGACAAGCTGAGAATTAGCAGACGCCCTCTGTAATTACTTGTAGTAAACAATAGTTGAATGTGTTGGGAAAACTAGGGACAACTAACCGGATCAATTTAGCGGAATACAATTCACAATTCACAAGTCCCAATCCTTTTTCCCTCTTTGTGCAGTAAAAACAGATTCAAACAATGAACAAATATAATGCAACAATCACACAAATCAACACCAAGATTTTTACGTGGAAAACCCGATGCGGGAAAAACCACGGGACCGGAGTCCACCTAAAAACTTCCACTATCACAAATAATGGGTTCACAATAGTTCTTCCTCAGATTCAACTAAGGGCTACAACATATATATCATCAAGAACAACTTATTCTCGGATTACAACAAGATTAAAGAGAGTAATGTTAGAGAAAAGCTCACAACACTGACAGCCCCGTTTTCTGTCCAAACGGCCAGCTTCCACACCACCAATCTTCGATCCAACCGTCCAGAATGAAGAGGAATGTGTCTAGAAGCTGCTGTCAAAATCTCAGCCCGATCCAACGGTGAACGAGCTGGAAATCGAAGAAAGAACGCAGGCTGCTCTGCTGCCTCTTCTTCTTTCTTTCTCTCGGTTTTCTTCTCCTCTCTTGTTCAAAATAGCTACTGCCATCTACAGGTACCCGTTTCAATTAATTTTAAATCAAAGAGGCAGCCAGCTGCCTCCTTAATTAATGTGATGGTCCCCCCATCACATGGTGCGGGACCACACAACAAATCTCCCCCTCACGCACCATGTGAGGAATTCCGCCATACCGGCGATCAACATGTAAGCTTCAATTTAGGAGGCTCGACAAGCCTGCCTCCCTTCGCAAAACTCAAACTTCTCTCTCGATAGAGGTTTGGTCATCATATCTGACACGTTGTCATCAGTATGGATCTTCTCAACAACAAATGACTTCATCTCCATAGCATCTCGAATCCATTGATATCTAACCTCAATGTGCTTTGACCGAGAGTGAAAAGTAGGATGCTTACGAGATGGATTGCACTTTGACTATCACGGTGCAACACAAAGTTCTCTTGAACTAGGCCAAGTTCATGTAGGAACTTCTTCATCCATAACAACTCTTTGCCCCCTTCGGTAAGAGCAATATATTCAGCCTACGTAGTGGATAATGCCACACATTTTTGCAACCTTGATTGCCATGAGACTGCTCCCCCTGCAAACTTCATCAAGTATCCCGATGTGGACTTTCTAGAATCAACATCACCACCATATCTCGCATCTCGTGTATCCATCCAACACAGGTTTATCATTACCAAAACATAAGCTGAAACTAGAAGTACCTTTGAGATACCCGAGTATCCATTTCACTTGCACAGTGTTCTTTACCGGATTGGAGAGGAACCGACTAACCACACCAACCGCATGAGCTATATCCGGCCTTGTGCAAACCATGGCATACATCAAGCTACCAACTCGGATGCATAAGGAACCTTTTTCATCTCATCTCTTTCTTCATCACTTGAAGGACACTGCTTAGAACTTAGTTTAAAGTGGCTTGCAAGTGGAGAACAAACCGGTTTGGAGTTGCTCATGTTGAATCTCTCAAGTACCTTTTGGACATATCTCTCCTGAGATAGCCAAAGTTTCTCCTTCTTCCGTCACGTGTGATCTTCATGCCAAGAATCTGTTTTGCCGGTCCTAAGTCTTTCATTGCAAAAGACTTGCTTAACTCTTCCTTCAAAATCTGAATCTTCTTAGCATCATGGCCAACAATCAACATATCATCCACATACAACGGGAGAATAATAAAGTTTCCATCTCGGAAACCTTTTCATAAATACACAATGATCGAAGTGGTCCCGTCATAACCATGATCCACCATGAAAGAATCAAACTTCTTGTACCATTGTCTTGGAGCTTGCTTTAACCCATATAAGCTCTTTTTCAACTTGCAAACTAGCTGCTCTTTACCTTTTGCTTCAAACCCTTCAGTCTGTTCCATGTAGATCTCCTCATCTAAATCACCATGGAGAAAGGCGGTTTCACATCAAGTTGCTCAACTTCAAGATTCAAACTAGCGGCTAAGCCAAGCACAACTCGGATTGAAGACATCTTGACCACTGGTGAAAAGATTTCTTCAAAATCAATACCCTTCTTCTGACCGAAACCTTTCACAACCAATCTTGCCTTGTACCTTGGTTGTGAGCAATGTTCATCAATTTTCAACCTGAACACCCATTTGTTCTTGAGTGCTCTCTTACCTTTAGGAAGCTTCACTAACTCAAAGGTATGGTTTTCATGCAAGGATTTCATCTCTTCTTGCATTGCTTGCAACCACTCACTTTTCTTCTCATGTGATATGGCTTCATCAAAGCATTCGGCTCTCCCCCGTCAAGAACCAGGTACATACTCATGAGGAGAGTATTTGGTGGAAGGTTGGCGAGGTCCGGTTGACCTCCTCAATTGTGGCTCATCCGGAGCTTCTGCATAACCCGTTCGGAAATAACATCAATATCATCATTAGGCGATTCGGGATCACCAACTAATGGCTCATCAAGAAAACCACCATTATCATCATTTTGCAAATCTCCCCCATGATTAACGGGCATCAAAGGTAACGTGGAGTAGGTCTTGGATTTGAATTAGATGGAATAAAAGTTGTAGACTCTGTTTTCTCCTTCAGTTCAAAGTCTTCAATGGTTTGATCTTCAAAGAAGATAACATCTCTCGCTTCTCACAATTTTCTTCTTCTTTGGATCCCACAACCTATAGCCAAACTCATCATCTTCAGATCCCAAGAAAATACATTGCTTTGTCTTGCTGTCAAGCTTGGACCTTTCATCCCTTGGAACATGTACAAATGCTCTACATCCAAACACTCTCAAGTGTGCATAGGAAACATCCTTTCCTTTCCAAACTCTATCTGGAACATCAAACTCAAGAGGAACTGATGGAGAAAGGTTGATCATGGCAACCGCTAGCCTTCATTGCCTCACCCCAAAAGGACTTAGGCGGCTTTGCATGAGAGAGCATACATCTAATTCTTTCAACAATGGTTCTGTTCATTCTCTCAGCCACTCCATTCTGCTGTGGAGTCTTAGGAACTGTCTTCTCCAACTTGATGCCATGTTCCCTGCAATACTTCTCAAAAGGACCCCTGTATTCACCACCATTGTCTGCTCGAACACATTTCAGCTTTCTACCAGTTTCTCTTTCAACTCGCATGGAAATCCTTAAAGACATCAAGCACTCGATCTTTGGATTTCAAACAAATGGCCCAAATCTTCCTGGAGTGATCATCAATAAAACTAACAAAGTACAATGCACCTCCAAGAGACTTATCAATCATTGAGCAAATATCGGTATGAACTAAATCAAGAACATGTGATCTTCTATGTGGAGGTGATCTTTGAAATGCAACTCTATGTTGTTTACCAACTAAACAATGAGTACATGTGTTCAAGTTCATACCTTTTAAAGGAAGGTAGTTCTTCTTGGCAAGGATGCCAAGGCCTTTCTCACTCAAATGTCCAAGCCGCTTATGCCATAGATCGGTAGAGCAATCTTCAATTGCATTCACCTCCCCTTTGATCACCTTGGCTTGTGACATGTAAAGACCCATCTTCTTCCCTTTAGCAACAATTAGGGAATTTCTGGAGAGCTTCCATTTACCATCTCCAAAGTAACTATGATAGCCTTCTTCATCAAGAGTACCAGTAGAGATCAAATGTAGGCGCATATCAGGCACATGCCTAACATCTTTGAGTAGCAACTTGCACCCGGTATTGGTTTCCAACCAAATATCTCCAATGCCCACAACACTAGCCATCCCTTGATTTCCCATCCTAACTTGACCAAAGTCACCAAGCGGTGTAGGATGTGTAAAAATCATGTCGGGGTGTAACATGGTAAGAAGCTGCTGAATCCGCAACCCAGGTGGTATCTTGACATGCAAGATTAACACGGCCATCATCACACACAATGGCAACATCACCATCAAACACAACTGCAGCATGTACCATTCTCTTCATTCTTGTCTTCATCTCTACCCTTTTTATCTCTTTTATACTTTCTCAATCCTTTTGCATATGCCCGAGCTTGTCACAATAATAACACTTAAACCCCTTCCTTGATCGAGATCTTCCTCTTGGCTTCCATTTGCCTTTTCTATTCTTTGGATTCTCCATCTTGCTTGCCGTGAGAGAACCCGCTTTGACTTCTCCTCGACTTTCTGTAACAAGTGCATGAGACTCGGAAGTGCTTGTCCCTTTCCTCCTCTTCTCTTCATTGAGGATACAATCCTTCACTTGTTTTCAAAGTGAGCTTTCCATTCGGAGTAGAATTGCTAAGTGACACTACCAAAGTCTCCCAACTATCCCAAGCAATGAACTCAATAGGATTAATGCTTGCATTTCATCGGCTAACTCAAGGTTCATCAATGACAGCTGATTCAAGAACCCTTGGAAAACATTTATATGCACTTTGAAGCATCTTCACCATCTCTATACTTCAAATTCACAAGGTCTCTAATTACAAAAACCTTGTTTTGTGCACTCTCCTTGGCAAATGTTTCTTCCAACATCTTCCATACTTGTATAGCAATCATGTTCTTGAGAAATATGATTAATGGACTTAGAAGATACCCATTTTCTAACATTAGCGGTAGCCTTTCTATTTAGTCCATTCCATTTTGCATCATCCATGTCATCGGGCTTTATTCCTTTACATTCAATCGGCAAAGCCAAATCATTGCAATATAAGTGATCCTCCATCATTGTTTTCCATAGGAAATAATTTGAGGAAGTGAGCTTTATCATACCCGAATCTTCCTTTTCCATTTTAAGCGCACAAGAATTCAATCTACACAACCAAATGCTCGATACCACTTTGTTGGGAAAACTAGGGACAACTAACCGGATCAATTTAGCGGAATACAATTCACAATTCACAAGTCCCAATCCTTTTTCCCTCTTTGTGCAGTAAAAACAGATTCAAACAATGAACAAATATAATGCAACAATCACACAAATCAACACCAAGATTTTTACGTGGAAAACCCGATGCGGGAAAAACCACGGACCGGAGTCCACCTAAAAACTTCCACTATCACAAATAATGGGTTCACAATAGTTCTTCCTCAGATTCAACTAAGGGCTACAACATATATATCATCAAGAACAACTTATTCTCGGATTACAACAAGATTAAAGAGAGTAATGTTAGAGAAAAGCTCACAACACCGACAGCCCCGTTTTCTGTCCAAACGGCCAGCTTCCACACCACCAATCTTCGATCCAACCGTCCAGAATGAAGAGGAATGTGTCTAGAAGCTGCTGTCAAAATCTCAGCCCGATCCAACGGTGAACGAGCTGGAAATCGAAGAAAGAACGCAGGCTGCTCTGCTGCCTCTTCTTCTTTCTTTCTCTCGGTTTTCTTCTCCTCTCTTGTTCAAAATAGCTACTCGCCATCTACGAGTACCCGTTTCAATTAATTTTAAATCAAAGAGGCAGCCAGCTGCCTCCTTAATTAATGTGATGGTCCCCCCATCACATGGTGCGGGACCACACAACAGAATGGGGCTTCACAGTAGTTCGCATCCCTGTAATTACAGTAGCTGTATCTAACCTGAAATATTATTTGTATACTCGGATGATCATAAAGGATAACTCAAACTATTGAAAGACTGAATTTAACATGTGTTTTAGTTCAAATTTATATGAATTTTTAATTGAGATTTATTAATTAGATTTTATTTGTTGGTTTTGATTATTATTAAATATTTTATTTAATGGCCCAATGCTTGTTCTACTTAGAGTTTTAATATTTATATTCTATTTTTTTTTAATGTTATGGAGTTTTGATGATTAATTAAAAATATTGTAGAGTTACATATTTCTGATCCTTTTTTTTTCTTTTAATTCTTAGTTTTTTTTCTCTGAAAGTTTATTTATTTTTACTTTATTTTTTTTTTCATTATTCCGCATCATGTTGTTGATTAACTGAGTGGAAATATGCAGGAACTCACCAACATCTCTATCGGGCTTAATCAAGTCTCTTTCAATAACAAGCTCGCGCCATCCATCATGCAGTTGCAGGAATAATATCATCCAAAGCAGGACTTCAGTATGTTGGGCCTTAGTTGGATGCAATGAAAGCTGTTGCTGATGCTCATGCTAAACACTCATTAAAGCTCTCTGAGACTGCACTACGGGATTTTAAGGCCCAGCTAGAAGAAGACCCAATCTTTCATAGGCATCTATCATCCCTATATGACACTTTATTACAGCAAAACTTCTGCAGGTTGATTGAGCTATTCTCAAGGGTTGAGATTGCTCACATCGCTGACCTGATTGAACTGCCCATAGATCACGCTTCAAAGTTGGAGAAGAATCAAATGCATTCGAAAAAGTTGACAAAGATCGGTCTTCGACTGATCTGTTTTGTGAGAAGAAGGTTTTTGATCAGTCTTCGGCTGATTTGCAGGCAGCTCTAGTGATAGTGGAAGTGACAAGGATAGCGAGAGTGACAACAATGATAGTGGGAGTGACATTGTAAGTCGCGGCAGAAGCAGGAGCAGAAGCAGAAGCCTAGTAAGAAGTGGGATTGGGAATGGCAGTGATAGTGAAAGCGATGCTTTTTTTCCAATAATGAGGGTTCTGATAAGGATGTTGATATCATGACAAGTGATGATGATAAAGAACCCCAACATAAGTTGCAGGCCTCTGAACCAGGATTATTAGCATCACCTGATCCATGGAGGTTTGTGCCGAATGGGACCGATGACAAGTTTAATGGCAATGGATTTGATGCAGTTGACATTGAGGGTCACACCTCCGCTCTAGTTGACATTGATGGTGCCATAAATCTGATGCTATTGACATTGATAAAGACTTGGCTGGTGATGAAAAGGACATTGAAATAGCTGCAAGTGATGGTTTGGCCTGATCCAATAAAGGTGAAGAACCTGTGCAAGGAACAAAATCCATTTTTCCTGATCATGATATAATTCAAGAGCGCCAAATATTCAGAGGAAATTTATTTGATGATAATGATAACCTGTTAGGGACAGCTTTAGGCATGAGCAGTTTGATAGCTCAGAGAAGTCACCCGTGTTAACAAACTATCGCACCTATCGCAGTTTGGCACTGCTGGCACTGCCAACTATTGTGAGAGTCAATGGAGAAATAAGGATACACGAGTTTCTTAGAGAAAAAAGGGTGGAGACTCTCACAATCTAGCCTCAATTACTGGAGAGAGGTTGAGTGGTCTTGGAGCTCTAACGGTAATATGTTCAAACCAAGATAACAATCCAATCAAGCCTATAAATCTGGCAAGTTCAAACTTACAATAACTCTGCATGGTAGTTCAGCAAACTTAGGGATTCTCTGCTATCAAATTCTCTATTTTCAAGCTGTCATCGTAACAAACTCCTCTGCCATGAAGCTGTCATCACAACAAATCAGCACTGTCATCAACCAGATTTCAAGGGATTTCCCTTTTATTTTACAGCTGAATCATTGTATCTTATTAGTTTAAATACTTCACTTGTACAGCCTAGTAGTTCATGTAGAAAAAATAAGAACAGAAACTGAATATTCATTTGCAAAACACTCTGTCAGCCCAGCTTATTTTTTTCTTTAACCCGCACAAGTTAAAAAAAAGAAGAAGAAAGCCATACATACCTGCCAAGACTGTTGGTGATGCTGGACTGCAAGGGGGAGGCTGCACTACTAGTAGAGGAGTAGAAGGACTACTAGATGGAGGTTGTATTGTTAATAAAAAAGCAGAAGGAAGGACTGCGTGGTTGGTGACAAAAAGAAAGGCAATGTAGTGTTCTTTTATAGCCACACCAGAGAGCCTTTCCTGAATACGAAAAAAGAAGAAAAACAAATCCTTCTACTCTATGACAATAAGATTAGTTTGCTATGTCTTTTCATCTTCTGAAACAGGCGCACAAGGGAGTTAAGTTTTCTTTCCTGTTCAAGGCATAGTGACAACGAAAATAAATGGGAACAATTCCTATTTTGTGATAGAAAGGTCAGCTGCGAAAACAAAAGTGAACGACTCCAATTTTGTGATAGAAAGGTCGGCTCTGCAAACAAAAGGGAGCATGGAGAGGACAAAATCTTTCCTGCAAGCTAATCTAAGCCTTTGGCTTTATCTCGTGATCAAGACGGTTATGCAAGTGGATGATCCTTCATGCTTTCTATTTGTTTTTCTTTCCATGAAACAAATACAGCCTGTGCAAGTGTGAACCAAATTCGACAGAGCTGCATTCACAATTGCTTCAACGGCAGCCAAGGGGGGAATGTTTCGGGAAGGGATTGTGTGGACTGATAATGAAACTGAAACTCTTGAGAGAGGGCATCTTGACTCGCATCTATGCTCCCATGGTCATTGGCCATGGACTTAAGGAATCTGATGCAAGCCTGATCGCATATGTTTTTTTTTTCTCATCACACAAAGTGTGGGCTTACTTTACTGTAAGCAGCATTGATAATACAAAATAGATGATGAATAAAATTCATAGGTTGTGCACAGCATGAATGAAATTCTATTGTCTCGAATTGGTTTTGACGAGGTAGAGCTAAATAGCTATGTCTCATCCATGCAAACTTGACGCAGTAGAATCTATCAAGTGATTCTGAACAATTAATTAAAGACTTGTTATAACTAGAGGAAAATTGCTCCGGATAATAAAATATATGCATGTATGGATCAATGAGACAGGTCTACACGTAAGAGGAGGTCTAGTCGTACTAAACCAAAATAATAACTCAAAAGGATCATAACTTTTGATCCGACTTGTCATAACCTATTTTTTGGGTTATTCCTCAAATTCATTTTTTCTCTTCCAAAAATAAAAACAAAATATTTGGAGTAAAAACAAAAAAATCCAAAAAACATAATAACAGTGAGAAGAGGATGACGGAGCGCCCAAACAATGGCTAGAAATTGATTAAGGAGGTTCAAAAATACAAAGATTGAAATTTAACAGTATACTTTTTACTGATGAAGAGCCTTGTTGACAAAAAAAATTTAATTTGAAAAAGAAAGGTCCAAAAATAAATATTTATAAACTCAATTAAATTTTTTTAGAGGTTTAATTGAATTTATATAAGGTTTGATTGTAAGATAAATTGATTTTTAAGTCAATTTGGACTTTAATTGAAAGAAATTAAAGTTCAATGGTCAAATTACATTTTTTAAAAGTTGATTTGGTCAAATCATGGGCTTAATTGCATAAATATTGAAGTTGAATGACCAATTGAGGACTTGATTAAATAAATGAAAAACCAAGGACCAAACTGGTAAAGGGCGCTGAAATCTGGAGTTTGAATTGAAGTTCGTCAGAGGTGTAATTAGAGATAAATCACAAATTAAAGGACTAAAGCGTAATTGGCAAAAAACAAACAGTGTTCATATTCTTCTTCAGTGAGGGTGGTTGAGTGGCCTCCTTCCCAAGGCGTTGACGCCTCGTTTCTTCCCCAAATTAGATGAAACTTGCACGCAAATGATCCCCTAACACTTGACTACACAACAGTGTAAGCTGTTCAGGCTTATCGAGGCTGAAGAGGCGGTGGCACCGCCCTAAAGTGGCCAACCCGACCAGCTATATTCCTGCACAAAACTGACAGTTCATCATTGCTACTTTGAACCAATGGTTGGGATGCTTTCGGGTCGAACCAAAGGCCGAGATTTGGCACCAGAAGAGACAAAGTGTCCCTCTTCCACCACCTATAAATAAATTTGATTTTCATGCACCGTGACATGAAGAAATTTGGGTCCAAAATCGGCCAAAAACCAACTTCCAACACCCGGTTTCTACCATCCTCACTCTCTCTCTCTGTGTTCCAACCGCCTTAACACACTATCATTAGCCCGTCCGCCACCCTATCCACCACAAAGAACACCACCGAGAACAGCCACCAGCGCCACCAGGTCAGCTTCCTTCCTTCCTTCTTCTTCTTCTCCAGCCACGTCCTCTACTGTTCACTAGGCCAGGCAGCGCCTGCCCAAACCAAAATTGTTGGCCGGGTTCAGCCTAGTCCAAAACTTTCCAAAAAAAATTCCTTTAATTTTTTTTTGTGATTTTCCCGTATATTTTTATCAATTTTGCTTAATATTAATTTGTATTTTTATACCGTAAAGATACAAATCCGGTATTAATATACCCGGTTTTCGTCAAAACATTGTAAAAAATTATAAAACAAAAAAATATTTTGTTTTCATGCATACGGCCAAGTCTCTAAAAGATAGAAAAAAAAAATCATATCGTTTTTTATACAGAGAACACAAAAAAATTCAAAAATATGTTTTAGCATGCATGTTGGCTTTAATAACAAGTTTATTAGAGCCATGAGAACTAGGGCAATATTTCAAAAAAAAGCCAAAAAATATTTTTTTTTCTTTTAGTATTTAGGATTATGAATTTCTATGTAAAACACATTCCTGATATTAAAAAGATAGTTTCTTTTATATAGACATTAGAATAGATAGGTTTTTACCTGATAAGATAAGGATCTTCTTACGGAGAAGGACTTTTCTTAAACCTTAGATGGAACAACAATTAGAAAACACGACAAGACCTTAGTTTTGTATCATATAATTAAACAATGTAGCTTACCTTAGGTAGGGCGTATTTGGGGTGCTAATACATTTTCTTTACGTAACCAGTCCTTGTACTCGATCTCTAAGACCAGTTAGGGTTCTTAGTGATCAAAATACTAGGTGGCGACTCTCATTCCGCTTTTCACAAATAAAAGACAAGAATTCCTTGTCCGCCCCATTTCCCGATTACATCAAACCTACATGAGAAGTTAAATATCGCCGCAACGCCGCACACATGTGACACGATTGTTGGATCGTACTCGAATTTTTACAGAAGCTTTTGAAAGCTATTTTTCCTATAGTAGCCATTACATTATTACACCGACCATTGGATCTTTGACAGCGCTACCATGTTACCAAGTATTGCTTTGTGTTACTAAACTTTTGGGCCATAAAGATGCACCTTTGCATTTAACCTATTCGAGTTATCAGCATTAACGAATTCTTTAAAGAAAAAAAAATTTCAAAGTATTAGATCCTCTCAATCATATTTTTGAGATATGCTAACTTATTTTTAAAAGTAAGTGAACTTGTCTCGAGGGGACATCTGTAGAAACCAAAATTTTCAACCAATCAAATTTCACCATGTGTTATTTTTATTTTTACATGAAAAGATAAAATAAAATTGAAATAAATAACATGGAAAATAAATGAGCCTTCATATATTTCTTGGCTAATGAAAGGTTGACACATGGGATGGGATATTCAAGATATGTTGTCATAAATGTAAGATTCCATCAATAAAAATCAACCAATAAAATAATATCATGTGACATTGAAAAAAGGACATGAGAGCCCTTACAAACCTCTATAAATAGAGGGTCCACCCTAGAATAAGTGAAAAAGAATTCTTGGAGATACAAATTTTCTTTAAGAAAAGCTCTTCAAGTAAGCAAACTCTTTCAAAAGTTCCCAAACCTCTTTCATCTACGCTTAAAATTTGCAAAGAATAAATCTCTGTCGGATCAAGCCTAAACTCCCCATAAGAGTTTTTCAATAACACTTTGAAAACAAATCAAAGGTACTCTTCAAAGTATCACATCATCAAATCTCGCTTCGTAATACACGTCTAAATTCGAGTTCTGGCAAAGCACAAATCTTGGCTTGATTTCAAAAATAAATCAAGTCATCATATATCAAATCCAAGGGAAGAATCAGAGGATTGTCTTATTTTTTTGAAAAAAATATTTAGATAGAGATTGCATTCGGTCATATATATTTAATAAAATCATATATTTGTACACGTGTGCTTGTTTAATTTCAGGCGCTCAAAATTATATCTACACATACAAGTCAGACTATACATGCTCGTGACTGAAAGTATTTAGAACGATGCATGCCATAACTTAATTTTGATTCTTCTTAAATATAAAATAAATTCTCAACTAGAAAGAAAAAATTTAAATAAAAGTGAAAAAAAGTATTTAAAAAAACAAATATATATATATATATATCGAAAAATAAAATTAAAATAATTGAAAAAAATAAAAATAAAATTTGAAGAGGAATGCAATTAGGAGTGAAATTGAGAAGAAAAATTAAGGAAAGGGTTAGAGAAGTTTGTAAATAGTTGTTAGACGTTGCTCCTAGATCAGAAAGAAGTCAACCATCAAGAGATCCTAAAAGATCAAGAAATAATTTCTCATAGGACTCAAAATCTTCCCCTTTCGATTAACAATCTCATCCTTACATTATAAAGATTCATTTATGAATTATGAACATTCATATCTCTTTTAGTAGTAGTCTGAGTATTAGGGAATGTCTTATTGTCAAAGAAGTCAAAAAGGAAATCCCAACTTTCATTTCCCTCCTAAGCTTCTCATTTCATACAATAAACTATTTTTCAACATTTCTTTTCTTTACTTCACTCGCTTTCGAGTCGACGAAGAAAAGAAGATTCTCAAAAGTGAGTGAGAGGTATGCAATCACCGACTTGAAGTAAGCTAGGGAGCTCTTTTACAAGATTTTCTTTCCAACCTAGAGATCTAGTTCTAAAAAAAAGGGCTAGATCATACATGTTGGAGAAAGAAAGAAAAAGCATCCAATGCTTCTGCCATCGAAAAAGGTTAAACCACTACAATAGCAGTGGGATAATTTCTCGTAGGGAATTTTGTCACATCTACATTAGTAGTTATGTTGCTTGAAGCTTTAGTTAGATAGTTAGCTTAGAAACAAAGTAGTAAGGCATATCAATAAACTTTTCCAACTAGCATAGAGAAGAACCAAATTTAAAAGAAGTTGGGACATTAAACAAGCATTTTTAAGACCTTTTGTAAAGTGGTGGTATAGGCTTGAATAAAGTAACATAATGGATTGTTGCTCCCCGCATTTACCCCAATAGACAACTTAAAAGAGGTCGAATTAGATGATTTGAAAGAAAAAAAAAAAGCAACTTTATCCAATAGTTGGAACATCTTCTAACCTAAAACACTATAAGGGAATGGAAAGAAAGCTTGCACCGCTAAACTAGAAAGCGAATGGATAAGCATTCCATCCTACAATAATCAAGGCTAGGCTATTCACTAGGTAAAAAAGAAGCAATTAGTCTTGTTTACATAAGCCTTTCTAAGAGAAAAGAAAGAGATGAAGCTACAAACTTAAAGAGAAGAAAGATCTCCCTCTGATTTGACAAAGAAAAAAGGTTGTTAGGACTTCAATCAGTATGTCTTTCTCACCTTAATTAGATAATTGAGAATCTAACATCCCGCACTTTTAAATGCATTTATACTTAGTTCTAACGATCTTATACGTAACAACTTGGGTAAAAACAATTTACATCATGTACAAGGATGTACCATTTATTTTTACACATTAGTAAGTTTTCCAAAACTTTTGATATTACATACGAATGTCTTGATTACAAATTTTTTTTTCTCCATTACCAGGACCTGTCTATCAAAGAGACTAAATAATCTGTTATTTCTTTGAGGAGAGATGATATCTTCCAACATAATTTCCTAAAATATATGTAAGATTATAGAATTTAATTGGCATTCAAGTAGTCATAATGATTAGTGTTTATCAATCTATATTAGCAACTCAACATTATTAACTTGCTTGTACAAATTCTATGGCAGACTTCAACATAATACTTTTTCATCCACTATTAATGAAATCCCCTCCTTTGTTAATACTTATTATTAACCACCATCATCCCACTCCTTATAAAATTCCTTAACTTACAATTTGTTTCCTTACCTGTCTAAAGTTTGATATTGCATTTCTCATTAGTTATCTTGTTGTATTACTTAATAAATATATATATTTTATTAAAATACAACACATGACCTTGTTAACCTATTTTTTTTATCTCCATATTAATTTTATGGAATGATCTTTAAAGTGATCATCGGGTTAAGATCGTTTGTAGATATGCATGTAACACATAATTAAAGCAGCTCATAAGTTATTTGTTTTCATGTATGCCTATTCTCTATAGCCTCTATTACCTTTAAGAAATTAACGCAGAGTAACCACACATTCTTGTTCGTAGCCATAACTATAAAACCTTAATCAACTATAGGAATAATCACTTATGATTCCTTTACAATAAATTTTCATCCATAATAACTTACAATTTGTTTCAATCAACACTTGAAACAATATTTCTTTATTATCATATTATCCATAATAACTCGTATATTGATTTATATAATCATTCATTGTAAGTATTCTTACCACAATTTTCACCCATCAATTTTATTACTTTCTTCTAGCATCTTTCAAGATTATCCATAAGTCATCCATAGCACTTTCTAATCATTATGTTTTCATACCTTATTTCTCTTTTCATTGTATTCTTTCTAAATTTCATCTTTTTATCTTACTAGCATATTTAATTCATTCCATTTCTTTATTTTGTAACATATTTATTTGTACCACAATTTATTCTATTAATTTATTTGTTTACCATTTCAATAAAATTTCAACAAAGTTTCCTTTTAATTTTCCATCATTTCCACGTCTTCATTTCCTATTTTCCTGCATAATAACAATTTGTTTCTTTCATTACATTACATGGTAGCCTCATATATATTTCAATTCATTAACTCTTTATTCCACAATTAAATTTTTTTCATTATACTATCGTCATCTCCATAATAACATATATATCCTCAATCATCTTTTTTATGTTATACATACAAGTTTACCAAAGATATATCTAAACAACTATAAAATCAGTGACTAGGCCAACTATGTTCAATAGTATTCATTAAACCTGCAACATATATAACAATACAATAATAGGTTGATTAATACGTAACTTCACAATTCAAATATGATCATATATTAGGCATGTTCAATAAATCCTTTACATATGCAATTGCATTATAATTTTTTGATTCAAATTTCATTATAATTTCACTTATTATCAATTTACTATATATTTAAATCCTTCCCTTGGTTGTCCCATCTTCCTGCGTAATGTGGGTTAACATTACCTTAACCCCATTTACAATGACAGGTTGACATTTACTTCCACACCTTGTCTGCTGGCAAATTGACATCAACCTCCATCCCAATGGTAGGTTGGCTTCAGCCTCCGCTTACGGGCAGGTTGGCATTAACTTCCATATATAATGGCAAGTTGGCATTTCTCAACATTCATCACCTCCGCGTACAAAGCTCACTTCTTATAATATAATTTCATGTCCATAATTGATATTTACTCTTTCTTGAAAAATGAATAATTCACACATAATATTTTAAATTAGTAATTTAACTAATAACTTTGCTAATTAAATAACCACCTTATTTTTCACCCATGTGTTTTAGTCATTTAACATCTTAGTTTGTATATTATTATTTTTCCTTCCTAATCCACCATTCAATATTTCTAACTATCCTACGTAGTTGTCACCAATTATCAGCCTCCTTCTAATGAATGACCATAATTCCAAAGAAACCCATTTTGTTTCCACAATCCGGTCATCCCCTTATGGATGCCATTTATTCTAGCCAACCTATGTGGTTTCTAATAGCCCGAGCATCCCCTCACAGATGCTATTTATTCTGGTCAACCCATTTGGTTGCCAATAGCTCAATCATCCCCTCACGAATGTCATTTATTTCAGCCAACCTATGTGGTTGCCAATAGCCCGGCAATCCCCTCACGGATGCCATTTATTCCGGCCAACCCATATGGTTGCCAATAACCCAACCATCCCCTCATGAATGCCATCTATTCTGGCCAACCCATTTAGTTGCCATAACCTGGCCATCCCCTCACCAATACCATTTATTCTGATGATTAGATTCACAATATTATTCATTTCCTTGCTTTGCACTTCGAACATTCAATACACATCAACAAAATAAAGTATTTGCAATAATACAATTTAATGACTTTTAAATTCTAATAATATGTTAAACACCTACCTGTTTCTCTAGTAGATCAAGCTCCTCCAACCGCATACGATTCGACTTTGGGTGTCCCTCCTGATCCCAAAAGAGAGTTACCAACATGAATATCTTTTCTAGCCCAATTATTACATATATTGACATCAAATTCTTTTTACATGCTAACATGTTAGTTCTTCCCATTATAATTCATATCTATTTTCACTTCTAAACATACTTTAGCATATACATCATACATGTTGTTAATCTTTTTAAGCTTTTGTAATGCAGCAATTTCAAATGGTTATCTTTTTTAGAGAACTATTTAAAATCAACGATCTATATTCATGGAAATTATATGAAAACAATCAACCCACTCTAGACATGGATGATTACATATAGGATTAACTATTCATCTAATATCTAGCCTAATTTCCCTTTAATACTAGGCTAGTCCAACATTGTGTATACTTTTTCTAGCTTGTTGATTAACAAAAAAGACTTGTTACATAAAAGGAATAGGGTTTTCTTGTTATGAAATAACATATGGTGCATTAAAACTCCCTATGACAAATTGTTGTGGCTGGTAAAAGGGTTGTTAGGCTATATAATTGGCAAATGGTTACCTATATACTTGTATGGCAATTATGTATCAAGGAAAACTATGCACATCTTAGTTATGGTTGTTATAGCACTTGAAACATTGTCATGCAATACCTTAAATGGGGTACCGTGGTTCTAAACACTTCTACTAGAATGATTATGACAATAAAATTGACTAGGACTTGCCCTCTATATGTATCGGTTTGTGAAGTTCTAAATCTATTTTTTCATAACTCATTCTAAATCTGATTTCATTGATTATATATGGCTTGCATAGTTTTATTGACCACCACAATATTATTGTGGTGGGTCATGTTAACTATGTTCTCCATCTTTGTTTGGATGGCCCTCAACATTGGAGAGATTTAATGCCTGATTAAAAGATGCCCTTTCAAGAGTAGTCATGGTCATCTAGCTAGTTAAATCTTGTTTGAATCTCTATTTATTTTTATTTTTCTCATTTGTATGGTATTTCTTTATAATATTTGACCCTTCATCATCTTAGTCCTCCCTTTCTTACTTGTTCATTATTTATTTATTTATAAGAACTTATGTGAAATAAAACAAAAGTGCTAATAATCATGGAATAGCCATAAATTGACTAAATTACATCAAAATAATATTTTTGAAAATCTTTAAAGATTTTCAAAAATACATTGAAAAATAATGGATGCAAATATTTGTTCAAGAATTTTCAAGCATGGTATGTTACTCCTTATCATTGTGAATGGACTTAGTCCGACCTTAAAAATACATTGAAAAACAAGATGCTTATTAAGTGTGAGTAATTGCCTCTGAACATATTTTAAACATGATGAAATAGAAAGGGTCTAATTAACCATGACCATAATTTTAGGTCTAATGACTATATTTCAAATATGAGAATTGACCTTATCATTGAGCTCAAGTTTGAAGTCTCAAATCACTATCTTAAGTTTTAGTTTTTAACCATTAATAATAAATATACATAGACAAATTTAAACAAATTCTTAACATGTAAATAAAATAGATATATTTTATTATTAAAAATAAAAGCAAAACAACTTATTTTAGGTATAATATATATAGCGATTATTATCTTCTTCTTTTTTTTTAATTCCACAACCAACACTTATTTACAATCTTTGATAGACGAGTGGAGATTTTTTAGTTTCTATAAAACTAATTTATGGTTTTAATAACATTGCCTAAATATCTCCTGCAACAAGACTTGTGGTCAAATGTATACTCGCCAAACTCGATTACATGAGAAAACCAACCTAACACATATCATGATTAATTACTTGTTTGAAAACTACACCCAAGGACTCCACGGAGAAATTTCAGAGCATCTGCAGCAGTTTTGCGTCTTCCATATCATGATTAATTTTTATTTTATTTTTTATTTATATGACATGGTCAAAGAGCACTTGAATAGATAATGATTTACAACCATTTCTCAATGCAAATCGTGTATTAATTTATAACGAATGCACATGGCCATCAATTCACAGGCATACGTAGAAGCTATTAGCTCAAACATGATTGATATATATATATATATATAAACCTCAAAATAATACTATAAGCAAATGCATTGAATTTGAAATGATAAAAACCAAATAATAATGTTTATTTCTGCTTCAAGCATCTTGTGGAAATTTATTTTCCTTTATCAAATTGCATTGATTTGATAAGTTAACCCAAATTGATTTGAATTATTTATTTTTAATTATTTTTTTTAACTTCAATATTAGATTGATTAAGAATTAAACATCAAATATGTTTTCATTTACTTTATATGGGGTTATCATAGTTTCTTGAACCGGATTATAGATTTGACACATTAATTAAGTAGATTTAATATGTTAATATCTTAATATTATTTTACTAGAAAAAATATTGTTTTTAATTCAAATTATATTTTTACTGATCATCTAAATTATTTTTTTAACAACTAAATTGACCAAATTATATCAAATTAACTCTCATATAATATTTTTTTTAACTAGAAGAAACATTAATACAGCAAATATATCTTCTTTTTATATTCAGAAAAAAATTGATTGTTGACCCGTTGTGTGGTGCCGCCAACAATCTAGTGAGATCCTAAAAATTAAGAAAACAGAGATTCAAAAAATAAAAAAATGAAGGATGGGTGATAAACAAAAGCTTTGAAAAGACTTCCCATGCTTCTGATTTACATTAATTAAAGGATGATCTCTCCGAAATCCAAATGAAAGATAAAAGAAAAGCTGTACTCGAAAATCAAGGCCTATCCTTCCTTCCCAGACGCATCTCTCCATAAAGTCGTCGTCTTCTTCCCTACGGGACAAAAACAAGATGACTGCCTTAAGACCTCCCTCCCTCCCTCCCTATATTTCTTTATATCCACTTGCGTCCTGTACTTATGAGCTGCAAGACAAGAGGAAAATAAAAGGAAGGAGAAAGCAAATAATCATAAGCACATTCAAGTGATGATGATGCTATTGTAATTTGCACAACAGCATAATGCAATTTGTCGCATTGATTACAAATTAGGGAATGCACATGGTTAATGAATTGGTTAATAAGCTAGATGCAGGCTTAAAAATTAACTAGAAGAAAACAAAATACAATATACCAGTTTGTTTTTATATTTTAAAATATATTTTTTTAAAAAAATTAATTTTTTTATATTATCAAATTGTATTTTTAAAAAATAAAAATATTATTTTAATATATTTTTTAAAATAAAATACTAATGTGCATTGAGGAAAATATGAAACAAAAGGTATCCTTCCCTCATCAGATACAAGAAAGGGCATGCACTGATGTCTTCAAGGAAAGATTACAATACAAATGTCAAGATCATGGATGGAATTAGCACACCAAATTCCCATAAAATCTTTCGAGCTACCTCCTTTTTGTCTCTTACTAATAAAACATGATTACTGCAAAAATCCTTCAATAATACATCCGAAAGAAAATGACAGAACAAGTCAACACTATGCTGCTGACCTAGATCTGAGCCCATTTTCAAGTTGTGCACCAATTTATGTTTTTTTTATTTTTTAAAAAAACGAAAGAGAAACAAAGAGATTAAAAATTAAAAAAAATTACTATATGATAGTAATTCAAGGTGCTATTTATATTCGATGAAAAGGCAATGTATCCCTGACTGTGAAAAAACATTTCTTTCAACTAACATTTTGCTCAAGATCGTATTTTTGGCTTTCTACTGCCTTCAAACTGCATTACCCTATTTGTGAAAGGGTTCCAGTACCCCAGATTACTAAAGAACCCATCCATAAATGCAGAAAAGACTATTTCTCAGACAAACACGCGCACAGGCATAAACAGCAAACGAAGAACTAAACACATAAATAAAAGAAGTGAAGAAACCATACCTAGATTGAAAAATTACCTTAAGAAACTAGCAAGAAAGGTACAGAGTCTTGCAAGAACTTCAACAAGATGGACCAACAGTACTTCTACCCTCCTCACTTTCAGATTTTGGATGCTGAAGGAGTTGTTGCGGTTGCTGTTGCTGTGATTGTGGCTGAAGCAAAAGCTCTGGCTGAAGCTGATTGGGTTGGGGCTCTCCTTGTGGTTGAATCTGAAAAGTGTTGTCAAAAGTTCCTAGAGCCAAAGAAGGTGACATAGCAGCAGCAGGATTGACATGGTTAAACCCAGTAGCAGCAACTGAGTTAGCTGGATCAAATCCACCATTAAACCTCACAATTTCATGCTGTCGCTGGGCCTGTGTATGATGCTGATGTTGTTGCTCGTAAGCCCTTAACATCTCTTGCTCTCTCGCAGCCACCACAGCAGCCAGTTGTTGAGCCTCGTATATTTGCTGAGGATGCGCATGATGGTGTTGATGAGTATCCGCACGCATCCCCATTTGTCCAACAGAAGGAATACCCATAATTGGCATCCCATTGTGTTGCATCACAGTTGAAGAAGAAGGATTACCCAAATGTTGTGGCTGCATCAACATTGGTAGCATTGCCTGACCCTCGACATAATTAACCAATTCTTTCTTAGCACTATAAAGATCATTCTGGAGTTGCTTCAGTCTTTGTTGAAGAATAGAAATTAGACCCACACAGCCATAAACCGGATCACGGAGCCGTTCCTCAGCTTCATAGGCAAGTGAATTCACAGCATCTTCACGTTGCGCAGCATTGAGCTCATTGAGAAGTTTAGCAACATTACTAGCACCAAATACCTTGTGTACACTTGCGAATTTTTTAGGCTGGTCTGGTGGAAAATAAGGAGCAAACACACACTCTTGTGTACATTTTCGCCTCAAGAACTTGCATGCTGCACATGGAGAGTTCGAAGACGACATCTTTACCTTTCCTTAACAACTACAACCAAAACCCATTAAATAAAGCAAGTTGAAATCACTAGGTAACAAGGGAAAAGGTTTTATTAAGGCACGGAAATCTGATATTCACGAAGATAAAGGTTAAGTGATTCAGAGAAGCTTCGTTTACCAATATAAGGAAAATAAACAATAAATATTTCTCATTTATTTGGGTAAATTATGAATAAAAAACGATATAGATAATGAAACAGTAACTTACAATGAAAGAAAGATAAACTCTAACAAAGAAGATAAGAAAAGGAAAATGAATCATCTGTTAACTGATGGGCTAATAATATTTCACCAGGCCTAGCTATAGAGAGAGACAGGAAGAGAGTACTGAAACAGAAAGCAGTGATCTAATTACTACGGGGTGTAATTAATTTACCAAATGAAAAAAGAAAAAAAGAAAAAAAAAGAGCCATAGCCAATGAGTATCCTACAAGCTCCTGCTCTCAATCTCTTTAAAAATGATTTCTTTCAATAAGTCTGGGATTTGGGTGTCTTTCATACTTCATTGACACCTTGAAATGCAAGAAACCATAAGGTGTAAGGATCCTTCAAGATCTCCATTGTATTTTTCTTCCTCAAAAGAGATGAACAAAAAAAAAAAAACTTTCTTGTTCTTGTTTTCTCTCAAAACTAAATCAAAGAAATCTTTTAATCTTCATATCCAAAGAGAAATCAGGATTTTATAATCTCAAATAAACAACAATCCAAAAATTAATAAAACACTAAAAACAAAAAAACCTTTGAATAAGAACAAAAGACCACCTAAGTTTACCTTCGATAATGCTAAGAAAGATACGTGTTTTCAAAGATCAATCACTCTCCTTGTGTGTGTTCAAAAGGTCCATGTTAAACCTGCAATGAAAACGCTGACTTCTTGAAGGACATAAAAAATGACAGACTGTTTCTTAAAAAAAAACTGTATTAAGAATGGTGGGGAGAGAGAGAGAGACAGAGACCATTTCGAGAGAGAGAGAGAGATAGTATGAAAGATTTCAGGAGTAGGTCACCAAAAAGAGATAACTATCGATCCGATCTTTGAGTTTCAAAATCCCAACAGACAAGAAAGAGAAGAATGTAGGAAAAATAATGCAAACTGTTCTTTTACATAAAGAGAGAGGTAATATGAAAATTAAAAAGAAAAAAACAGAGGTGATAACTAAAGGGTGAGATGAGGCGAGGGGTTATAGCTTGGAAAGAGTCACCTTCAGATGTCTGTCATTCAAATTTTAGAGAAGTTGAAGAGATCAAAGCTGTCTGATCAAAATTTGGACTGTGTGTTCGTGCGTGAGGGTCAGAGGTCCCCGAGCAAAAATTAAATTATATTTCAGACTTACCTTCATGTCCCGTTTCTGTTTGCCTATACTCCCAAATTTTCCTTCTTTTTGACAGATTAGAGCTTCATTCTTTTGTTTTAATGCCTTTGGTGTCAAGACTTGAGACTTTGAGAGCTTACCTAATTAACCATCATTCAAGCACACCTTGTGTATTTTCTTCTTTTTGGTAAAATTGGGTAGCTAAAACATACAAGATTTTGTCAATTTAAATCAAATTAATCATATCCTAGTATGTTTATTTGAATGGACATTGTTAAACCCTCGCACATTGGTTAATTTGATTAGCTTTATTTAAATGAATCAGACTCCATCATAAAAAAAATAAAAATAAAATCAGATCTATACATGAAATAATTTATGGAAAGTGTGTTCATATTGTGATTATTTTATTGTATAGAAATTAGATCTCGCTTGAATCTTAAAATACATACCATGCTAAGTTACTGTTTGATGGATTTGTTTGCCATTGTAACATCCTAAGTTGTCTCTGTTATTTTTAGGACCATGAAAAGTGCAAGCTATCTAATGTGTTGTCCCCTTCGAATCCTGATGTGATAGTTGGATTTTTTTGTTAATCAGGTCATTATATGAAATAATATTTTCATTAAGATCATTGAGGCAGGCTTCATGATATTCATCTAACTTTTTTATTCCGCATCTTGCTAATCACTGTATATTAAACAAGAAATCTAAAACAGCTCCATCTTTTCATTTTGATCTCCTCACAGGTTATCATGGATTCGCACATTGACTTGTTTTGTTTTCCTATCCTCCAATTTTTTTCTGCATATGTTTTTTCTTCAATTTAATTCCTTAATCACAACCATAATTTTTCATAATACCAACGGAAAACGGTATTTAAAAACTAATTTTGTTGGAAAAATATTTAGTGATGGGATCATGGACGGTAACTAGTCGTTGAAAAACTTATCATCGATGATTTCTATTTTGTCGGTCATTTCAATAATAATATAATCATCGATGGAGTTACAAGCAGAAAAAGCGCAACAAACAAAAAAAATTTACCAGCATCATTCCATTGGTAATTATATCGCTATGTATAGCATATCACCGATAAAAAAAAAAAAACCGTTTGTAATTCCATCGGTAATTGAATTCATGTTACCGATGGAATTAACTCTTCGATGATGTTAGTATTGACAATGGCAATTCCTATAATTTTTTTGAACTCTCAGGAACTTTTTAAGGGACTTAGTTCGTCGGCAATTTCATTTGTAATTGTCAATGGCAAGTTCCTGTAATTTTTTTCAACTCTCTAGAACTTTTCAAGGGACTTATTTCATCTGTCATTCCTTCTATGATTCAAATTTCATTGGTAGTTCTATCGATATTGTATTTAATATTTTTTAAAAATTAAAATAAACATAACATAAATTAATTAATTAAAATAAATAAAACTAAAATAAAAAACCAAATATTTATTATTAATTTAAGAAATATCAGTTTGAATACAATTTATCTAGAGGACAAAAATTGAAGGAGGACGAGGTGGAGGTGGTGGGTCTTTGTTGGGATCAGGTGGGCGACAAGAGAGACCACATGTACCACCAAGATTTGACAATAGTTTCTCATACAATCGCTTAAGTGTAATTGTCTTGGACCTAAGTCGGGTTGTCTCAGCACTAAGTCAGGTCACCTGAACTTCAACTTGTTCGTACAATCGCCTAAACGACCAGATAGTTAGAGCTCAAACCTGATTGCGAGAAACCAACAATCGATATACTATGGCCCATTCATATATCCTTGGTCGTAGTATTTGAGATATCATAAATCTGATTTCTATCGAGTTTATCGGACAATCCAGCATCCAACCACAAATCTGGATTGAGTTCCGAATAGGTTAAAGGATCATCTTCATATCTCTCCTACAATCGGGTGTTATATGTTTCCTAAAAAGAAAAGGAAACCTGTGAACAAACTTAAAAAAAACAATAACTTAAGAAAAAATTGTTGAAATACAACTTACCATAAAACATTTAAGCTCGGTTATCCACAAGTTGTTGCACCCCTTCCCGATAGTCCTCATTTCGTATGTGAGTTTCTACAAAAAGCTTTATTGATCTTGGATCGCATCCAAGAATCACAGACTGCAAAAATAAAGCTATTATTAGTTAAACATATTCATATAAAACAATAATTTAAAAAAATGTATGTAATAAAATATAATCTTACCATCTGCTTCGCATATAAAACAAACATAATGGATTCGCAGGTGTACTTGGTAATTGAACCATGAATCTCCATGTTCCAATTCTTCATGCTGGATTGCAACTACCGCACGAAACACTTAAACATCTCGTACTAGATATAAGTTTCCTAGATAGCCTCCGAGATGTGTGGAGATATGAAATCCCTCCATACGGCCACGCATTCCAAACCTGAAAGAACTTCTTTTTTTTTGCATATTTCTTTGCTTTTTTTTGCGCCTCATACCATAAATCACGTAACCTATATGGTAGAAATAAATTATCAGTTAAGATAATGAAAAATAAAACGTGAACATCTAAATAAAAAATATAACATTTTGAATTTAATCTTATCTAATAACGTTGTGATTCTTCAACACCCTCCTAACAACAATGTTATCAGCCTCCTCCCAATAAAACTTTTCTTTACACGTCAATTTTATAGAATAATTAGTTCTTTAAAATAAAATAAAAACTAATCGAATTAAAATAATAAAAATAATTGTTAATGTGTATACTAATCTTGAACTTTCCTAACCAAGCATTAATCATAGGTTTCCATCAACAATGTTATCGTGCGAGCAACCTCCAAATTTGTAAACCTGGAATTCCAATCATGCATTGAAATTAAGTATTCAAGAATTATCCATTGTCGTTTATTTTTTAATCATGCAAGAAAAGAAAACAAACCTACATGTTGTGGTTAGGATTATACTAAACAATATACTTTCCAGGATCATGCTCAGAAGGCACACCTCCTCTCTGAGACAAAGATTGCACTTGATGAGCCTGTATCAAGAGATTGTGTATATGCCTTCGGTGTCTGGTTATGATCAGCACCTAGTGAGTCATGGTCCTCAAAAGCATTGCCAGAAGAACCAGCAATGTTCTTGTCTGTATCACCCACTAATGACATTGTCTTCATCATCTAAACATATTAGAGCGTAAAAAAGGTTATAAACATTCTTATTATATCTTATTTGAAAAATGTTAGCAATATCTCTATACAGGAAACTACCTAAAATTTTATTACCTATAAAAACGCATCAACAAATAAAGTCACAAACTAGTTGATTTTATTTATGACTATTATTCATCCATTTTCACTTTTTCAAACACATTCATACAAGTTTAGTAGCAAACCTATTTTACCACCATTTTCCTTCCTTTCATACCTGGGCCAAAATCCGAAACCTAAATTCATGATTTCTTACCTAAAGTACCTAAAATTCAATAACATCATAACATAATGCAAAAATATCATTCAAGTACAATTCAAGATAAATTATTTCAAACATACAAACTAAATACTCTTTTACATTCATAAATCTATTATAGCTACAAATCTATTAATATCACATAATCTAGACTTACAATGGAATTCTTTCCAACACAATCAAGTCATCCTCCCCTTATAAGAATCCCGCAAAATAGGTGCCACCTGCCTTTCCCCAGGCTTTAGTTCGTTAGAGAATTATCCTTTCAACTTTGATTTTAATATTTCAATGTTCTAAATTATATTTCGCTTATAATCATGTATTTTTATTAGTTTACATCAATAAGATGCTGGATTCTTATGCCTGAAAGTTACATGAACACTAAAAAAGCTGTATTTTCTATTTTAATTATATTTTTTTCTCATTTACTTAATGTGTTTTTATATCTTTTATTTTTATTGAATAAAACACTATTTATTACAATAACTACATTAAAATCCCTTCAACTTATGGATGAAAGTCCTACAAAAATAACAAAAAAATAACTTAAGCAATATCATAAGTAAAGGAGCTAAGTGCTTTAACAAACTTGTTCCTACTCATTTTAACAAACTATTATAAACAAGTTTTATTTCATGATTTCACAATAAAAAAAAAATGGGAAGAGCAAGACTTACTTGGCATGAAGACATAGAGGACAACGTTGAGGATGCAATGAGAGTTGAAGAAAAGTGAAAGGGAAGATAAAGAAAAGAAGTTGGTAGAAAGTGAAGAAAGGAAGAACACTGAGACAAGAGAGGAGAAGATGAAGAAAACATTGAAGAATAGAAATAGAAGACAAATAAAATTAGAGATTCTGGTTTTTTAATTGGAGCTTCTTACCTATGAAATTACCGATGGACAATTAAATATATATTAATTTTTACACTCCATCAGTAATTCCGTTGGTAATTAAAACTTAAAAATTTCAATAAAACATGAATTTTTGCAAAACCCTCCAAAATTCTCTGATAAAATTTTGTTCTATCGGTAATTCCATCGATGAAATGTAATTGTCAGTGGCAAGGTCATGTAATTTTGTTCCAACTCTTTAGAACTTTCTGAGGGACATAGTTCGTCGATGATTTTGTTTGTAATTATCAGTCGCAAGGTTATGTAATCTTTTTCTAACTCTCTAGAACTTTTTAATGGATTAGTTCATGGGTGATTCTGTCTGTAATTATTAGTGGCAAGGTCATGTAATTTTTTCCACCTTTCTGGAACTTCCTGAGGAAGTTAATTCGTCGATGACTCCATTGGTATTTTGTAGTCATTAGTAATTTCATTGATATAAAACAATTTTTTTTCCAAAGTATTTTGCATTCCCTATCTATCCAACCTGTAAATATAGTAAAATCACAACATAGTAACACCATTTCTATTTATAATAATAAAATCATAAAAAAAAATGTTTCATCAATGTTAACAACAATTCATTGTAAAGGAACAACTAGAAAGATTACATTAAAATCAATTTAATTACACATTGATGTCTTATAATTTCATCATAATTCTCGTTTTCTTCTTCTTTAATTTCATCATTGTCATATCCATCACAATCTTTTTTATGGAATTGATGCTCGTTGATATCATCATCTTCATCGATTTCTGTATGTCTACTAGTTCTCAATATATCATTTAACTCCTTAATATCAACATCAATAAAAACATTCTTAACAACATGAAAATTTAAATTTTCTTCTAAGTTGGTAGATAGAGCAACTCGATATGCATCAACTAACTCATCAATTTGAAAGACTCATTTCCCGCAGTTATTTCATCGTTACCATCTTAAATAACTTGGACATGACTTCTAAGTCTGGTTTTCACTACAGATAACCAATCAATCCTAGAACGATCATTTTTAAAAGAAGAAGTGTATATGTAATAAACTTGTTGGTATTGCTTGGAAAAAACAAATGTACTGTCGCGGGGTGCGCGACGTCGCGGCGATCGTCCACCCTCAAGTGTAATGGGGGGATATATATCTATGGTAAATATAGGGAGACAAGGAATTATTTGTCTCTTAGCAGTAAAAAAATGGAATGGGAGTCGCCACCTAGTATTTTGGTCACTAGGAACCCTAACTGGTCTCGAGAGATCGGGCACGGGGGACCGGTTGCGTAAAGGAAAGGTATTAGCACCCCAAATACGCCCTACCTAAGGTAAGCCGCATTGTTTATTTGTCCGATAAAATTCAAGGTCTCGTTGTGTTTTCTAGTTGTTGGCCCTCTATGGTTCAAGAAAAGTCCTCCTCAATAGGGAGGTCCTTATCTTATCGGGTAAAACCTAACCGTTCTAACGTCTATGTATGTTGGTCCGTCTATGGTTCAAGAAAAGTCCTCCTCAATAAGGAGGTCCTTATCTTATCGGGTAAAACCTAACCGTTCTAATGTCTATGTATGTTGGTCCGTCTATGGTTCAAGAAAAGTCCTCCTCAATAAGGAGGTCCTTATCTTATCGGGTAAAACCTAACCGTTCTAACGTCTATGTAAAAAAACCATATTTTTAAATTCATGAATACGTTGTATGTATAAATTCGTAATCCCATATACTAAAAGAAGACAAAAAGATTTTTTTAGAATTTTTGAAATATTGGCCTAGTTCTCATGGCTTAAATAAACTGGTTATTAAAGCCAAAATGCATGTTAATATATATATCGTTTTGAAATTTCTTTTGTTGTGTAAAAATATGATGTTATAATATTTATATATATATATATATTGGAGAGACTAGGCCGTATGCATGAAAACAAAACATTTTTAATTTATTTTATTTTTTTATGTCTTGACGAAAACCGGGTATTTTAATACCGGATTTGTATCTTTACAGTATAAAAATACAAACCGATATTGGTCAAAATACAGTAATAAAATTACATAAAATCATATATTTTTTTTAAAGAATTTTTGTTCGAACGGTCCAGACCCGGCCCAAAAGGAAATCAATGAAATCACCCAACATAAAATGGGCCTGGTTTCTACAGTGGACTCGACTCAAATTTCAAGATGGGCCGGGGTTCCACCCAAAACAACGATAGAACGGGGTCATCAGTACATCGGGGGTACCGTACATGCATAGTAACCGGGGTACTGTACATGCACATCAACCCGTTAATTAATTAGCCGGTATCAGTGCACATGTACAGAACCGGCTAATTATTTTCTTGCTTGCGGAACGTGCACGGTGCACGTTACGCATGCAAGAAGATGAACATAAAACGAGATAAGGGACGGAGGGCTGACCTGTGGTGGCTCAAGGCGGTCTTCTTGCGGTTCTTGTGACGGAGGATGGCCCGAGGGTGGTTGGTGGTCAGGGGGAGCCCAATGACAAAGAATCGTTCTTTCTTCTTCTTCCCCGTGCGAGAGGTGCCCACCTCTGGTTTTTTTCCTTTTCACGTCCGCTTTTATTCTACTCTCCTTTGTCTTTGTTTCATCTCCCTTGTCCCAAAGTCTTCTCTCCTTCGGTCCGTTTTACTCCGGTTTCTCTCCTCTCTTTCTCCTCCGTTCGCCCCTGTTTTGTCTTCTCCTTCGTTGCGACGTTGTTTTCTGCTTGTCAACAATGTTCTTCCTTCTCTGCAACGTCTTCGTAGAGGTGCTTGGTGGCGGGGCATGGCCGGGATGAAGAGGCGGTCCGGTGTGGAGCCGGAGAGGATAAGGGGAAGACCGGCCGCGGGTTTTGTGAGGAAAGAAAAAAAAGGCTGGTGTTCCGTCGAGTTAATGTGGTGGAATGGCTGTTGAGAGGGGTCGGTGGTCGAGGGAGCCCGGTGACAGAATCTGTTCTTTCCTCTGCAGCAGCTCCCTCCCTTCCGTTTTGTTTTGCTTTCTTTCCTCTTTCTAGTGTTTCCCTCTGTCAACGGTTCAGGGGAGGTGGGAAGGTGAAGGTAACAAATCAATGGTGTTGGCAGTGTTGGTGTATTTGTTCCGTTTCAGAGCTTCCCCCGTTTTCTCCCCTTCTTTTCCTATCTCGTTTCCTCTTTTCCTCTGTTTTTTCCCATTTTTTCCTCCTCTCTGTTCTTCTCCTTTCTCTCTTCCCCCCCTCCTCTCAGGGTTCTTGGGCTTTATTTATAGAGGCCAAGGGCACCGTTTTTTACTCTCTCATGGGAGAGCGGCCGGGCTGGTCGGCCATTGGGCGCGACCGCCAAGGTTCGGTGGGTGGTGCGCGGTGGGTGGTCGGCCGGTGTTCGGTCGGTGGGCTCCGGGCGAGAGAGTGGCCGGCAAAATTCAAACAAAAGGCACCCTTTTTCTTTTCTTCCCCACTGCATGTTCGGGGGAAGAAGAAAAGGGAATAGTGCCGAATAATTGCAGCCCCTCCATTTACGCGCCTCTTCCAATTTGGTCCCTGATTTCGGATTTTCTCAATTAAGTCCCCAATTGGCCCTTAAACTTCAATATTTCGCAATTAAGCCCCCGATTTGACCTAATAAATTCCTAAAAAATATATTTTGGCCCCGAACTTAAATTTCTTCTAATTAAAGCCCAAATTGACTTAAAAATCAATTTTTCTTTCAATCAAATTCTCCTATAAATTCATTTAAAAATCCAATTAAGTCCCTAAACATCCAAATTTGGGCTTTTCTCCTCAAATTTCAAATTTTCCTTCTCAACGGGCTCTCCTCCTTCAAGAATATACTGTCAAAAATCCAATCTTTGTATTTTTAACCTCATTGACCGATTTTCCAACCATTGTCTGAGCGCTTCTGCCTCCTGCTATTTTTCTAACCTCCTTTGGCTATATATATATATATATATATATATATATATATATATATATATATATATTTATATATATTTTATGGGGACCCAAAAATGGGTTACAACATGTATCATCAACATTGCGAAGTCTAGCCTTTGTATTAATTCAATCAAACTATAACGGGGAACTACTCGATTCCTCTATTGGTGGTATCATATCAATAGTATTTGAATAAAAAAATTTTGTTAAATTCGTTATGATATTGCAGTTCAATCACCTCTTCTAACTTCGCATAATAATCAATTTCAAACTAATTAAAAGTTGAGTTATTTAACACAAACTCTACTATTATAGATCTTTCTACCATGACTATACTCTTCAATATGAAAGATATATCCATTAACGAAATACTCGTTATAGTACTTGATATTTCTTTCAGGACCAAATCATATTTTAGATATTATTTGATTAAATACTATTCAATTTTTATTTTTGTTTTTAAAAAAGAGTATAAAATTCTTTTTATAATATTAGCAATTTTTATAAAATTCTTCAACTATGAATCCAAAAACTTTTGCAAAGATTGAATAAGTCTATAATATGATCTAGAAAAAAACTTAATTTCAATTAGTCACGCTCATGGGAATAACATAATTTTAAAATAACATTGTTGTCATCGGGGTAACCTATTGAAATAAAAACAAATCTACTAAAGAATTATCTTTCGATTTCTACTGGTATACAAAGTCTATTAGAAAAATCAGTTTTTTTTATTTAAAAAATAAAAAACAGAAGCTTTCTAATTGTAAACAAACTTTATTAAAAATTATTTTAATTTTTTAAACATAAAAAAAAAACGTTTGGGTGAACAAAACAAATATTAAATAACTTTTTTAATTTTAAAAAATAAAAATATTTTTTTAATAGAGTTTGTATTCAAATAGGAAACTTAATCATGTTTTTATGGTAGAAAATAATAATTTAGAATCTCAATCTAGCTAAGTTGTTTCCTTTTATTTTTTAATTTTATAAAAGAATAAACAGAGGTTTCTAAATTTTATACAAACTCAATTAAAAAACGATTTTTTATTTTTAATTAAAAAAAAATTTCTCAATAGATTTTGTTCACCCAAACATTTTTTTAATTTAAGAAAATAAAAATATTATTTTAATGGAGTATGTATACAAATAGGAAACTTAATTATGTTTTTTAGTGTAGAAAATAATAAACATATCTCTTTAATTTAAAAATAACAAAACATATTTTTAATAGGATTTTTATATAAATAGGACAAATAATTAGTTAATAAAAAAAATATTTTATCTATTTTTAAGCAGCTATCTATCAAAAAAGATTTTCAAAAATTTTTATTTATCAAGATATCTGATTTACTTACATCATTTTATTCCAAATTTTTATTCATAATTATCAATTAACCTACAAAGTTAAGGAATTCTATTGAAATTTAAATTTAAATTGACAACAACTACCCCTATTTGAATTTTAAATTTACCACAACTAATGATTTGTTTTTATAATTATTATAATTATTAATAAATCAATAAATTAAAGAATCATATTGAAATTTAAATGATTATTATTGAAAATAAAATGACGATACATTTAAAAAAAAACTATATATCTTTTTAACCAACAACACAATCTATCAGCACAATCCATTTAGATTTTCTATTTAAAAAAAAATTGAAGGTGTATGCATAATTTTTCAAAAGAAATTTGTTAAAAATGTTTGATCCATATACTATTTATATAGAGATTGCCGTGAGTTTTCGGATGTCGGATGGTAAAAATGTTTGATCCATATACTATTTATATAAAGATTTATTTTAGAGAAATTTGTTGCAATTTATTTTAATATACCATTATGAGTGTTGTTCGATGATTCATATGAAACTTATCGAACATGAATTTAATTAATTCTTACATGTAAGAAATGTTCCTAGAATAGCATAGATATAAAATAAAAAAATAATACAGAGTATACATATATTTCACATAAATGACTTAGATTATACTAAATCATTGAGTCCTGCCAAGTTTGATTAATTTTTTTCTGAAAATTAAAAAAAAAATCCAAGCGTTACTAACATGTTCTCAAGTAAAATAAAACATACTGGATTTACCCTATCAAAATATAAATCAAGCAAAAGAGAGTATTCTGAAAAATTTTGCAGCAGCAACTAATACTAGTATTGCCGTGAGTTTTCAACCTATGTACATGTGGATATACAATTGTATTTATAGAAGAAGTCTTACCTTAGAGATTTTAACCCAATAGGCTTAGGATACTGGGCTAGTATTACACATAGATACAGTATAACTTAAACCTTACTGTGCTTTTTCTTAATACATTCCAACTTAAACTTCTCTTGGCTTTCCTTGATATATTCCCGCAAGTTGAATGGGGTGAAGAAACCACATTCATCTTGGCCCGATGATAGGAGGAGCGAGCTGGCGATAGTACCTTAGTAAGAATTTCAGCAAGTTCATCATCAAAAGATATAAATCAAACTTGTAGTTCCTTTTGAGTAACCATATTACAAACAAAATGATAGCAAATTTCAATATGTCTCATTCTTGTATGGAAAACTAGAGTAGTTGTCCTAAGTTATCATACCATAAAAGAGGAGAACTTCTATGATGTAAATTCAGGTAGGAATATAAATATTTGTTTTCGACTATTAATTGATGATTTGAATCAGTTATGTTCAATCAGGGCTTTGACATATGATGTCCTAAAAAAATAAAATTTTTAGATGAAGACAACATTGATACAGATTATAAATGATTTTTCTATGTATGGGATGGTTTTGAGTTGGAACACATATGAAAAATTAGTTTGTTCATATTGTATGAGAAATAATAAAGTCTTTACCTTAACGAATGGTGGTAAAACTTATTTTTTTTAGTCCCACCGGAGGTTCTTGTCAGGTCATCATCAATACAAAAATAACATAAAGAACTTCTTGAAAGGTAAAGTTGACAGGGATGTTGCATCGCCAATACTATAGGGTAACGAATTGTATGATGTAGTTTCGTAATATAAGAGCATTGTATTTGGTTTTCATTATGGTAAGCAAAAGTTTTGTGGTTATGGTATGACTCATAATTGGGTAAAATGCAATATATTTTGGGATCTTTTTTATTAAAAGACTAATATCATCTGTTATAATTTAGATGTTATATATAACGAGAAGAATGTGTTTGATAATATTTTTAACACGATCATGAACATGAAAATGAAGGATAAAAAGACAATATAAAAGCTAGAATAGATCTAGCTTTGTATTGCAACCTTTGGAATCTGGAGTTCATTAAACATGCTTCGTTAATTGACAAAAAAAAAAAAAAAAAAAGTATTTTGATATATTTTAAAACTTGAAATATATATGGACAACAACTAAAGTTGAATGACCAATAATTGACAAGACTCTTAACAAGTATCTTTGCACACTAATTGGCAAGACTATTAATCACCACAAGATTTTGAAATTTGTTACTTCTTTTTTCAAATTATTAGTCTTTTTCCCCTCCATTTGTCTCATGCGTGGAGACCAATTGAGTCAGCAAGGCCTTCTTCTTTGAAACACAAGGTCGCACGGACCAATAACTAGTTGCAAGAACTCCAGGGTCCCAAGCAGAAGGAAAGGGAAAATATTGGCATTTTCCTTAAGCAAAAGGAAGAGTTCCTGCTTGGCATTTTCCTTTACTTTTGTTATCATCTACGTCTATCTTTCTCAGAAACTTATTTTAGGCCTTCCTTCTCTTTAGATGTTCCTTCTCATGATCTCTTAAAAGAATGACTTTTTGTAGCAAAACCGCGTATGGCGTTCCGTGTGGCAGCTATTGTCAAGAGAAATTGCATGGAATATAAGTCTTCGACTAAATTATTTGCAACGTTATAGTTAGTATTTAAAGTTTAAAATTGAGCAATGGTATCCTTAAGCTATCAAATTTAATCTATTTAATGTCCCATAAAAATCTATCAATAGACTATTTTTATGTAAATCTTTTGCATGTTTCATAACATTTTTCACTGACAAAACTCGATCACACTACAATATATTTGAGAAAGTTATATAAAAAATAAAAAATAAATAAATAAAAAAATATTTTATTCTCATTCAATATTAATGATCAAGTTATTTTAAGAATTATACATATTAGGCTAATGCATAATTATTCATAAACAATTGTTAATATCATTATTAAAAAAAAACTTTATTTTCTTGAAATCAATGGCATCATTGGATAATCCTTAAATATTATTTTAATAAATTTATTTAAAAAGAGTTTTGTTAAAAAAAATTACAAAAAGGGAATAAATAAAAGCATATCTAAGAAAAAAATCCAAGTGTAAAAGTACAGGCAAGCATGGTCCTAAAAGGCCAGCCCATGCCCCTAATTTTTTCTATCAATCAAATAGCGTATCATCTTATAATTGACTTTTCAGCAAGTAGAGGTGGCCAAGGTCTAAACTTTGGGACCTAAAAATTCAATTGTTAACTTGTTTTCACCTGAAAATATACCAAACACATCCTGGAAACCTCAATAAACTCATTTTCAACCCTAAAATTCCTATAATCACTCAAAAAAACAAAATCTAAATGAATCAAAAACATTTTTATGGACCTTGATCTATTTTTTATGACAAGTCCAAAGAAAGACATCACCGTAATTGAACCCCTTAAAGATGAATCCATTGATACAAAGATTAGCTTTTTATGGTTGGAATGTAGCCAAATGATCACTTTCACTCTTTTTTTCCTTTTTCCAAAAACTTTCTCTCTTCACTCTCAAATTCCAAGAATTAAAGTGTAAAATAAATGAAGTTCAGAACTGAAAAAAAAAGTATTTAAGTTTATAAAAAATATCTATGGAAGAGACTATTCAGGTTATAACATTTATGGGCTAGACTACACAAAACATAGGCTGGTAAAAATAATTCTTCATTTGCCAAAGAATTATAAACCCAAGCCTAAGCCTAAAATTATAATAGGTTGGTTATCTCTTAGCCCTACAAGGTTTTAGAGAGTATAAGTTTATCACTCTCAAAGACCATTTTAAAATCATTTTTGTTTCTCAACAATAAGCCAGATACTAAGTTTTTTCTATTGTCGGCAATATGAAGTACTTTGTTAAGGATGAGAATCTATATAGAGGTCATCTTCAGTATAACTTTTTCAACACCTAGTACCACATAGGTTGATGAGTTCCTCATGTATAGGTTTCTTTCATCCACTTCTTTGTAAATGAAAAACATCCTCTTCTTTTCACATACATGTCTTGTAGCACTAGTATCTATCAACCACTGCTCAGGATTATTGATCAAGTTGACTTAAAAAACAACTGCGAATAGGTTCATTTCCGAAACTTCATTTATGAGGTGATCAACCTCGGTGACATTGGTTTAAGCAATCATTTTCTTATGGTTTTTTTGCTAACCTATTACCTTATAGATTGATGAATTCCTCATGTATAGGTTTCCTCCACCCACTTCTTTGTAAATGAAAAAATCCCCTTCCTTATGCATACATGTTTTATAACACTAGTATCAACTCTCTATTGCTTAGGATTATTAATCAAGTTAACTTAAAAAACAACTGCGAATAGGTTCATTTTTGAAACTTTGTTTGTGAGGTGATCAATCTCAATGACATTGGTTTAAGGAATTATTTTCTTATGTTTTTCTTGTTGACCTTTATTTTTATAATCCTTGGTTAAACACCTAGTCTTATTACAAATAAAGCATTTGCCATTAAATTTCATAGCAATTCTTTTTCCCTTCATAGCAAGCTTCTTCTTTTAGTTCTTATTGTGGGACTTTTCCATTAGTTCCACAATGTTTTTCTTAGAGGTCTTGGCGTTTCTTTTAGACAACTTACTTTTCTCTTTTATCCATAACCTCAAACGAGATCTTCAACTCTCATCTTCTTTCACTTATGCTGAACATAGTTCTTGAAGTTATTCCAAGATGATAGTAATTTTTTAATGATTGTAGCCACTTCAAAGGATTCATGTAGTGACATACCTTCAACATGTATTTCATACAAAATGAGTTGAAACTCTTGAACTTGGTTCATAACGGTTCTTGAATTAACCATCTTGAAATCTAGAAATTTTATGACTATGAATTTTTTTCATGTATCATCTTCAGCCTTGTACTTCTTGTCTAAAGTTTTCCACAATGCCTTTGCATTTTTTATTAAGCTATACATATAATATGATGTATTGTCTAATTTATTCAAGATGTAATTCTTACACACAAAATCATTTTCCAAGTTCACAACTGCCACCATAGTTAGATCAAATTCATCATCTAATAGCTTTTGCGCTTCTCCAGTCAAAGACTTTGCCAATTTCAAGGTAGTTAAATACAATAGCATCTTTAGCTGCCACCTTTTTAAATTCAATTCATTAAATTTTTTAGGTTTCTCAATGCACCACAAAAGGCATTAGTGGAATCCTCACTATCGAAGTAATACTTACTGAAGCAATATTGGTTGGGACAACAAGATCTTAAGCAGAAGAAGTAGAAGATATGATAAAATCTATAAAAATAAAAATAAAAATAAAAATAAACAATAGCCAATGATATTTATAAATATTTTGTCTCCGTAATAAGCAAGTAATAAAAGATAAACTTCTAATAAAAACAACTTAATAAACAAAAGTATTGAAATTATGCAAGATATATACAAACACTTCTGTATGATTAAGTTCAACAAGATAAATTTTTAAAACATGCATCATACCAAAATAATATGTTTATACAAGTCTAACAAAAAACATGAACAACCAACAAGATTGTGAAAACATGTATAATCTCAAAACAATCTTTAAAAAGATTAGTTTCTAAAAGGTATTTGGCATGCACCAAAGTATACTATTGTTTTTCCAACAAAATAAGATTTAACACACACACACACACACACACACATATATATATATCACTTTAGATCTTTTTAACATGCATCAAGCTAATATGATTTTGTTTAAGCAAAATAAATAAATAAATAAAGCATATCACTTAAGATAGCAAAAAAACCACATATATTGCTAAATAAATAACATGCAAGATAAAGTTTTAAAATTGTAGTCCAAAAAATTAGCATAGATTATTTAGTTTATCATCAAAAAGGCATGTTAAACAAAAGTTATCCAAGAAAAAACTAGAATTTATACAAGTTTAAGACTATAAGCATGTAAGAACATGACACGTGATTAACATCTTATCAACATAAATAAAACAATATAAAGATGCTGGCATGCATACTAAGCATATATTAAATTTGCAATTAGTATCAAAATAAAATCCTAGCATACATACTAATTATATAATATATCTAAGTTTAAAATAAAATAAAAGATATTTACTTATCAAAACACTTTAAAATAATAAAGTTTTTATTAACGTCAAGGATGAATCTTTTTTCCTTAAAACTTTATTACTTCTCTCTTGGTGCAAAGGATGTTTGCAATAAGTCTCACAAGATTCCAACAACATCACGTTAGCTTATATGCACTTCTAAATAAAATCTTAAAACCAAAGTAAAAAAGGCTCAATTATCTCTCAACAAAGTGAATTTCATCTCTAGATTTGAAAGAAAAACCAAAACATAAAAAAAAAAAAAAAAAACATTAAAAATAAGGTGATGAAGAATGTGTAAAATCTATAGAGAAAAAACTTATTAGAAACTCTTCTTTCACCACCCTTTTTTAAAGTAGATTTTGGAAGCTAAAAACTTAAAGAATTAATTCCGATTGAAAAAAAATATTTTTGGCCATCATTATCAACTTTTGATTAGCCACCAAAAATTAATAATTAAACCTCAATATTTTGGCCATAAATCTAAATTTTTAAGTTGAAAAAATTATATAGTTTTACAAAAAAACATTTCTGGAAAAGACTGTTCATATTTTAACATTTATGAGCTAGACTGGACAAAACATGGCCTGAGAAAAATAATTCTTCTTTTTCCAAAGAATTATAAACCCAAGCCCAAGCCCATAATTATAATAGATTGGTAAAAAAAAATCTTTTGTGGTCCAAAAAATTATTTTACAATGAACTCAAACTCAGGCCCAGCCCGAGCACGAGCCGAGTCAACACGCATGTGTGGAGGTTTAAGCCTAAATTCTACTTTGCTTAGAACATCTCCCATCTAAAAGATTGGGTGTCATTTGAGTCTAATTTTAACTTCTCAATTTTTTATTTTATAAACACCAAAAAAAAAAAATTATACATGAGATAAAGTTCTTTAGAAGGTTTTAGGTTTCACCAAAACATTCTAAAAAATAGTTTTTTGAGATTAATTTTTCATTCTTTCATAATTTATTTAAAATATATTAATGTTTTATATTAAAGATTAAATTCCAACAATATCTTAAACTTAAAAGTGAGTAAACTTCATTTTTAATTTAAAATATTATTTTTATATATTAAAAAAAACACTTAAATAACTGTTATCATTCTTCTTAACACTAACTTTAAAGAAAAGCTACGTTTTGTTATATTATTATTATTATTACCAAAAAAGAAAAAAAACAAGAAGAAGTTAGAAAATACAGCGCCGCGCCCTTCAACCTTTTTGCAATATTCATATTCTTTGCATCTTAATTTGAATCTAGTATATGCATTAGTGACCGCGGCATTGACTGAAAAACCAGAGCATGCAAGGCTTGTCATATGCTATTGCCTCTACTCTTCGTGGAACCTTCCAGATCGTATGATTCAAGAAACCTCGCTTTCCGGATCCATATTCCAAAATGGCAGCCAAAATTGATCATTATAGACGTTCTGGGAAACGACTTTTAGACGTGGGAACCCAAATCTCCACGTAAGCATCACGACCATTTCCTTATCCGATACCCGAGTCTTTTTTTAAAAAAAAAAACAAAAAAAAGCATGTGACCTTCTTCTTGAAGGCGGGTCCACCGTCCACGTTTCTTGTCGGAAAGATATTGCTTGAATGCGGTGCGCTCAGTTCCTGATCATCTTCACAGATTATTGGCTGAAGGGATCGATCAATGAGGAAAAAAGGATCGAATAAAGGAATAAATCGATGTGTGAAAGACATACACCACGACCACGTAGAAAAAGAAGATTAGCCCATGTTTCCAACAGCAAAGGTGGGAAATAAGCCGTGGGAGAAGATAATATATAGTATTCTTTAATTAGTTGTTCATCATTTCACCTCACATGGTTTCCGGTATTGGGATTGCAAATTAGAAAAAATCTTGAATTCCTTTTTCTGGTGACTAGATGAGAATAATCCAAGCAGAGTCGTTTAAGAATCATTGATGTCGTTGATAATTGAGACTCTGTCACAACCAGATTTTAACGGATGGCCAAAATGTGTATATATATAAACTCGACGGATAATTATAAAATCATGGAATATTTTCAAAAAACAAAGACGGTGGTAGACCGAAACTAGTTTAATAAGGGAATAATGTGAAATTAAAGTGAGTTATGAAATGTTTAGCATTAAAGAAAAAAAAAACACTGCAATGGGATCGAAGAGACAATATGTTAGTAAAAATAATGACGAAATATATACGTGGGTAACAATTAACAGAACCTTAAATATAATAATTTTTCTTAATTTCGTATTCATCTATGTTAAAAATCATAATTATAAATATTGTACTACTTTTAATTTCATTAATAACGCAAATGGCTCTTTCCTATAATTACACTTGTTAATTATCTTATAATCCAGCTTTCAAGTATAATTAATTCAAGCAACACACACACTGAAGGTTTATTATGACAATAGAGATGGGCAGAAGAGTATGAAAATAAAATAACAAATGATAATTGATACTTGAAATAAAAAAATGATTTAGGTGGGTCTTAAAATTGAGTAATTAATTGATTAATTTAGTATGCAAAGAGAGTATTAATGACGTTTGTATAGGTTTCGGCATGGGAGTGCTACAATAATCAACGGATACACTGGGGAACCGATAGGAGTGGGATCCACTCATCGTCATCATGAGAGCTCGGTTTTCGGATGGTTGCAAACCTACCAGTGCTTTGACAACGACGGGTAGCTCGAATTAATATTTTCTTGCAAAGGGAATCATTTCTATAAATGCCCATTCTTACCGCACTTCATCCATGCAAGCATAGATTTGGTATCATAGAGTAGAGGAGAAGCAACATGGATTAAAGCTAGTTGCGAAATGGAATCCAGCAAGAGGGTCTCAAAGAGAGAGTCTGGTATAATGTATTTATCATTTTTTAGCTGTTCTTCCATGTTTTTGTTTTTGAATTTCTAACATGCACGGTATCATTCCTTAGACTTGCAAACAGAAAGGAGAATTTTGCCGAGGCACGAGAAAGGGATAGAAGCTGGAGATGGTGGAGATTAGCGAGTGACCTAAACGCACAAGAAAAGGACAGAAAGAAGTAAGGGAAAAATATCGAAGGAGTAAGAAAAGAATGAGGGTATTAAAGAGAGGAAACTAATCTAATCTCCCACTCTTAGGTTCATCATCAAGATTAGAGGAAGCTAAAAGAGGGAGATTACATTAGTTTCCTCTCTTTAATTACTCTCAACTCCTTTCTTATTTTTTCGGATTTTTCCCTTACTTCTTTTTGTCCTTCTCTTATGCGTTTTTGTCCCTCGCTAATCTCCACCATCTCAGCTTCTACCCCTTTCTTGCTCCTTTTGTTTGCGAACTTTAAGAGATGATACATGCTTGAGATTCAAGGCAACAACAACCACATGCAAAATAAATAATATAGTGGTATATAAGATAGATGCCAGACTCGCCCTTTGAGCTGATCTAGCTGGATTCCCTTGGTACTAAATAATTAGACAACATACAAGTGAAGGCAAATCAGAGGAATAGGTGTTTCAACTTTACAAGAGCTTAGATACATAATGGGCTCTGTGAAGCAACTGTGAAAGCAGGAACCAAGCCCAAGAAACGCAAACCCTTAACCCACAAAATCTGAAAATATCAAATCCTCAGCAGCTTTGGAACAGATTCAAGCCATTTTCAACTGTCACGTCTTTTTTTGGCCTCACCACTTTCCCTCTGTTCAACTTTAGAGTTGAAAAGTTGATGTTGTGGTGCCGTGCCTGGTGTCTTCAAAGGAGAGCAGGCCCTCGGTCCTAGGACAGGCAACTTTGCTTTTTGCCCTTTTTCAGTTGTATTAATTTAAGTTTGGGGGTTTTATGGTAAAGTTTATGAATTTCTTTAAATAGCTTTGAGTCTGGTATGATGATTTTGTTTGCAGGGGATGGCAGATCTGTAATGTTTTTTTTTTATTTTTATTTTTGCTGCTGCTTAAAAGCCCCAACTTTTTAAGTCCTCAAGGTGAAGGCGTGAAGCATCTTCTGTGGTAAGGATGAGAAAATGCAAGATTGTGCCGACGGATTTGGAGAGGCAGAGAGAGCCTGCAGAGGATAGATAGCCTATGGATGGCAAGAAAATGATCTCTCTGTCTGTATGATTAGTAAAACTTTTCAAGGAGGAGAATTAGAAGAACACATCTGTTGTTTTTGCTTGATTATGGCTCAGGGTTGCCCCACCTTAGATTCCTAAACTAGATGCAGACCTACCTAATTCTTTCCAGCATTATCAGAAATGTCAGGTAGACCTGTTGGCCCAAAATTACAAGGCCGTCAGCATCTCTTAGCTTTGTTGGGCAGTTGCAAGGAAAGATGTTTTGGTAATTGATTACTGCAAAATTGACCATTCTGTAGATCTGATTACTACAAATAGACATTGGTAGTCCATTTCCTGTATTAATCTGCTCTCATCTCAGCATTAAACAAGATCTGATCTGGTCCATTAATTGGTTTGGCAGACAAGTTTAGCGATAAATCTTGCTATCTGCATGCCTATTGTGGAAGCTATTCTCTACTGCAGTCTATGCACACCTCTGTGTATCGTGATAACCTCAAATCCTTTGTGATTCTACAGTAACACCAAAAACCCAGTTTTTATCCTTGTACAAAAACCAATTAATGGTTGAGATTTCCTGTATGCATAAAGGGGGCTTTTCTCTCTTGAAAACAACACCACTGAGTCATAAAGGTTTACAGATCATTCTGGACCACATCCCATAAAAACCGATGGGCTTTATGAACCCAAAAAAAAAAAGCCACCTCCAAGTCTCCAATAATCCAAATGCTTTCATTGCATTAACAAATATAATATTGATATGGATAAATCAGCATCAAACAATTTCTTAAGAATGCATTGTTTACATGGGTTTTTTTTTTTTTTTTTTGATGTATGGTACGGGCATGGTTGAAACTATATTTTATTTTAATCATAATTTTAAAAATATAAAGTTAATTATCACATACTATTACTTTACATGAGATTTATTGAAAACTCTCTTAAAATATTAGTTAAGAAAAAGCTATAATTTATAACTTTTATTAAACTTACTTTTTCAAATCACAACCGTAAAAATTATTACAATATCAAATACACACTTAGTCTTCATGTTCAAAGTTTTACTAGAAAATACCCTTGTTATTAAAAAAACACGTTACATATGTTATACAATAAATTAGTCATAGAGGTAATTTGGATAAAAAAAATAAGAAAGATGAAATAATTGCTTGGACTTAATAAGTGTTTTCATATTAAAACAAAGTCTAAGCCATATGAAAACGAGGACATACTTGGTTATGGACTAAATCGGGTGGATTTTGAAGTTTGGATTAAGAAAAAACAGAATATAGAAAAGACACAATCCAATCTTGTAAAAGAAACTGACTAAAACAAGTGAAGTTAGGCAGTTTCAGTCTATCCTTGAAATAAGAAGTAATGGAGAGAGCGAGTAGTTAATACGGTTATCCATAACATTTCCTAAATAAATTGAGGTTGAAAGAAGGGAACAACTCAAAAAAAAAAACAGTTGCTTTGCAATTAAACTAAGTCTTCAGGATCTTCAAAACTTGTTTATCAGTAAACTTATAACCTAATAAATGATAATCAGTAGGCATATAACTTGTAGATAAATAGTTCATAGGCTGATGATTTTTAGGTAATAATATGTACGCTTGCAGTTTCCATTGTAATCCAATAAGCTTGCATTTTATAATCAATTAAAGAATCATCCAATAAATATAAGTTATTCGATCCTAAGTTGTTAAGTTATCTTTTGCATTCAAAATATCCAGGTTATTTGATTACTCTAGAAGTTTTAATTTGCTTCCTACATATAAAATGATCACAAATTTTTAAATTTATATTTGAGAGACATTGTTACAATTCTGGAACTACAAGGCGAGAATTATATGAATAGTGTATAGAGTTTAGATTGTTAACATCAAATTTAACATCTAACTTTGAAATTTAAAGTCTTCTTGATTGAGATAATAAAAAAAAATTGAAACAATCAGCGGCCACAATGACAATGTCATTTTTTCTTCTTGAAACCACCTAAAAATTCAAAACTACCAGAAAACATAGAGGAAAGAAAAGAATTGGTAGATGTCCTTGTTGAAGAAAGAGATAGAAAATCAAACCTTAAAAAGGCAATAATAGAAAATGAAGAGGGATAATGTATGTTCATGAGTGTAGAAGAGAGATATATACTATTCATATAAAGGGTGGAAAAAGCTAATAAAATACTTAAAGAAAGATATTGACTTCTTTCTAAAAAAAATAAGGAAAAACATAAACTAAAGATGAAAATGATTGAAGATCATTATAATAGGATTGTGGCAATGAATGAGAGATCTACTCATGTCATTCTAGAGTTAAACATTAAAGAGGGATGGAATGGTAAGATAAGTCTAGAACACAAAACAGGGAAATTGCAAAACTTAAATAAAGAATCTTATAAAGGAATGATCATAGCATGAAAAAAAGTCAATTCAAAACTGGATGCCAAAATAAGAAAAGGAAATGATGAAGTAATTTCTTATTTTAGTCCTACTATAATAGAAACAATGAATAAAAATTTCAAATAAGTGGTCAATGCAGTCAAGAATCACTTAGATAAAAAAAAAGGGGGGGGGGAGTGTACCAAACTTTAGGAAACCTAATTCTAAACAAAATAAAAATGAATGATGTTGGCCAAAACAGTACAATATAAAGAACAACCATTTGTTTAAACCTAGAAAGATCTAATAAAAGCCTTTATTGATAGAGGAAATTAGAAGTAGTTCAAATATCAAATTTGCTAATTATGAAAATTCACTCCAAAGAAATTTGGATGAAAGAATAACCCCAAATAGCTTAGAAATACATTCTAGAGATAGTAGAACAAGCCTACAAACTAAGAGTTCAACAAATCCATAGGCCAACATATAGAAGATCATATCAAGATTATATAGATAGAATATATCCATACCCTAACAATTTCAAATTCTTAGACTTCATATTATTTAATGGAAAAGAAACTATATTTGTCATAGAACATATAGCAAGATTTATCTGCTAATGTAAGGAAGCATCTAATTCTAACTTCTTAAAATCAAGATTATGCCCTGCCTTTACCTAGTATATAAATCTACCACTAAATTTAGTTCAGAATTGAAATGACATACATATTGTATTTCAAGTTCATTTCTTTAAGACAAAACCAATGTTTGTGTTGACTGATTTAGTTAAATTAAAATAGTATCCTAGGGAATCTGTAAAATAGTATTTAGATAGATTTATGAAAGTAAGAGGGAAATGTTGGCTAAGATTCCAGAAAAGAAATTTATCATGATTGCTCAACAATGCTTAGAATTGGAACTAAGAAAGAAATTTGAGGGAACAAAATTTAATGATATATATGAATTGGGAATAAGAGCCTCAAGATATGAAAATTTATTGAAAGAAGAAATAGAAAGAAAAGTACTAATTATGGAACCTATTATCAGGAAACATTGGATATGGATGTGGATGTAGCATAATTCATCTATAGAGAACTTATAACTTGTGAAGTACTAACTAAAAATAATGTTAGAGCTTTAAAGTCTTTAAGATCAAATGAGAAAAGACATTACTCATTTAATATTTATTAAAACAAACAAAAGAAGAAGAAGAAGAAGTGAGAGAGAAGGAAAATAAAATAAAAGAAGTGGTTGTCATGAGAAAATTTTATTTTTAGTTAAAAGGATTTTGTTTAAGAGAAGAGAGAGAGAAAAAAAGCTAGAGTTTTCTTTAATACATATATTAGTTGTTAGTGCTTAATTAGCAATCAAGCCAACTTATGTTACTAAGTTTTATCATGTATTATATTCAAATTTGATTCAATACTTTCATTCATATGCACTCATTGTCTTAAAATAGCTTTTACTAGAACAATCAAACCATTCACTGTTTAGAATATTATTGATTGACTCACAAATACATTGTGGACTCAACTGTTGACAAACTTAGCGCGTTATATATGCATTAATTCTTCAATCTTCTGTGTTTCACTATTTTATGCCATCCTCCGTTCTTAAATGTGATGTTGACCTATTTCTTTCTTATTTTTTGACTTTCATCACGGTTGTATTGAATGCATTAGCTGCTACTCAACTCCTTAGGTGTCTCATATAGTAGTGGGGTTGCACTCACGTTAGCTTGTGTTAGATAGGTGGCCCATACTTCGATACAAGTTTTATTGAATCTTTTTAACTTTAAAAAAACAATGTATAAGTGTTGTTAGCGAGTTTTAAAGCAAAACAAATTTTACGACTTGAGTTATAGACTTTTCCATTTCTAATATGATGGTTTAATTTAATTATATGATAAAAAAAAAAAAGCAACAATAGTAAATGTATTGAATCTAAAAGGAAAAGGTAATAACGATGACCTATAGAAAAATAAATTGCCAAAAGAGAAAAAAATAATGAAGCTGAATTCCAAGATAATCTAATGTTAAATGATGAAATAAAAAAATTAAAAAAAATACAAGTCAATCCTAGTTAGCATGGCAGACTCGTGACCCGAGTCGTGAGACCAAGTTATCCTCAAAGAAATCAAATCGAGAAAAATAAAGAAATTTAATATTTAATAACCCCAATGTTGATGACTAAAATCGAACAATAAAGTCAATGTAAAAAAAGATAATAAAAATAAAATTGATGTCAACTCGAATTAGCATTTCATATCCGTGACACAAGTCATAAAACAGGGATCATCATATTAAAAAGATTTACAAACCCAATTCTAACACTCTTAAAGGATAAAATTCAAAAAAAAAATTAAAAAAGGATAAAAAAGCAATTAAAAGAATGTGGATGAAATTTGATATAAAAATAAAATGATGTAAAAGCCCCGAGCCAATCCAAGTTAGTTTGGTAAATCAGCGACCCGGGTCGTGAGGCCAGGCCATCCTCATAGAAAGTAAAAAAAAAAAAAAGGCTTCATCTTCGATAAACCTAGTGTTGAATGATGAAATCAAAAAATAATTGTTGTATGAAAATCTTTTTTAAAAAGGACCAATGGCAATCTGGGTTAACATTTCATAATCGTGACCCAAGTCATAAAATCAGGATCACCTCATCAAAAAAACTTATAAAGTTCAATTTTCAACCAATCTAATGTTGAAAGACGAAATTAAAAACAGAAAATCAATTTAAAAAGGATCCAAATGAAGAAAAAAACAGTTAAAATAATAAGAAATAAATTTGATATAAAAACAAAATGAAATAAAATGATGTAAAAGCCCCAAGCCAATCCGAGTTAGCATGAAAAATTCATGACACAAATCGTGAAGCTAAGTTATCCTTATAGAAAGCAAAAGAAAAAAATAAATTTAATCTTCAATAAAGTCAATGTTAAATGATAAAATTAAAAAACAAAATCGGTGTAAAAGAAAGGAAAAAAAATCATTGTCAATCTGAGTTAACATTTCATACTCATAACTTAGGTCATGACACCGGGATCACCACATCAAAAAAAATAAAAAAAATCATGAAGTCCAATCCTTAACCAATTCAGTTTTGAATAATAAAATTAAAATAAAAACAAATTCAAAACAAATAAAGAGCAATATAAAAATGAGAATTAAATTTGATATAAAAATTAAATAGAACCAAATGTTAAGGAATGAAATTAAAAATAAATTTAAAATAAATAAAGAGCAATAAAAAAATGAGAATTACAATTAAAATAAAGATAAAATAAAAAGATATATTTTAATGTTTTCTAGGCCTACACGATTATCGAGGAGAGGCAATAGTAAAGAAGGAGGAAAAAAATCCAGCCACTGCAAAACACCTCACACATGCCTTCCCGTTGAATGCGTAGCCACTCAACATGTTGGATGACACGATTTTTGAGCTTTTTGGTCATCAAAAGTGTCACATGGCCTTTTAATTTTAATTTCTTTAGTATTTAAAGTATTAGAATCCATATAAGGAGTTATATATAACTTATTTGTATTTTCAGAGGCCATCTTGCACCTCACACGTAGGCAATTAAGAAAAAAAAGCATAACATTGCTTTATGAAGTTGCTTTTTTATGCAAAAGAAAAAAAAATTATACACTACATATTTAACTAAATATTTTTAATCACAATTTCTTAACATTAGTTTATCATAAACCTTTTTTTCTTAAACTAATAGAAAAATCATATCATAAGATTTATTTTAAGATACATGTTGAATATTTTTTTATAAGACGTAAAGGTAAAGGTAGAAAAAAAAAACTTAACATTTATGTTAGATTAACTCATATAAATATCATTCGAGTTGTTTAAATGTTTATGATAGTATTATTTGATGTCTTATTATTTCTCAACTAATCTATTTTTTAATAAAATCAAAAAAATTAAATGATACAATAATATTTCTTTAATAAATCAAGAATAATTAAAATTTTAAATTCGATATGCATTGAAAATATAAAATATATCATATAATTTAAATAAAAAAAAGTATCACCCTTAGATTTTAGTATTAGGATAGCAATTTTCTAAATTCAATTCCTATCAATAAAAAATAAATTTTAAAATTTATTGAAAAAAAACACTACAAAACTTATAAGAGAATTTATGTTAACGTTTTTATAGGTATAAAATTTGTTAATATTTCTATTCAAATACACATAATTATAATGACTACAATAACATACAAATAAGATTGTGATAATATATACAAAATATTAAGTAATTGATTATATATAAATAATCTTATAACTAAAATTGTATCATCATCTAGCTACGTGGTATATGACTAGATTATTAACCATGTTGCAGGTTGGGTCAAAATTTTCTTAAATGTAAAAAACAAAAATTCAAATGTTGCCACTTTTTTAATTTTTTTCTAGTGGCAAAAAAAAATTAAATCATATAGGGATTGATTCGATGTGATTTATTTGACTTTGCAGGTTCAAAAGTAACTTGGACAACCCATAAAAATATAGTTTGAATCAGAAAAGAAAAAAATCAAGATGATATTTTTTTTAATAAGATAACAACATATTGGATTGACTTAGATCAACCCGAGTTAAAATGTCAAGTTTGTGACCCGGGTTATAAGACTGTAATAACCCCATAAAAAATAAACTATGAAGTTTAATTCTTAATTAATTAAATGTTAAAAGATAAAATTAAAATTAAATAAATTTAAAAAAGGACCTAAAAAAGCAAGTCGAGTTAACCTTTCAAACCCATAATTCGAGTCATAAGACCGATATAACCACATAGAAAATAAATTAAAACAAATTATGAATTTCAATTCCTAATCAACTCAATATTGAAGGATGAATTAAAAAAATAAATCAATTAAAAAATACATAAAAATAACCTAATTCAATCTGTCAAACTCATGATCTAGGTCATTAGACAGAGATAGCCTCGTAGAAAGACTGGAAAAATAAAAAACAAATGACCTAATTTAACTCACCAAATCCACAACTCTAGTTATGAGATTGAGATAAAATCATAGAGAGCAAATCAAAATAAATTATGAATTCCAATACTCAATCGATCTTGTCGAATCTAATGTTGAACGATGAAATTTGTAAAAACTTTAATTAAAAAATTAACACAAAAAATGAGTCAAGTCAACCCGGGTTAACCCGTTAAGAACTATACTTAGGTCACGAGACTGGGATAACCTAATAAAAAGTAAACCAAAACAAATCATGAAGCTTAATTTTCAATGAAACACAATATTAAATGATGCGACTGGGAGAAAAAAGTCAATTAAAAAAAACCGAGTCAATTAAGTTAACTCGCTAAACCCGAGATCTAAGTCCTAAGATGGGGACAACCCAATAAAAAGCAAATCTAATGTTGAAGAACCTATGACTCGAATAATGAGGACCGAGATAACCTCTTAGAAAAAAAATTGAAAAAACAACCTAATTTAAGTAGGGTTAAAATGTCAAAACTCGTGCCTCTAGTCATGAGACCAAAATATCCCTATAGAAGCAAATCAAAACAGATTATGAAGCTCAATTCTCAACCGACCCAATTTTGAATGATAAAATTAAAAATAAATTCCAATTAAAAAAACAAAAAAAAAACCCATGTCAACTCAAGTTAACCTGATAAGCATTATTCTTGGGTCATAAGGTTGGAATAACTTAATAGAAAGCAAACAAAACAAATTATAAAGCCTAATCTCCAATTAACCCAATATTAAATGATAAAATTGAAAAAAAAAGTTAATTAAAAAAAAATCAAGTCAACTAAGTTAACCCGGCAAACACGCAATACATGTCAAGAGAGTGGGATAATTTAATAAAAAAACAAATCTAATATTATGACACCAAGATATCCCATAGAAAACAAATCAAAATAGATTATAAAATTCAATTTCTAACCAACTCAATATTGAATGATAAAATTAAAAAAAAAATCTCAATTAAAAAAACACAAAAAACAATATGAGTCAATTAAGGTTAACATGTTAAGCACTAATTCTGGGTCATAAGGCCGCAATAATCTAATAAAAGAAAAGAAAACAAATCATGAAGTCTAATTCCAGTTAATTTAATATTAAATAATGAAATTGAAAAAAAAAGTTAATTAAAATAAAACTCAAGCCAACCGGTTAACCTGTCAAATCCATGATCTGTATCATGAGAATGAAATAATTCAATAAAAAATTAATTTAATATTAAATGATAAAATTAAAAAAATATTGATTGAAAAAAAATCAAAGAAGAAAAAATATAACCAAGCAATTATATAAATAAGATCAAAGTAGGGTTTTCATTATGAATTGATATAATGAAACATGTTTTAATGTAGTGTATAACTAGTTTAAATAATGGGAAAAACCTTAATTGAACAATAGCAAAAGGATAAAATTCATATAAAAAAAAATTAACAAGGGTTAAATTCATAAAAAAAAAATTGTACATGGATAATCGTGACATTCCGCTAAAATAAGAAGTATTTAGAAAAGTGATTCGGGCCATAAATTTTGAGCAATGTAGTTTTAACCAAAAATGAATACATCTGAGGTTACCGTTAACTCGTTAAGAATGAAAAAATGTGCTTGAAAAGGCCCAAGTTCAATAATAATAATAATAATAATAATAAGCACTTGAGGGTCTAGCTGCTGTGGTCAACCGTGTGACTTGTTCCGTCCCCGTCCCGGGTTTGACCTTCTATGTGCACGCCTGTCACCCCCGCGGTGCCTTACCTCCTCCTGGGCTTGCAGGATGTCCAGTGGGCCGTGAGGAATAGTCGTGGTGCGCGTAAGCTGGCCCGGACACCCCACGTAAATCAAAAATAATAATAATAATAATAATAATAATAAATGAAAATGAAAATGAAAATACCCTCAAATCAAGCTCCAAAACCCCCACACCTCAAACCCCAAAATCTGCCACGCAAAAGGCAAAACCCCTTAAGCATACCCTGTTGATAAAAGAAAAAAAATGGCCAAGTGGTGGCGCAGCCTAAGGACGGCAATTCAATACCCACGACCGCCTCTATCACCACTGCAACCATTTCACTCCCAATCTTCACGTTACCACACAATCCAAGCAATACCTCGAGAGGTTGCAGGCAGAAGAGTGTCAGCTAGAGAAAGAGAGCAAGGCAGAATCCCTGCTGTTGTTTTTCCTCAAAGTCTTCTTGATAAAAACCCATCGAACGGATTGACCTCAAGAAAGAGACTACTGACTACTGAGAAAAAACAGATTCAAGCCATTCTTAAGTCCGTACAACTCCCTTTCTTTTGCTCCACTACTTTCCCTCTTCAGGTCCGAGCTGGGTCTGGGTCCTCGGTGTTGCTTGAATCCGGAACTGTATTGCCCATTAAGGCAAGTCACATTCCTTTTTTTCTTACTTCATTTTCAATCTTGAGAATTTGAGGTTTGTGTTTTTTACTAATAGTGTGTTTGGTTTTATGTTTTTTTTTTTTTTTGGATTGTATTATAGATACATAGGTCTGAAAAGACGGGGAATATATTGAATTTGGTGTTTGTTTGGGCTGATGAGGGAACGGAACTGAAAGTTGACGTGCCTGTTGTTTTCAAAGGAGAAGAAAATTGTCCTGGTCTTAAGAAAGGTAGATTTTGCTTTTGTCCAATTCATTTTTTTTATCTATATTTTGTGGGGTTTTCAGATGATTCAAGTGATGAAATTTGACAAGTACGAGGCTTTATAACATGATTTGGTCTGTGGGGGATGATACAGTGTTTTCTCTTTCTTTAATGGGTAAATGCTAGGGTAGATGAGAACAATCTATAAATTTTCAAGGCTTTTAGGGGTTTTTTTTCTCATGCTGGCACTTGTAGGCTATTTAGCATGCAAGTTTCTTCAAAATTTGTAGGATTTTAGGTGTGCTGTTGATGGTCATGGTTCTCTCAGATTACCATCTTAGACTGAAGAACTTCTTTCTTTTTTTTCCTCGCTGTTATGTAAAATTTTCCTCGTTGTTTTACAGTTTAGTCTTTTATGTTGCAATCCTTTGCCACATCTTTCTTCAGAAGTTCATATAACTAGTCCTGATTCTGATGGGTTAAGACAAAATCATTTTAAGCTAGACAAAATCAGTTTAGTCTTTTATGTTGCAATCATTTTAAGCAAAAGTTATAAATACATTGTTGACATAATAGAGCATCCAGTCTTAATTATACTAGATAAACTTCAAACTAGAACCCATACAACTACAAAGAACACCTTCCCTTTGATCAACATGCCTTCATCATTATGACAGGGATGATGCCCTAACTTTAGGTTCCTGAAATTGAATCTGTTAACCATCTCTGCAGTAGATGTGCCATTAACTCTCTTCCAAAAATAAGTCCACTCTGTTGCATTAGGTGCTCTTCCTAGAATTTCTTCTCCATATTGTGTTTTAAGAGAAGCAAACCTGTGATTCTCCTGAGTTTTGTCCTTGGTTGTTGATGCAGTTATTTTGATCATAAGATCAACATGGAAAGAATTGTTGCACCTTCTTGTCAGATATCCATGGATGTCTTAGCTTATGTAATAGAAATGAACTGTCCCATGGAACAAATCAATACACACCTCCCATGAACTTTGTTATTGGTGCTGTTAACCATGCCACTATATACTAATTTGCATATGGCTTAGTTTTCTCTCCAATCTAGTGATGCCATCTTCAGAAACAACATTAGAGTAACCAACTACTAGCATTGATTAGAATAGCACACTGTTGCCCATTGGATTTACCACATGTTTGAGAAATCATATTTCTTTGCTAGGCAAGGAAAAAGAAATGCAAATGGCATGATAAAGGTGTGGTAATAAGTTTCAGACAAAAACATTTCAGAACTATCAACTATACCTGAAAATTTCTTTGTCAAAATCATCATTTTTCCTCGCTAAAAAATTCTTCCAAAGTCGTAAAAATATCTGATGGTGTATTTGTGTCTCACTTTACTCCAATGCCAAAACAGGAGGCCATTTGAAGATGATCAGAAGTACTCTAAAATATATTTGCCCAGCTGAACAAATTCCTCAAAAAATTGAGGTGGATGTAAGCAATCTAGATATTGAAGATAGAGTATACATGCGTGATATTGAGGTTCATCCATCGTTGAAGCTTCTGAGTAAGAATGAGAACTTGCCTATATGTAAGTGTGTGGCAACAAATTTGGATAGCCCAGAACCTGTGGCAACGAATTTGGAGAGGCCAGAACCTGCAGAGGTATAGCTAGTGGAGTTCATGTCAATCACTTCAGCAGATAAGATTCGTAACTTGGATGTCAGAAGCGTTGTAAGAATAAGTTGGTTGTTTTGTCTAGTTGATGGCTTGGGTTGGTGTTTTTGGAATTCTCGAACCAAGGAAGACATCCATGGCTAGATTCTTAGGCAAGTTATATTTATGCTCGTAGCATCTTAGTTACTTTGCTGGGAGGTTGTATTAGTTGCTGCTAAACGATGCAAAACTGAGATGGCTGATCACTGTTTTCCCCCTCAATGGATAATTATATCAGACACTCGAAGATCTAGAAGGTAATCGTAAAAAAAACTGAGATGGCTGATCACAATTTTTATCGTGGTGATATATTTTATTGTATCATTATTTTTTAAAATTGATAAATTGTAAAAAAAATTGTTAGTGCTAATTAAATATTTAAATGAAATTTTTTTTTTTTTTTGTCAAAAGCCAAAGATAGTGAGCATGCAAATATTCAAAAGATAGTTTAGTGCACATAAATATTTTAGAAGTTGTTTTTTCTTACCAAAAACAAGTACTTTTTATTTTTATAAATCTATAATGCAAATAAATTCTATTTATACCAAATATAAAAGAAAAAAATAATCTCTAAAAAATTAAAAAATCAAAGAGAGGGTATTCATTAATGTTTTTTTTTTTTTAAATAATGATTTGATAAATTGAGAAAGAATTGTTAATTTTATTTAAAAGCTAATAGAAAACCAATCTTTCTTCTAAAAGCCAAAGATATATGAGTATGTAAATATTTAACCATGACTTTTCTTTTTAATTTATATGTTATTTTTTTTAACTTAGATGTTATTTTTCTTATCAAGAATGACTAGTTTTTATTTTTATAAATACTTCATGAGAATATAAATAAATTATATCAAATATTATAAGAAAAAATTTAAAAGATAAATCAAAATAATTTCTTTGAAACATTGTAAAAAATACAAAAGAATTAAAAAAAATTAGTATTTAAGAAAAGTGATTAATTTTTTTAAAAAAATAGAGGATATTGATTAAAATTTAAATAAATAATAAAACAAAGTAAAAGATACATTAAATAGAAAAAATAGAGAGGGTTTTAATTAACACTTAAAAGATCAAAGGATATTAATTAATACTTAAAGAAGCTCAGGCATGCGCTTATTTTTTAAAAGTATCTATAACTTATTATAATGGTTTTCAATCACTTCTAGTGACCAAAAAATTAGAATCCAAGTTTTGAACTCCAAAACTCAAATTTTAAGTCATATTACATGAAAATACCATAAAAATCATTATAAATCACTTGTCAACCCTTGAAATCACTAAAAAACATAAAAAAATCAACCAATAAAAAAAATCTAAATGGTAATAAAAAAAAACTATTATCATCAAGATCGATCATTTTTGTTGTCAAAATATGATCAAATGATAACTTTCTCTTTCATTTGTTTTTCCCGACAACCTTCTCTCTTCCATCTCAAATCCAGGAATTGAAAAATAAATAAAATAAACTTTTGAATCAATATAAAAAATCTAAGAATTTTGAGATTGACCACACATTTTCTTTGTGTTTTACATTACAGTCTTCTATCTTTTAATTTTATTTTTCTACCACAATTTAAAACTTCATATCACGCAATTAGGCCACAAAAAGATTAAATAAATAAAGAAAATTTAAAGATAAAATTAAAAAAAAAATGAACAAGAGAGAGAGAGGAGGTACCATATTGAACAATGCTTCGAAACATAAGGGTCTAAATCGACATGACCAGGGACTCAATTGAAAGAGTAAATTAGGAAAAATAATTGAGCTTAACGAAAATCAAACGATCGGGGACCATCTTGAAAATAAAGAAAGAAATGAACAAAACGACGCTGTTTGGCGTCACTATTCATTTTCTTCTTCATTGTCCCCATGAAGAAAGCTGGCGAGAGATCCTTTTGCAGAGCCATTAAACGCTCTCCCACGCCTGAGTTAAGACAAAAAGGGACACTTGTCAGGTAGAACTTACGTCGTACTATGACTCCAGCATGGTTCCTGTCGAGTTGTCACCTGAGAGCCACTGCAATGAACGTTCAAAACCCTTAACTCAGTCAGCCTTCGACAGCCTGAAGGGAGGGTACAAGGTTTGTTGGTTTGTTATGAAGGGCAAGGATTGATCAGAAGGGGGTTGAATGGTGAGGATTGAAACGAAGAAGAGAGTTGATACCTCTCTAGGGATCTCCTATAAATAAAAGTAGCAGAGACATGTTGACGAAAGAACGGAGAGGAGACCGGAATCCTCCCAGTTCCAGCCGCGAACACTATCACCTCCCCTGCTCCATATCGAAAACCACACAGCAATCAAACAACCTCATCCCTCCTGTTCCATCCAAGAACAACAACCAGAGATCACTGAGAAAGCCATCATACAACCTCTCCCTCATCCTCTTCCATATCCAAAGACCTCTCACTCTCCATTTCCAAAAACCAAACAGACCCATCATCCAAAATTTATCTATCTTTTTTTGTCACAGCCTCTGAGAAATAAAAAAGAAAGAGTAGCAGCAATGTTCTTCTTCTTCTTTTCAGCAGACCAGTAACTCAACCGGTCAACTGGTTTCCAGAAAAACTCCAACTGGTCGACCGACAACAATTACACTCCTGCATCAAGTACCACAACAACCCAGCAGTATCCATTTCTTCTTCTTCTTCTTCTCCATTCGTAGCATGTACAGTGGCAGAGTCTTCAACCTTGAGCAGTAGTAGCCTTATCAACCGTAGGCAACATAACCAACAACAACACTAAGAACAAACACTTTGCTTCACTTTGCACAAAGTAAAAAGAGTAAATGGTAACCAACCATCAAGGGACGGAAGGACGGATGAAATTTTTCCCAGCATTAGACGGATATTCTTTACACAGGCTACTTTTTTCTTATACTGAAGGGTGCAAACTATATGGTACTTATCCTATAAAGAACAAACATGCCGACCAACATTCCAAAACCTATTATGTCTAAAACATGCTCCTTTTCTTTTTACAAGAAACTTCATACGAAAGGAAGAAAGCTTAGAGACATACCTGGTGATGCAAGCGCTGTACTTCTCGGGTATGCTTACAAAAGCGGCTGCTTCTCAGTGTTATTGAAATGTGAAGCTGCTGTTGCTTTTGACAATCTCATGTTTAAAGGTTTTGGTAGTGTAAAGGTTTCACATAAATTCTGGTTGGTGAAGAAAAGGGATTATGGGCATGGTGTCTCGTTTTTTAAAACAGAAGGAGGTTGGGTTTTTAATAACCTCCATCACCTTTTGTTTTCCTAAAAGATAAATCTTGTTTTAGCTTTATGTTTATGGTTCAGGCCCTTTCAAATTCGTTTAAAATAAAATAAAAAACAATTGGGCCACGAGTTGTGTTTTTTTGTTTAAACCTCGCGTGTCTTGTTTATTTTTATGTTTCATAATTTAAAAAAAAATTAATTTTTTTTTATTTTTTATTTGTTTTAAATTAATTTTTTTTAATATTTTCATATTATTTTGATATGTTAATATTAAAAATATTTTTTAAAAAAATAAAAAAATATATATTATTTTGATATATTTTAGAATAAAAAACATTTTGAAAAGCAATTTTTTTTTAAGTAAAGCCTGTTCTGTTTTTTTTTTTTGTCAAGTTGTGAAGCACAGTCCAAGTGATTAGGCAGAATCTTTAGGAGTTTAAGGTCATGTTTGGCAAGATTAAAATCCATTAAAAATATTATTATTTTTTGTCAAAAGATTTGCTTGGCAAACACACCCAAGAAAATTTTTAATCCTTTTATTTTCTATTTTGTTTTTTATCAATCATGGTCTTAGTCTATTTTAAATAATATTTTAAATTTTTAGAAGATAATCAACAATTAATTTTGAGTTCTTCACTTTATTTTTACCCTTTCATATTTAATGTTTAGGATTATAACCTACACACGAGATGTTTTTTTAATATTAAATAAACTTGTTTTCTTCAGCAAAAATAACAAACTTTTTCTTTCAAAAGATACAGCTTTATTTTAAATTATATATAAAAAATTCATGTATATTTTAAAATAAATTAAATTGTATTTTTATCATTCTTTGAAAAATACAAAAATTAATTAATGAGTATCATAACAAGTTTGTGATTATCTATTAGGATTTTGTCAAAATTCTAAAAAGACCACAAAAATCAATTTGTTTAATTAATATTTGAGGTATGAATTTTACAATACAATGCATATTCCCGATATTAAATAAAATAAATTGAAAAAAATAAAATGTTAGGAACTAATTGTAGACTTTAATATTTGAGAGTATAAAATTACATTGTAAAGTATATCTAAAAGATACAAAATAAAAATAAATACACCATTAAAATTTGGGTCTTAAAATGATTAAGTTTTAGCCTGGTAAGAAGAGACATCTTTTATCAAAGGAGGTTTGTCTTGAACCTTAGGCTGATCAACAAATAGAAACATGATTTAAAAACAAAATACATCTTATTGTAGGTAGGGTGCATTGAGAGTGATGTATATTTCTCATGCATTACTAATCTCTTTATCTAAACTTTTGCTGATCAAAAAGTTTCTCGGTGACTTTTCAACACTTCAAATCATTATTTTATAATTAATCTTAATATATCCAAAACCCCACTAATCCAATAAAAAAAACCCGTTATTTAACGCGATACTCACCATGATATTATTTACACTTGTATCATGTTGGTATATATTCTACTACATTCAGGTCATCAAGAGTTTCGAAGGGAAAAAATAATTCAGGAGTATAAATGCATGAGTTTGAAAATAAATAATTGTTTAATGATAATTAATAGTGAAAAAACCTAATTTTGATATACGAAATTTACTTCTATAATGTTTTTACTATCAAAACAATCATGATTTTACAATTAATCTTAATATATCCAAAACCCCACTAATCCAATAAAAAAGACTCGTTATTCAACGCGATACTCACCACGATATTATTTACACTTGTATCATGTTGGTATGTATTCTACTACACTCAGGTCATCATGAGTTTCCAAGGGAAAAAATAATTCATGAGTATAAATACATGAGTTTGAAAATAAATAATTATTTAATGATAATTAATAGTGAAAAAACCTAATTTTGATATACGAAATTTAGTTATGTAATGTTTATATCATAGTTTTGAAACCCGGACCGGCCCGGCGGGTCAACCCGGGACCCGACCGACCCGGGCTTGGAACCAGTCCGGGTCTAAGTAAAAACCCGTCGAGGAGTTGACCCGGCAAAACCCGGTCGACCCGGCGGGTCGACCAGGAACCCGGGCGACCCGGGTAAACCCGGCTGAGACCCGGTCCTTTTTTTTATATACACAAATGTGAAACTACGTCGTTTTGACATATTATTTTTTTATTCATGAGCTTCTTGATGCTACAATGAAGGTGACGAAGCTCGCTGTTGCTTCTTGTTCAGTGGAAAGCCAGAACATAATAATTGATAAAGCTTATATTGTACTCTCATCCAGCACTTTCTTATCAACGAAGGATTCCTTGTCCTCTCTTCGAGCTCAACTAGAAGCTCAACTAGAAGAGTTTTAGGGCGTGCTTGGTATTGAGGTTGCTGTTGTGGTTGAGGTTTTAAAAAAGTTGTTTAATAAAAAGTACTTTTAATTGAGGTTGGTTTGGAAAAATATATGTTTGGTTAAAACTGTGGTTGAAATTGAGGTTGAACAGAAAGTAGTTTAATGTGTTTGGTTAAAAAAATGCTTTTCAAATTGAGGTTATAAATATATATATATATATATATATATATATGAATGATTTTTAATTTAAATATTGTAGATTTAACTACATTTATTACATCATGAAATAAATAATATTGATATCAAATATTTTTTATTATTCCATTAAACTATATGCAATGTCATCACATACGAAATAAATCTATCAAATAAGGACTATATTTTCCACGGTTTCTTACGCGCGCAACAACAAAAACTGAAGTTTTTGTTACGTCATCAAGCAATCTCCTTCTAATTTTTTGAATAAAACACAATTTAAATAAAAATAAAAACTGATTTTTTTTTAACTGGGTCGGACCTGGCAAGAACATAATTGGAATTGCGATCAAATTCCACAAATGTTACGTCATCATGCGATATCCTTCTAATTTATGTAGTGTTATTAAATAATATTAAATACTAGTTTTTCGAGTAAAACTCAATTTTTTTTAAAAAAATTTACAATTTCATTACGTACAAAATTCATTCGACAAGAACTACGGTTTTCTAAAAAATTTTGAGCGTGCAATAAAATTAGGTAAAATATTATCATTATAAAAATTGAGATTACAATACGAGTAAATTTAATTCATCTTAAACTAATTTTTTTAAAAAACAAATTTAAAAATATTGTTCACGTTCACGTGAATAGTATGAGTGAAATTACTTAACTGTACTGATTTTTTTTAAAAAAAAAAAAACAGTGAAACTTTTCATGTGAACAGTGCGAGTGAATTAATTCACTGGCACTGGTTTTTTAAATTTTTTTTTAAAAAAATTGTTCACTTTATTAACAGCTACAGTGGAGCAAGTTTTATTTTCGTGCATGATAAAGCACACAAACCACTGCCTTTTAACATTATGGTCCCACAAACCAGAAGTGCAAGACAAATATGAGATGTCGATTGAAAAAACTGTTTTTCCCATTCGAGAAGCAGCAAAATACTGCTTTTCCTAAACCAGCGGTGCCATGTGGGTCCTACCCACTGAAAGTAATTTTATTTTAGTTACCAAACGCTTATTAACGTGATTGCGGGTGAACCTCACCCGCAACCACGTTACCAAACGGCATCTTAAAAGACACAAGAAACGGACAAATTTTCCAGTAGAGATGAGTGGATTCATTCTTTATTTACATCAGTAATTATAGCACTTCATCTTCAAACACGCATTCCGAATATAAGAACATCACTGCATTTTCTCATGATTGTGTTCCTTAAGGGCTATGTTACGGCCGCTCAGGCGTTAGGTTCTCTAGTTAACAAATTGGATCTAAAAACTAGTGGAACAGAGTATTCAGGTGGTTGTACCTTTGAAGAAGCAATGGATATAATCTTTGGTAAAAATTTAAGTTCTTCTGACCATGTTCCTACTGGGAGATCTGGTACAGGCTATTGGAGTGAGAACAGGTAACTTATGCCTTGGTGCTGCAAACAGTGGTTTGCTTAAAATTCGTTCCATTGTTGGGTTGACATGGATCGGGAAAGGTTTGCTTATGCGGAGAGCCAGAGACATAAACCGCCAAGCAAAGGGTGGTGGGCTGAAGATATGGCAGAATTAGGCATAGACCTGTATTGGAGAACCATGATAGCAGTCAAGTCCGGTGGAAAGATGCCATCTAGTCTCATAGGGGAGGCCTTGAAAATTTACGCAGCTCGATGGCGTTAATCAGTCTCATAGATGGAAAGATGCCTTTTCTTTTTAGTCTTTTCTTTATTCTTTGCCTTCTTTTTTTTTGGGTTGACTCGGGTTGATCCGGGTCAACCCATCTGACCCGTGACCCGGTTATTAGACCGGATCAATCACCGAGTCGGGTTTTAAAATTATGATTTATACTATCAAAACCAATAGAATAACAAAATTAATAATAATTATATTAACACTATAAGGATGTTAATCAAACTCTTATTATGTCATATCTTTATATTATGTTTTTTATTTTATCAAAATATGAGAAGGTAAGTGGATTAAAAGTGTTTTTTAATCAATATCATTCCTTTACCTGATTTTTTGAAGTTGAGGCCATGTTTGTTTCCCGGAATTCATTTTCCGGGAAACCACTTTCCAAACTTTCCTGTGTTTGTTTGCCATTAGGAAAGTTGGTCAACGGAAAACACTTTCCAGTCAACGGAAAACATTTTCTGGTCAACGGAAACACTTTTCGGTCAACGGAAAACACTTTCCAGTCAAAAAAAAAAATTGGTTTAGTTTCTAGGAAAGTGTTTTCCTTTTTGGGCTGTTTGTTTGTTTTCCGGAAAGTGGTTTCCGGAAACCACTTTCCAAACTTTCCTGTGTTTGTTTGCCATTAGAAAAGTTGGTCAATGGAAAACACTTTCCAGTCAAAGGAAAATTTGGCTTGGTTTTCAGGAAAGTGTTTTCCTGAAAAATTTGGGCGGAAAACACTTTCCGGAAGTTGTGAAAAATTTAGAAATGTCATTATTTGCTGATTATATCAAATTTGATCCTCAAACTTTTGATTGCTATATATAATTTGTTTTGAATATTTATTTTTCAATTTCATCTCTTAAAATTTAATTTTTATATTAATTTTGGTCCTTATTTTTATAATTGCTATTTGCTTTTTCCTTATCATTTTTTTATTGAAATTTTTTATCTATCAAATTTGGTCCTCATTCTTTTGATTTTTACTTATTTTATTTGAAATAATTTAAGAAATGTTAATTATTATTATTTTAATTTCTTCACCTTTTATTTTTTTTAATTTTTTAGATTTGATCTCTATTATTTTGATTATTATTTATTTTATTTGAGATAATTTATGAAATTATATTTTTTTTCAATTTCATTCTCACTCAAAATTTTAATTTGTAAGATTTGTTCCTCATTATTTTAATAAACTTGAAAAAATAAAACATTAATAAGTTATTTTCCAAACTTCATTTTCCATAACATAACCAAATACTTTGGAAAGTGTTTTCCAACTTATTTTTCATTACACTACCAAACATCGGAAAATACTTTCCTGGAATTCACTTTCCCGGAATTCACTTTCCTCGAAATTCACTTTCTAAAAAAAAACTACTTTCCTGCAAACAAACGGTCCTTAATATTTAAGTTAAGAGTTTCACCAGTTAAGAGGGGGCAACGCGCACAATTTTCCAAGCCAAATGTAATTATGCCTTGAACACGTGGGTCCATGCCACGTACCTCTTGCCTTTCTTTTGAGTAGTTGACCGTTGACGTTGAACTTGGGAGCGGAAAGGCGTTGGAGCCATGTTGCACCGACACTTGACGAACTAGCAAATTTGTTGGTGGAGCATCTTCTCAAGTTCTAAAAAATTAAGTTTGAAATGTAATATTTATACAGCAGTTTTTATATGTATTTTTAATTGAGTTTTATAGTAAAAACTCTTTTTTATATGTATTTTTAATTGAGTTTTATAGTTAAAACATCTCTTTTTAGGTTTTTATAGTTTCAAACCATAACCATAAAAATTACTTAAAAAACAAACACATTCACATCTTTTTTGCTGTTTATAATGGATTTGAGAGAGTTTGTTTATGTTTTTTTAGTGTTTTTTAAAAATACTTTTAGTTTGAAAAAATTAAACTGATATATTTTTGTTTTTTTTATTTTGATGTATTTATATTAAAAAATTTTATTTTAATATATTTTCAAGTGAAATGTTATTTTAAAAAATACTATGAACCACAATTTCAAACATAATATTATAGTTGTTTCTGTTTTTTAAAGTATTTTTTAAATTGTTTTTTATTTAAAAAAGTATTATTTTTTAAAATTTAATTTTGATAATTTTAACATGTTGATATCAAAAATTAAAATTAAAAAAATATTAATTTAATACATTTTCAATTAAAAATACATTTAAAAAACAATTTACACCATGTTATCAAACACACTAATCATCACACTTCAATTCTTATGTCAAGTTATCATAATTTAAATTTTCTATGAATTTTATTGGAACTTGAATACTTTGTTTTTAAATTGAACCGAAAATACAAGCTTAATATTGCTATACGAAAATTGGTTCAAGTTTTCCACCCAATAAAATTAAGATAAAAAATAGTTGGTAAATTATAGGGAAAATGATTACATGTGATGGACCATTTGGATGAAAATAGGATGATGATATGAAAAGCAGTGTTACTAAGTTTTCCACCTGTAGAGAAAAGCCCACTTTTCCATTTGTCATTAGTCATATATATATATATATATATATATATATATGTGTGTGTGTGTGTGTGTGTGTGTGTGTGTGTGTGTGTGTGTGTGTGTGTTACGAGAGTGATTGCGAGTTGCGCTCCAGCTTAAAATGTTATTGCGAGTTGTATCGGTAATTAGTTGTTGTTCTAGAAGACAGAATCAACCTTAAACTTTTGAAATAAAACCATTTCATTTGACGTCTTCGGGTCTTCATTTATACGACCCGACCAGTCAGGTGAGGCGGGTGAGCATCATGACCCGGTCCTTTCCTCCTCCTTTAACGTTAATTGGTTTGTCTATCAAAGGCTAGCATGAAAAACCTTGTATTAAAATTAATGTGTATAACAAGGATGTCTGGTAACTCAAATTTATATTTTTATATTATATTCAGGACTGTTTGGAGTTGTGGTTGATCTGGTTTTTTATTAAAAAAATTTATATTTTTGAATTGTTTTGATATGATGATGTTAATTTTTTTTTTAAAAAATAAAAACAATATTATTTTAATATGTTTATAACTAAAAAACATTTTATGACAGGGATAGAGGACTTTCACTTGCCCCGCATTCAATTGCTGTAAAACTAAAAAGTATTTCGCTCATTTGATTTTAGAAGGTGTTTAAAATTGTAATTGTGGTTGTTTTTTAAAGTATTTTATATTTAGAAATATATTAAAATAATATTTTTTTTAAAAAAATTATTTTTATAATCAGCATATAAGTGATCTGAAAATACTAAAAAAAAGTAACTTAAATTTAAAAAATAATTTAAAATATATAAAGAAACAAGTTACATAAAAATCAGTCGGGTGATGCGAAGTCTTGAATGATTCTTCTTCAAACATGACAACTCGATAATATATTGCTTGCAGTACTATTGATGTTATTTAAATATATTTTTCAGGCATCAACTACGAAACTATCTCACGGACATTTATTACCTTGTCTTTTTTTAAAAAAATAAAAAAAATCGTAATCCAAATCTTGTTTCACAATACTGGTTTTATAGTAAACAAGTTTAGAGGAAATAAAAAAAATAAAAACATTGCATGAACACTCCATGAGAATGCGCATAACAACCGCATCTTAGGCATATTTTGAAATCCAAACCTAGATTGAACCAGAGGTGTTCAAGACTTCAAGTGGACTGTCAAGAAATGGCAATTGGGCTTCACTAAAGACAAAATAAAAATTTATAAATAATGTGTGCTTGTGGCTAATAAAATTTGTTTGGGATAACTCTATTCGCGGATAAAACAACACTCTAATGGTTTGATTAAGCAAGTTAACACGATAACAATAGAGAATTTGCACTATATATATATATCCGCCAACAAACAAGCTCACGAACCGGTGACATAGTAGAAATTTTAGTTTAGAGGGATTAAATTAGAAAAAAAATAATTTTAAGGGGATAAAATTTATTTATTTATTTTTAGAGTTAAAAATATAATTTGTTGAAAGAAAAGCTGAAAAAAAAAGGAATTCTTGCTAGGGCCGGCCAATTAAATGAACTTATGAAAGTGATAACTTATTTTTAACACTTCAAGACTTTTTTAGCATAAATTTAAGGTTATTAATTCCGTTTCAGCACGTATTTTGTTTTTTTAATTGGAATGAAATGTTTCAGTTTTGGAGTGTTTTAGTGTGCTGTTTCAGGGTTTTACTATATATATATAAATTCAACAAACATAATTCAAATTCAAGATAAATTAATTATAAATTATGCAATACAAACATAATGCCAAACAAATATAATTTTAAAATTTAAAATATTTCTAAATAGTCAAGATTAAATAGATCTTTAACTTAAAGTAATTTAACTTAAACAAAATATCAAAATATTATGAAAATAAAATATTTTAACACAAATATTTTAAATATAAAGTTAGGTCAATGTTATCAAGGCTAATAGAATCTAAAGCATCCCTTGTTTTGCTCAAATTCCTACAAAGTATAAACATGAAAAAAACAACATGAATATAAACCATATATATTAGTTATAAATCTAATTTTAAAAAATTAATATCATTGTTAATGAAAATAATAATAATAATAATTTTCAATATTATTATTAATATCATTGTTATTGAAAATAGTAATGAAAAAGAGCTTTTTATAATTGGATGATTTAATTAATTAAATTGAATAAGGTTCAATTTGATTCAATGACTTTTCAAGAGCGGAACGGAACATGTGGAATGAAACCGGAACGTTCCGGGCGGAATTTAAAATGAGATGAAATTTGTTCCGTTTCGTTTCGTTTTTTGAATTGGTATGGAATGTTTCGGTCATTCCGGACGAAACAGAACGAAATTAACAATCTTGAGCATAATTGCATAAAATTCAGTCCTAACGACCATTAAACTAATATATATTAGAATACAAGTTCGATTCTCAAGAAGCGTATTTATTAAGAGGAACAGTCACAAACCCCCGAACAAAACTAGTCTCACCATTTAAAAGGATGTGAGGATACTCATGTAAGAATAAAACAAAATATTAGAATCAAAATTGCTTTTCTTTAACCTAAAGTCCAATTAAGAAATAAATAGTATATGGACTCGAATAAGATTATATAAAAAAGAGATTTAATCTCATTTAATATTGAAATTGACATGAGAATATCTATTTTCATTGCATATATATATATATATATTGTTTAATGATATATTATTTTTAATTTACTCAAATCTAGATTTAAGGTAACATAATAATAAAACAAATGAATTAATGAGCTGAGAAAACTCTAACAATTATTAATAATTTATTATTTTGCTGTAAAACAGATAACTAAAATCTAACCACCAAAATCTCAGGAAGGGGAAGTGGGAAAGACAACAAATATACATAACCAGAAAGATATTAAACAGAAATTAGAAATTAGAAATACAGTTATTGCTAACCTGCATTCACACCCTCCCTCCCTTTCTCTTTCCCCCTCTCTTTCTAGACAAAGAAAAATCAAAAAGGGGGGAGAGAGAGAGAGAGAGAGAGAGAGAGAGAGAGAGGAAAACCGCGTTGGTTTCTGTCTGTTCCTTCTTCTTCTCCACCTTGCAGCCAAACCAACCCTCCATGGATTTCTCCTTTCGTTTTTCACGGTTTCGTTTTCTCTCTTACAAAACTAATTACATTTACAGAAAAGATGGGAACCAGCAGCCCCTTATCTTCTTCTTCAACAAAACAACCAAAATATGACATTTCCTTATTAATTTACTACGGCCAATATGCGTTGGCTTCATAACATTTCCTTTTCTTCTTCTTCTTCTTCTTCTTCTTCAACTTCTTCTTCCCTTTCTCCTCATAAACGTTCATCTTCATCTTTCTCTTCTTCTTCAATGGCCACGGAAGAGACTCTCCCTTCGATTAGGAGAGGTCATGGCAGTCGTATTAGTCGGAATAATCATCGTAGTTTAAGGTTAGGTGGTGGCGGTGATGAAAGGCCTAAGCTTATAAGGCAAAGGAAGTTAAGACATTTAACCGATCAAGACCTTGCAGGTCAAAAAAAGCAGGTGGCACCACCGGATCATCATGTGGATTCTGGTGCCCTTCCGAGGTCAACTTCTGCTTCGGTTGCTGTGCCATTACCGCTTCCATTGCCCGTGCCTTCTGGAGATGGGGACTTGAGGTTGCCTTCGCCCAAGGAGAGGCATCGCGATGGTTTTAGGGAAAGAGAAAGAGAGAGGGGCGATAGGATTGGAGAGGGATTATCTTCTTCGAATTCTCCAATTTCTAGGTAATTTTGCTAATTGGGTTTCTTTTTTAGGGTATATTGTTTATCAATAAACATCTTTAAATAGGCAATGATGAGTTTTTTCGGTGTTTGACTGATGAATTAATTGTCATTTTCATCTCCAAAACAGGATACAGATTGTGGTTTTTTCATATATTATGCTATTCATAGATCGTAGGATGCTCTGCTCCATCCTGGAAAAATTGGTAGACAGTGTGGCATGTTTTTCTTGATTCAAATTTTTTTTCGAGATAATATATTAATGATGACTTTGTCAGTTTTTGAATGCATAATTAAGGCAGACATGCTGCATCAATTATGGGTTGTAGTTGTGCATGACATGAACCTTTGTCGTGGCTTCATCCGAGATGCTTTGTTCATTTAGCAGATAAATTGTTCTCCAGGCTCTGAATTGAATTTTCTTGGTTAATATGTGGTCCTGTAACAGTACATTTGCTGGTCGAAACATGAAGAAAATGATTGAGCATCTACGCTCTCAGTCACCTAGGATGGTACGTCCGGATTTCAGTACTGCTCAGAGTTCTCGGGACAACTTCGGGATCAATATTCCTACGAGGAGCGCTCCTACCAGTCCTTTCGCAAGTCCTGTCCGCAGCCCACCAAGAACGAGTAACACTGCTGATATGCTTCCTTACTACCGCATGATTGCTAAAGCAAATCAAGTCTGGTCTGCACCAGAGATGACAACATTAGACATACCTGGGCTTCCTCCTCCAGCATTCATGGATATCTGTGCTTTTAGTACTGATAGTTCTCCTCTTCAAAGTCCACCAAATTTAAGTCCCCAACGGAGTGCCAGAAGCCCAACTGGACCTCCATCACCATTGATTGCCAAGTTATCAATCGAAAGCTCAGCTGCATGGCGTGAAAGTAATGCTAATTTTGAGGTCCACCCCTTACCTCTTCCTCCAGGAGCAGCTGTCCCTTCACCTTCAGTACCAGTTCCTCTAGCTCTTTCTAAACTAGAATCCACTTCTATGAAAAGTCAGTGGCAGAAGGGAAAGCTAATTGGACGCGGTACATTTGGAAGTGTTTATGTTGCCAGCAATAGGTACATGAATTCTATTGTTATCTATTGTGCAGGCTTATTTTGATGCAGTAAATGCCAATTGCAGTCTTTTTGTTTCTAACAGGGAAACTGGGGCATTATGTGCAATGAAGGAAGTGGAAATGTATCCCGATGACCCAAAATCTGCCGAGTCTATAAAGCAATTAGAACAGGTGATTCACATTGTCTATGAGAAGTTGATTCTGCAGCTTCATTCTCAAACACTCAATTATATGTGTCATAATCTTCATAGCTTTATGCGTGAAGACTCAGTACTAGATTTTTTTTATGTTTTAATTCTAATGCTTCTGTGGTAGTTCTTCATATGCATTAAGATGAAACATTGTTTTGATTTTAGGCTCTAATGTTTACTGATAAACAAGGTTAGGTTTTTATTATGCTCCCATCTTCTTTTCTCACTTCTTTCATTTGTTCAGGAAATTAAAGTTCTTAGCCACCTGAAGCATCCAAACATTGTGCAGTATTATGGTAGTGAAATAGTGAGTAATTTCACTGGCTAATTTAGGTTCCTCCATTTCTTTTCCTTTCTTTTTCCTTCTAAACAAGTATGTCTTTAGGTTTCTATGCTCTATATATTTACCAGAGCATCTTTATGAATTTAGTTAACAAATATTTTCGTGTATGCAGGTGGATGATAAATTCTATATATATCTGGAGTATGTTCATCCAGGTTCAATAAATAAATATGTACGTGAACATTGTGGAGCCATAACAGAAAGTGTAGTTCGTAATTTTAGTCGCCATATTGTTTCTGGGCTAGCTTACTTGCACAACATGAAGACAATACACAGGTATGGGAGCATGAGCTGTTTTATATTTTGAAATTAGGGTCAGAATACATTTTAAGCAGTCTTTTGGGAAAAGGTTTGTGGAATTATGTTTCATTTGCTTGGTAGCTGAGAATCTCATATCTCTGTATATCTAGGGATATAAAAGGGGCTAATTTGCTTGTTGATGCATCTGGAGTTGTGAAGCTTGCGGACTTTGGGATGGCAAAACTTGTGAGTACTTGTTTCTTTTCTTTTCTCCAAAATTCTATTGGCTACATGAGTACATGCATATAATTTGTATAATGTGTATGCATTGCATCTGAACTACTGTGCCTTTGGATATCTTTCAGTGTTATCACGAGTTAGTTCCAGTAAGCAGTATGGAATCTGATACGACTGTTGAGTTTGTTCCTCTCTGTTGTTCATGCCCTCTTTATTCCTTTCTGCTTTTTCGTCGATAAAATTTGGTATACTGTTTAGAAATAAAAAGGTTGTCACTTAGTCATGGTATTGGTACCACCATATGTGGGCAGGAGGGAAAATTTTGAGATGGTTCAAACTTTAAGTGTGAGATTTTACAGCTTACAGATATTTTCTCCTTGTTGACTATCAAATTAAAAAATGATGGTTGTGTGATCTTTTTTGCAAAATAAATTTCTTGTCCCACCATACTTTGTTCCAGCTGTTCTTGAAATCTTTTAACATTCAGTAGGATACAATTTGACATTCCTTTCATTTAGTTACTCCTGGTATCAGCTTGAGTGAAACATCATTTAGATCCTACCTTATTGCATTTGTGATTTGAAGTTCCATGTGAAATCACCATTGTAATTTCCATGAAAGATTCAATTTGCTCTTTTTTATACTGGGCTCATAAAAATGGTACTACTTGCTCAGCTTACTGGACAAGCAGCTGATCTTTCTCTAAAGGGAAGCCCTTACTGGATGGCTCCTGAGGTATGTTCTTGCTTCATGCGCGTGAATACGGTGTGGTGTTTATTTTGTATCTCTTATTCTGACAGAATATCCTTCTCTGCAGCTCATGCAAGCTGTAATGCATAAGGATTCCAGCTCTGATCTTGCACTTGCTGTTGATATTTGGAGTTTGGGATGTACTATTATTGAAATGTTCACTGGGAAACCTCCTTGGAGCGAGTATGAGGGGGTGAGTACAAGATTTTTCTTAATGTTCTTTTCTTATGTCACAGTGACCTTCAATTTGGTCTACCAAACATAGATGTCTTAAGAAAAAAAATACAAAATGAGGGAATTATGTGGTTTTTTTAGGAAAAAAATTATAAAATAATACAATCAACTATATCATTAAGAAATGAGATTTATTACATACACAGATGCGTTTCATTTGTTATCATATGTTCCCAAGAAAACACAGAAGGTTGGGTACTGAATGAGATTTCAAGTCGGCTGTATTTTTATTGAGATGATGGAAGTCCCGTTACTTGGTAAGGTTTGGTACTGACATAGTGGTGGAGGAAGTGTTAAGGTTACCGATGAAATGACCGGAGCAAATGACCGGAGAAGGATGTAGAGATTATGTAACTTTTTACTGGATTTGATACAGAGTGCTGGGGTATGATTGAGTGATCCTAATGGACTCAAATCTTCCCATGTTAATTTAAAATTTTAATTTGCCTTCTATTGTGCAGGCTGCAGCCATGTTTAAAGTTATGAGGGATAGCCCATCTATACCTGAAGTATTGTCACCAGAGGGCAAGGATTTTTTGCGTTGCTGCTTTCGAAGAAACCCAGCAGAGAGACCGTCAGCAGCCATGTTACTGGAACATCGGTGGTTGAAAAACTCTCAGCAGCTCGATGTATCATCTACCATCCAGTCAATCAGTGGGATAAAATTGACTGTAAGCTACCAGTGTCACTCCCACTTTTTTTTTTTTCCCCTTTCATTTTCACTTTCAAAATGGATTGTAGTAATTTGGATTATATATCATATTAATTGGCAGGATATATCCCAAAGTCTAAGAGCTTCTGAAGTCAAATTTGATCATCTGCCAGGATTACCAAGCTCAAGAAGTACTAAAGGAAAGACGACTGCTGACAGGTAACAGTTACTTTCTGCATTATCCTTCCATGACTTCATTTCATTTCTAGAACATAGAATTAAGTAAATTCTCAAACGTGTAATATCCTGCTGTTGCATGACTTCTGGCTCCAGCTTTGCGCATTATTCTTTTTCTCCAGCAAAACTGTCCAACGACTTAGTCATGAAACTTCCAACTTAAAACACAAAAAGGCCTCCCATCATTCTCCTTGTTCAGTTCCTGTGGTTCTTCCTACTCTAGCTCCTCTGCAGTTGGATCGGAGCATACATCACATCAGGTCTTATTCACAAGATCCAGTTTATGCAAATGTGGTGCTAAAATTAACCATAACTTCAGATAACACAGTACTGGAAGAGCCTCTGCTTGTTCTTTGGATGGACTAAACTAACAACAAACTGTAAATTAGAAGTCTTGTTGTTGACCCCTGTGCACTCTGGTGGATTTCTGGTGGCCATAGTTTGCTTCAGTAGATTGTTCTTCCCTTTATCATTTTCATCAATGCTTCCTAATGTTTTACGTGCTTGCTCATCTGAAATATAGGCCAAGTCAAGGATTTTAGAAGCAGGTTTTGTACACTATTGCATTGAGTTTAGAGCTTCAGCAATCTCAGAAGTTCAATTGTATGTATATTTCCGAAGGTAGTATTCTTGCCTGAATGTAACGTCATTAGATTGTAGGGAAAAAGTTATAACTATTCTTCTACCATGTTGATGTTAATTTTCCAAGGAAATCTCATGCGACAGAACAATCCTAGTAGCTTCTAATAAGAATTATAAAGCCACCATAATTTATGTGGTGGTGAGGTTTCATATGTCCAGGAATGTACAATGATAAATATAGTATAATATACAAGCATATCTTGTAAACTAACTATAGAAACAATCACCTGATAATTCTCCTAAAATATTTCCTGCAATCAAGGAGGATCATGTAATATGCTGCTTTCCTTACCAGCTTCAGCATCAGTGTGATTTTCTTGGGCAGTCCCGGACTGTAAAATCTTGTTGCAAATTTTATATTTTAGCAGCTGGTCTTGAATCTTAGAAATTGTTGTTGGGCAGATTGAGGATTATGTGATATCAGCTTGAACAGATTGCTATTCTGTCAAGCTATATTATCAGCTTTAGTTTAAACAACAAGAAGAGCCTTCATTTGCTACATGTAGATCGATGCTGCAGTTGAGAATTGCTACGTCCAGATCAGACCTCCATGTCTATTGGTTGACAATCAAGATTGGAAATTTGGAAGCAATTATTTCCTTTCCTCGAGGGTCAAGTTTTTTTTTTTTTTTTTCCTGAGCTGTAAAACAAAATAAAAACAAGGAAATGAAGTGCTCAAAAGTTAAAAAGAGACTTTTAATGTCGGAAACAAAGATAAAGGCAAGAGGGTGACATATTTTTAGGTCCACCATGGCACGCAAAAAGTTTAAAGCAAGTCAGGCTCCTTCACATGACATTGGGTGGTTCAAACATTGACCATTGAGAAGATACGGTGCTCCGTTGATCGGCGAAGATCTGCTGTTATCTCACAAAATACCTCCACCGGTTCAGCACTAATCAAGTAATCAACTTTTTCGTCTTCTCTATTGTATTGTCTTTTAGAATAACATAAGCCTCATCTTTTCCACTTTTCTCATCCTGATTTTTCCACCAACACCTTATATTCAATTAATTAAAAAAATATAATATTTTTTTTACTCGTGGATGGTGTTCGTACAATTCAGGTGACGTATATAATATCACCCGGTAGACATAACTGACATTCCGCCGTCTCTCTAAATGCGCCATCATATCCCCTTCTATTTAAAGTGATATGTGGTAGCTTACGGTGGTTAGATTATAGCTGGTAATTGTTTGATTTTCTTTTCTTTTCTCTCTCTTGACAGGTAATGCATACAATTGTTCTATTTGTTTCTTACTTTTCGATCTTAGAGGGTGTTTGGGAGTGTGGTTGCGGTTGCTTTTCAAAGTGCTTTTCATTCAGAAAAGTGTGCAAATAATATTTTTTTATTTTTTAAAAATCATTTTTGAGATCAAGACATCAAAATGATTTGAAAACATAAAAAACATATTACTTTAAAGCAAAAAAAAAAAAAAAAAATTCAAATTTTTTCGGAAGCGCTTTTGAAAAGCACTCCCAAACAGCCTCTTAGTCTTTATTCTATGAATTTCTTATTTCGTTTTTTTTTTATTTATAGAAGTTTTTATTCTTATCAATTTAGTTCTTCAATTGCAATTTCTTATATGTTTGGTTTTTCATTTTAGACCTCATAATTTTTAATTTCTAATTTTATCATTGGCACTTTTGTTGAAGTTTTTTTCTTTTATTTTCATCCTCCAATCAAATTTTCTGTTATTTTATTTTTTAATTTGACCCTTATTCTTTGAATTTTTTTTTCTTTTATTAAAGCTATTTTCAATTCAATTAAACCCCTCCAATTCAAAATTTGTATTCCTCTAATTAATGTTTTTTTTTCTCATACTCATTTTTTCAATCCTTTTGTGTAATTTTTTTTTCTGGTTTTATCTTTCGATTTTTAATTTGTTGGGATTTAGCTTCGTACAATTTTATTATTATGTATTAGTTTTTTTAATATTGATTTTGTGATTATCTTCAAGTTTTTTTTTATATAGTTTATCCTAGTCTCATGACTTAGGTCATGATTTTTATATGTTTTTTTTAATATAATTTTTTTAGTTGTTATGTTTCTATTTTATTTTTCAATATATTATTCTAATTTATCTATAATATTTTTTTTATACAAATGAAGTTTATTTTTTTAAATAAAAAATATTTATTTTTAAGTTATATTGCTGATGTGTTTGGCCTTAAGTAATATTTTTTATGGCGTTGGTTTATTCAATTAATTTTATTTGTGTTTATCTTTTAAGTCATAAGTTTTGTAGAGTGTGGATTTATTTTTATAAATAAATTCAGTAAACATAATTGGATACATATCTCATTTTATGTAATGAAATATCTTAATTTTACTTTCATAGACTTTTCAATTTATATTTTAAATTTTTTATGTAAAAAAATATTGAAATAACCCAGGTTTTTTTGTTTTTGTGAAAAAACAGCGGTTAAATGGCTAAATTATCTTATAATTATAAATAGCCTCTGTCTCGGTACACTTTAAAATCACCATTCATGGGCCTATCTAGCATTCCAAGCCCCGTCCATATTAAACTTCAAAATCCTGTTATTTTTTATTGCAACGGCAATCTTGCTTAAACCCTAAAACAATCCCTCCCTTTTCACTCTGTCCTGTGAGTCCAGCACCAGCACCGAGTCAACTCACTAAACCCGAGAACAGCCATGGCGGACACGGTCCAATACAAGCTCGAACAGATGGTCGACGATCTAGACGACCTAGAACGTAAAGGCATGTTCACACGGCGAGAAATAGCAGAGATAGTGAAACAAAGAAGAAAATTTGAGTACAGATTGAAGAGGCCAAGTCTTTTAAAGCAAGATTTCTTAGCTTACATTGAATACGTGACTCAACTTGACTCACTTCGTAGATTACGAGAGAAATCAGTGGCGCGTGAGCTGGAAAAGCAATGGGATAAGAAGAAGAGGAGAAGCAAAAAGTATGTTTCTGATTTTGCTGGGGTTTCAAGGATTGTTGAGATTTATAGACTTGCTGTTATGAGGTTTAAGGGAGATTTAGAGCTTTGGTTTAGGTATTTGGAGTTTTGTAGGGATAAAAAGAATGGGAAAAAGGTGAGAGCTTTTATTTTGGGTTTTTAATGATGAATCTTCGTCAATGTTTATTGGTTTGCTGAGTGATATTCTATCTGCGTTAATTGGTGGGTTTTGTTTTCGTGGATTTGGGTGCTTAGATGTTTATGGTTTCGGCATGATGCTGCTGTTTTTTCTCTGTTCATTTCATTTATGTCGGTAATTATCGTCATTGTGTAGAAGGATGTTTTCATACTTTAGTGAAATCATGTATTTTCCTTTTCATATGTAGGTTTTGGCTAAATTAATTAGGTTTCATCCAAAAGTTCCTGGACTTTGGATTTATGCTGCAGCTTGGGAATTTGATCATAACTTGAATGTTTCAGCTGCTCGTGCACTCACGCAGAATCGTTTGAGGGCGTGCCCACATTCAGAGGATCCTTGCGTAGAGTATCTTTGGATGGAATTGATGTACCTTAACAAGTTAAAAGCTCGAAAGGTTGCGATTGGAGAGGAGAAGGAAAATGTGGTTCATGATTATGATATGTTGCTCGATTGAAGAAGAGGAATTGATGATGGATCTGTTAACTTGTATTAGGATTCTTATAATTTGCGGGATTCCTATAAAATTTGGTTTCCTAGTTTAGGAAGTAATTAGTCTTTCCTTATTCTGTTAGGAAAGTGTAGGGTTGTATATATATACATGTTGTATGACGAAAACTAAAATAAGAAAGCATTAATTCTTCATGGTATCAGAGCTTGAATAGAAAAGAAAACACTGAACCCTAAAATTTTTTGCTTCTTGCCGTGTCCCTAAGTAATTGCAGCGAGCAACTTAGAGTTGTTGTTTGGTTTCAAAGCAAGCAACTGTGAAGTTGTTGCTGCCCCTCCCCCCCGCTTTGTAGTCTGTCTGTATTGTTCCATAATCTATCAAAACTGCAAGTTTTAGGCTATACCAACAGTAAGAGAGATGGTCGAAGAAAAGGGGGTCGGTTCCCGTGGATGCTCCAAAGCAATGCTCCAATCATGGTGCGCATGTAAAATTCAAGCTTTAATATTGGTATGGTTTTGGATGAAAAAAACTATGATTTGTAGGCTCCTCTCATTCAAATCCATATTGCTGGAAGGAAGAAGATGGGATATCTTCATGGGTCGATCAAGGCACCTCACGAAGACGATCCTAAATATGATGACTAGTTCTCTGAAGATCAAAAAATCAAGAGTTGGCTTTTGTCTTCAATAAAGCATGAGATTATAAAACGGTACATTCGGTTATCTACATCAAAGGAGATTTGGGACTCCCTTAAAACAACCTACTTTGATGAGAATGACAAGGCTAGAATTTATTCGTTGAATCAGAAGGCATCATGTCTTCGTCAGAATAGCCGACCTTTGGCAACCTATTTTGGGGAGCTAACTTAGATTTTCCGAGAATTGGATCACTTTAATAGAGTATCCATGGAGTGTGAAAACGACATTAAGATATTTCAGAAATCCACTAAGAGACAACGAGTCTATATATTTCTTGGTGGTCTTGATGACAGTTTGATCGGTACGTGGAGAAGTGCTACGGAAGGATCCCCCACTTGGCCTTCGGGCTTCTTATGCATATGTTCGTCGTGAAGCTGATAGGAAGGAAGCAATGAAGATGGAGGTTGACAAGAGTGAACCTGCTGCCATGGCAAAGAAAAACCCGTGGATCATCCTCTGGGTCGAACCGAGGAGGATCACAAAACCGGCTAGGACAAACTCGGCCTAACCAGCCAAGCTGGGATCGTCCCCAAGGAAAATGCCCACACTGTGGCCTGCCAAGACACTCCAAGAGTTGATGTTTTGAGCTGATTGAATATCCCGAGAATTGGGATAAAACCCGTGATCCTCGGTGCAACAAGTCACGAGCCTCTATTGCAGAAACCAGGAATGATTCAGACCAGATAGCAGACAAGGCATCTGCTATGGTTGCTGCAACAGGTAGAGATGGTAAGGCCCTAAGTACTTCTACTTCTATTATGAATAATACATGGATAATTGATTCGGAGCTACCGAACATATGACTTGCGATTCTAGACAGGTTCCATCACTAAAAACATCAGCCCAAACCGAGGTCAATGTTGCTAATGGTAATGTCATCCCTGTTATTGGGGAAGGCACTGTTTCCCTTATTGATACCATGAAACTTGACACTGTTCTTATGGTTCCCTCCTTAAACTATAATTTGTTGTCTGTTGCTCAAATAACCCTTACCTTACATTGTTTGGTTATTTTTTGGCCCTATTTTTGTGTTTTTAAGGATATCTGGACGCGAAAGACGATTGGTTATGGTATTAGAAGAGGAAAACTTTATTACTTGGAACCGACCACCACCAGCTCTAGCTTGCTGACTCAAGCTCTTTCCAGTTATGGGTCTCAAAGGAATACTAATAAAGTGTCGGATATCTGGATGTGGCATAGACGTCTTGGGCATGCTTCCTTCGGTTATCTACACAAGTTATTTCCTAGTTTGTTTGTCGGAGGTCGATGTTTTCCAATTTAAGTGTGATGTTTGTGAAATGGCTAAGAGCCATCGAACCTCTTTTTCCTCCAAGTTTCAATAAAAGTACAATTCCTTTTATGATTGTGCATTCCGATGTATGGGACCGTCGAAAATAGCTACTCTTGGTGGTGCTCACTGGTTTGTTACTTTTATTGATGATTGTACCAGAATGACTTGGGTCACTTTGTTGAAATCAAAAAACGAAGTCAGTTCGGCCTTTCAGAGGTTTCATAAAATGATTACAGTGCAATACAACAACAAGATCCAAGTTCTTAGAAGTGACAATGGTGGTGAATATGTTAATTTAGAACTTCGTTCCTTCCCCGGAATTGCATGGTATTGTTCATCAAACCACGTGCCCGTATACTCCTCAACAGAATGGAGTTGCTGAACGAAAAAATAGACACCTATTATAAATGGTTCGTGCTTCGCTCATTGCAGGACATCTGCCTCTACAGTATTGGGGAGAGGCACTTACATCCGCAACTTATCTTATTAATCGTCTTCCTTCTCATACTATCAACTTTCATACACCATTTCAGGCTCTCACATCTCAGATTAGCAGTCCACCGACTCCCAATCTTCTCCCACGGGTTGTGGGGTGTGTTGCTTTTGTTCACCTGCATCCTCTTCAACGGCATAATAAACTTGAGCCTCGCGCCATTCGTTGTGTTTTTTTAGGCTATGCTACTACCCAGAAAGAATATTGTTGTTATCCTCCCGCGAGTAAAAGAATGTTTATTACACAGAATATGAATTTTCATGAGAATGACATGTTTTTTGGACCCTCCACGTCCTCACTTCTGGAGGAGTACCGAAGCAGTGAAGTTCTGACTCGAGATAATACTGAAGTTTTGGCATTTGATTACTCTCATGTGGCTAGAAACGAGCTACACAAAAAGCAACCAGTGCAATCATCACGCCCGGAGTACACAACACCTGGAGAAGAGCAGCAGTCCACATGTTATGGTGATCAGACTACTAAAAAGATCACTGAGGAGCAACAAACATTCCTGGGGGAAGAACAGTCCACTGGTCCCACGAGGTTGGGGCTTGATAATGAGCCGCAACCTACTACTTACAATAGAACTGAGCAACAACTGCAACAATTATCAGGGGATTTTCCTTTCGATGGTATACCTGATCCAAGTATGAACTCACCCTCTATTAATTCTCATAACCAATCGTCTCCCACACCGGATGCAATTCCACCCCGTCGCCTTCCAGAACGTATTAATCGAGGTATTTCCAAACCTATTTATGAGGCAGATCTTAAGTGTAAACACAAGTATTCCATGAGTGAGCCAAATTCTGATTCAAGAGTGAAATACCCATTAAATAATTTGTGTCAACCGGTTACCTGTCAGAATCAAATAAGTCATTTATATATCAATTATCTACTGTATCTATTCCTAACAGTGTGCAGGAAGCTTTAGCAGATTCCTGCTAGAAAGATGTAATGAATGAAGAATTGAGATCGTTGAAGAAGAATGCTACCTGGGAAATAACTGACTTACCAAATTAAAAGAAATCAGGACGCAAATGGGTCTATACAGTGAAATACAAAGCAGATGGAACAGTAGATCGCTTTAAGGCAAGATTGGTAGTAAAGGGATATACACAGAAATATGGCATCGACTACACTAATACATTTGCACCAGTGGCAAAAATTAACACAGTTCGTGTTCTACTGTCCTTAGCAGCAAATCTAGATTGACCTTTGCAACAATTTGATGTAAAAAATGCATTCCTCCATGGAGATTTAATTGAGGAGATTTACATGGACCTTCCATCAAGATGGAGTGATCTGGACATACGAAAACACAAGGTATGTAGACTTAAGAAATCATTGTATGGGTTGAAGCAATCTCCACGAGCCTGGTTTGATAGGTTTACCAAATCAATGAGAGCATTCGGGTATAGAAAAAGTAATTGGGATCACACGTTATTCCTGAAACACCGGGATGGAAAGGTTACAACTCTTATTGTATATGTGGATGATATGGTAGTTACTGGTAACGATCCTGCTAAGCAAGCAGCTTTGAAAAACTATTTGTCCATAGAATTTGAAATGAAAGATCTTGGTTCTTTAAAATATTTTCTTGGGATTGAAGTGTCGAGGTGCAAGTCCGGGATATTTCTATCGCAAAGAAAGTATGTTCTTGACCTATTAGAAGAAACCGGTATGACAACAAGTTATCGGTATCCACTTCGTTGGTCAAGGAATGAAGTTGGGTATTGATCGACCCAAGGATCGATTGATAAAGGGAGGTATCAACGGTTAGTAGGAAGATTGATGTACTTGAGTCACATTAGACCGGATTTGGCTCATGCCTTGAGCATAATTAGTCAATAAATGCACAATCCGGGAGAACATCATATGAGTGCAGTCATGAGAATATTGAGTTACTTGAAAGGAAGCCCTGGTAAAGGAGTTTTATTTTGAAAAAAAGGGCATTTCAAAATTGAGTGCTATACGGATGCTGATTAGGCCGGATCCACAGATGATAGGCGTTCGACATCCGGGTATTTTACCTTTGTTGGAGGAAATCTAGTAACGTGGAGAAGTAAGAAGCAAAATGTTGTGCCAAGATCAAGCGCAAAAGCTGAATTTAGAGGTATGGCACTTGGTATCTGTGAACTCTTGTGGCTTAAGTTTCTATTACAAGATATGGGGGTCAACCATAGCCAACCGATGAAGTTATTTTGTGACAATAAAGTTGCTCGTGATATTGCTCATAATCCAAAGGCAACATGATAGGACCAAGCATGTAGAGGTTGATTGGTTCTTTATTAAAGAAAAGCTAGATAACAAAGTGATTAAGGTTCCTCCCATAGGAACGGATGACCAAGTAGCAGATATTCTCACTAAGGCGGTTTCTAGTAACAAGTTCTCCAGGTTTCTAGACAAGTTGGGTATGTGCGACATCTATGCACCAACTTAAGGGGGAATGTTAACTTGTATTAGGATTCCTACAATTTGCGGGATTCCTATAAAATTTGGTTTCCTAGTTTAGGAAGTAATTAGTCTTTCCTTATTCTGTTAGGAAAGTGTAGGGTTGTATATATATACCTGTTGTATGACGAAAACTGAAATAAGAAAGCATTAATTCTTCTGGATCAAATGCTGGTACCGAGGAGTCGGAGAAGAAAGTCGATTTGTTTCGTGAGAAAGGCTTGAGTATTCTTCAGATAATCTATACTAGAGCTGTTCAAGCTATCCCTTCTAGTTTTGGCTTGAGGAAGAGGTTATTGGAGATGCTAGAAGCAGCAGGCTTGATCCATTCGGAAGAAATGCGCAAGGAGATGCTTGCTAAGTGACATGAAAAAAGACTTTTTGAGAGAACCGGAATATTGAACCGGCTTGCAAGACTCGAAATGACTCATTCTAAAAATGTCGGAGATGACTGAAACTCTGGTGCTTTGTCAGTTGCAAAAAGCATTTCAGGTATGATTTTAATGAGCAAGTGAAATTCTGATATTTGACAAGTATTCATCTCTTTGGTTTTAACATAGAAACATAGGATAATGTGTTGAGTAATCTCTCATGAGTTATGATCATGGTTGATTTGTCAGTGTGCGGTATATGAGGAGGCTTTGCAACTTGTGCCTTCTCCGATGATGTTTAATTTTTACACACTATTTTTATGGATGTTGCTGTTGTTTATTTTTTATCCCATAAAAAATAGAAAAAAAATTCTAAAATACAAAAGGATATACATGAAGAAAGCTTAGAAGATTATCCAAGTTGATGGTAAAAGACTAAACTGACAGTAGAAAAGTTGGAAAACCAAAACGTATAAAATTGATAAAATTGGCATCCCAATTCTGATTGACAAAGGATTTTATTGGTGAAAATATTTTTATTTGGGGTAAAAAAATATAAATTTGGATGCTTAAGGACTCAATAAGAATTTTAAAAGGTTTAATTATTTTTATCGAGGATTTAATTACAAGGAAAATCAATTTTTGGAGTCAATTTAAGTGTTAATTGGAAGAAATTAAAGTTTGGGGACTTAATTGTAAGAATATTGAAGTTTGATGGGCAATTAGGGACTTAATTGTAAAAATATTGAAGTTTGATGGGCAATTAGGGATTCAAGAAATCCAAAACTAAGGACTAAACTGAAAAAAGATGCGTGATTATAAGGGTTGAAATTGACCAAATCAGGGGTCAAATTGAAAGGAACTAAAATTTTGGTCGTCAATTAAGGCTGAAATTGAATAAATTGAAAGCCAATGACTCATTTGTAAAAGGCGCTCGAATAAATGGATTCAAAAAATAATTTCTAGGGGTGTAATTGAAAGGATTAAAATAATTTCAAGTCAATTAAGGGTGTATGTGTCACAATTAGAAGAAAAAGGACTGAATTGATTTTCAGCAAAAATAGATTAAAAGCCCTAATTTTTAGGGTTTTAATAGACAACGTGTCGTTCTGGTTTAATGAAAGGACACAAATGACACGTCGTCTACTAGTTTTCTTCCATCAGAAAATGATGATCAGGTTGACACTTTCTAAGAGTTTATTATGGAGTTTTAGACTTCCAAATGGCATGAGAATTTTTACAAATAGAAAAAGAATATCCCCTCTACAACCCTATTTCCATGAAATTGGACATTTACATCCCAATTCTTCCATAGAAGCCTCCAACATCTTATCCGTAATCAACCATCACTACAATTTTACATTTGAATGAATGAATGTGAAGCTACAAACCTTCAAATTGAACAAGGTTGAATCCAAACAAAAGGTGTGCATCTTCTCTACCAACTTCAAGTGGTTTCCGATGACATTTACATCGGAGTTGCTCCAGCAAAACCTCGAAAGTGGTCAATATAGTCAGTTTTAACCGTGACACCCGTTTCATAGAAACCACCCATTTTTGTGTGTATTCACACTTATAACCTTCTTAGAGAATTCTTATCAATGGCATTAAAACCTCCATCTAAAGATCAAAAGGCTAGAAATAACTTCTTGCCCTCCAAGTCTAGCAAAACCACCAAGAACCCCTAAAATCAAATCACCATTGCAAAATCAGTTTAGTACAAGAGCTTCCAGCTGTTAACTTTTATCTAGAACCCTCTAATTTTGATCAAAAAGATAAACTTTGATCATTTTTTTTATTGAATCCACACAAAAAAAACCTACAAAACCATATAAATACCCCTTGAAAAATCAGAAAAAAAAAAGACAAGGAAAAGGAAGGAAGAGAGAAATAATGAAAACAATCCTAGTTGTGAAGGTTTATGAGTCGAGTACAAGGATTTCATTAGCTTTGAAAGGTTTGAAAATGATGGAGGCAAAATTCTTTTCAAAAATGAGAAAAAAAGTAGCAGCTACTATTGAAGGTATAAAATCTCATATAACCTAGCAGATGATGTATTGAGTCAAACCTCTAGCCTTTCATTATATGTTTAATGATGTTTTTAAATATATTTTTGATGTAATTTTGTTTTTAGCATTTATGTGGATTAATGAAAGAAAACGTTGTTTTACTTAGTTAATTATGTTTTGAAGTTATTATTAATGTTTTTTTGATATTTATAAAATGTTTAGATGTCATTTTTTTGATGAAATAAAATGTTTTGGAATTTATCAAAAGGTGTAAAGGTTTGATGTTTTTTTTTTGGCTAATACATGTAATTGCTTTTTTTGTTTTGGATTAAATTAAATCTTTTTGGCTAATAAAATGTTTATAAAAAAATACATAAACAAAGAAATGGGTTTTAATTCGAGAAGTTTTTGACGAAAATTTATGAGAAAAAAACTGTTTGTCCGATGTAAATATGTTTCACAGTTGCTTTAAGAAAACAAAATTCTTTTCATGTCAAAGATGCATCGTTTCCTTTGATGTATCGTGATGAAACATCCTGTATATATGATTTATGAGCATATATCAAATATTAATTTGTTTTATAATAAAAAAATTAAAATCAGATAAATATTGTTCATCGATTGAATTAGAAATCCACAACTTAGCGTGGATAATTAAACTACTTCTAAGCTATACATGCCATTGCATATAAATTAAAGATATTGCTGTGAATACAAATATTACACGAATGGTTCCCCTTGAAAATCGTAAAGAACTTGCTGGAACCGGAAGCAGCTTGATAATTAGGAACTGGAACCAGCTTCATCTAGACCCAACCAAGGAGAACAGATCTACACTCTTGCCTGGCCACCTTCGGATTCTCTTACCTGAACATGATTGATAATGCAACTATGTCAACAACAGTGGCAACAGGAAACAGGTAGAAGAACATGATTTCTATCTGCTACCTCAAACTTGTGCCTTCATTCACTCAAGCTTCGACTTTCTAAAGAAGGGATTAGGCAATATATGATCATTAATCGGCATGAATATGTGCCTAATCCTCTACAAATGCACCCATGGACTGAATACTACAATTGAAAAGGACACCCAAATTCAGCCCCCGAGGCCTAAAGGCTTGCTGGGAGTGAACACCATCAAAGACAGCAGACAGTAAGTTCAGCACAAAAAAAAAAAAAGGGTTGAGTCCTCTGAATGAAATCTTGTCGCAAATTACTTTTTTCCGATCCTTGTTGATAAAAGCATCAAAGAGCCAGGTGAAATTTAATTTCAAAACGATCAGGTGGCAACCGACGATATATTATCATGTGTTTCCTAGGATTTCAATCGTGTCATTACTAGCTACCACAGATGATGGATGGACAAATGAACTAGATACTGGTGGTCACAGTTCATTACTTTGTTACTTCGATACAAATTAAATTGAAAAACTCGTTCATTTTTAAGTTATATGAATCATTATTATTTTCTTTTATGGAGAATGAAAGGAGTTCTTGAAGCGTTTTGACGTTTGTGAAATCATGGCAACATTGCTCCATAACAGGCGCTCTCGTGACTAGGATTCTAGAATATTGGTGGCGAATTCCACTGCATGCACAATGTATAGCAGGAATTCCAACAAAACATGGGCTATTGGCCATAACATAATTATGTAACTAGCTCAGCATTCAAGAACGAAATCAAACTCATGCCATAAGTCGATTACTTTGATTCCGAGATCAAGAAAGCATAATGTATATATGAAATCTAGAATTTTTAGATATGAAGAAAATGAGTTAGAGAGGAGAAGTGTCTCCCCCGGAAGTTTCTATGCAAAAAGCTTTGTATTTTAGTAGAATAAAGCTTGAGAAATGAGAACTCAATTTGTTTGGCCTATTTGTGGTGAATCAAGTTAGCAGCCTACCACCATCTCCCACTCGCTTGTATGTTTATCATTCATCAGCTCTCTTAATTCCTTTTTCGAGGTGATTCATGCTTTCTTTATCCTAACCATAGCCACTTGCATAGCATGAACCTACCATACAATACAAGTTGGTCTGCGACGGATCCATTTCACCAGCCCCCATTATGCAGCATGCATGAAACCCACTATTACATTTAACGCACTTTCGGCAAATGAAAATACCATTGCTGACAGGAAACCATTCTAGGTTTAGACTTATCTCACTAATAGAAGTATCTAATCCTAAAAGAGCTACAACTGCTCTATGAACTTCAGCTATTTCTTCACACGTGAAGATTCAAGTCAAACTTGAGAGTATAAACAAACATTATTCTTTTATCTAGATGGAATGCATCATTCTACCACTTGGAGAAAATATTAATTGTTTCCTTGGACTTATCTCACTGATGAAACTATATATCTACGCCTAAAAGAACAACATCATCTTTTCAAGTGCTGTTTTTTCTTCACAATCAGATATTTAAGTCAAACACGAGAGTGGAAAGCACTATTATATTTCTTCCATTTTTTCTTAGATGGGATACCTCATTTACCACTTCGCAGATTAACCTTTCATCAAGTGGGTCTTTGCGTGTTCTTGCCCCCATTATCAAGAAGAATTTGGGATAGTACCAAACTCTTTGAGAGGGACATCTGCAGCCTATGTTGTTTTTGTGTATAAATTGCTCCTATGTGCCACTGCTTTGTCACACAATACTGTTTTAGCTTTTAGACAACCTGTTCACGGTCAAGATATGGAGCACAACTCCTTTAAACTTCCCTTTGTTCACTTGCTTTGCCTTCTGCTGTTGGGTCCTCTGGTGTCATGCCAGCTTAATTATAAATTCTATGATTACACATGTCCTAACCTCACAAAAATTGTTCGATCTGGTGTTTGGTCTGCTATGACAAATGATTCTAGGATGGCAGCTTCTCTGTTGAGGCTTCACTTTCATGATTGTTTCGTTAATGTAATCACTAAAAAAATAAAGTCTTCTGTTTCCAATATTATAGGATAATACTAGAGCAAAGTCCTCTGCCTCCATTCATATGGAGATTATTGAATCTGTAAACCTTTGCTACTAAGGCTGACTTCAATTTTTTGTCTTTTGATTTCTTGTTTCTTCATTTCTATCAACAGGGATGTGATGGGTCTTTGTTACTTGATGGAGGAGAGAAAAATGCATTTCCTAATCGAAACTCGGCTAGAGGTTTTGAAGTCATTGATGACATTAAAGCCAATTTGGAGAGAGCATGCCCAGCCACAGTTTCTTGTACTGATATACTGACTCTTGCGGCAAGAGAGGCAGTTTATCTTGTAAGAAATTTGGACTCTTAATTACTTTGTATTCTGCATAAAGATCATCCTGCTTGCATTCTAATAGTTGTTGATTCTTTATTTTTATTTTTTTAGTCTGGAGGCCCATATTGGTTTCTACCCTTGGGCCGCCGAGATGGCCTGACAGCAAGTGAGAGTGATGCTAATGAGCAGCTCCCAGGATTTTCTGAACCGTTAGAGAACATCACTGCAAAATTTACCTCAAAGGGTCTTGAACTAAAGGATGTGGTTGTGCTCTCAGGTTTGCCTCCTCCATCATATTTTCTATAAAATCACTTGTCTTCCACTGAAAAGAAGAGAGAGGAAAAATATGAAGATTTTTCTTGATCAAATTATGGTGATTACTTGTATATCTAAATTTGAACAAACATCAATCTCTAAATCTAAATAATAAATACAGGTGCACATACAATTGGATTTGCTCAGTGCTTCACATTTAAGTCTAGACTTTTTGACTTCGGAGGCTCTGGTGAACCAGATCCACTGCTTGATACATCACTTCTAACAAGTTTGCAAAGTACGTGCCCAAATCAAGATGATTCTGACACAAAATTGGCTCCATTGGATTCTGCTAGTTCCAGCAAGTTTGATAACTTGTATTACAAGCTTCTTTTGAACAATTCTGGGCTTCTCCAATCAGACCAAGCTCTCATGGGGGATAATACAACCTCTTCATTGGTCCTTAACTATAGCAAGTTCCCTTATTTGTTTTCCAAGGATTTTGGAGCATCAATGGTCAAGATGGCCAACATTGGTGTCCTTACAGGACAAAATGGGGAGATCAGGAAAAACTGTAGGTTGGTGAACTAGAAGCCTGGTGTTTCCACAATTGACATCAGGTTTATACAATCCTGTACCTGTAAGAATTTAAAATCTAGTTCTGTAACCAAACTGCAAGCAACATAAATTTGATGCTTGACTATGAGGTGCCTTGAAAAAGTCCTATAATGAGCACCAAAATAATTTGCAAATGTCGTCACTACCGCAGTAGTAATGATAATCGTTAGCTCTGTGCTGTTTTTAAGCTTTGATTCTGACATTATTCATCTCTAGTTCTAAATTCTAACTTCTAACCAGTAGTTGCTCACCAGCATGAAATGAACATAATCATAAAGACTTATGGTTAGTTTTCAACACATTTACATTTAGTATTTAACTCCAACAAAAAATTAAAAATGGAAACATATGTAGCGCATGCAATTTTTTCTTCTAACCAAAAAGAGAAAAAAGCATTGAAGACGGGAAAAGAAGAAGAAGCAGCTATTACCACTTTGCAGAGCATTCACAAGGCTTTCTTTTGCAATAAAAAAAATGTCAGCACTATTGTATACTCTATTTATATAGCTTGATGGCATATCATGCTGGTAATATTTTTAGATAACAATTGTTTAGTTTAAAATTCATTTGTTAAATATATATATATATATATATATATATAATTGTTACCAAATAAAAGTATGATAATTAAACATTAAATAGCATGCAAGTTTATAAATTAGAGTAAAGTACTTAAATTTAAAACTAAATTAAAACAACTTTCTAGAATGCATAATAAGACATATAAAATAAATTATTATACTTCGAACAAAAGATATTAAATTAAAACTAGTGTAAATATAAGGCACTTACTTGTTGAAGATATTTGGATGAAGAAATAAAAAATATTGTTATAAAAAATTAGACTCTTTGTTCTTAAAATTAAAATGTTCATCACTCGATCAGTGCAAACAATTTACTTGCAAATAGTCCTTTAGGATTTCAACAATTTAACTTTTAAATGATACACTTTCTTTGAAACTCCATGAACCAAAAGAATAATATAACTCAAAATCTTTCTGTAGAGTTTTAGAACCTAAGTTCTAGAACAAAAAAAAAATAGAACATCTCTCCTTCAACCTCTTTTTACACTAACTTTTAGAATCAAAATTTAAGCAAAATTAATTATGGTAATTACTAGAATTAATTATAGTAATTACTAATTATCCATCATAAAAAAAATCCATTAAAAAAATTGTTCAAATAAAGAAAGATAAATTTTACAACAAACTTAAATTTTAAACCTAAACTCGAGCGAGCATGTGTAACTTAAATTCAAAGTTCACTTAGCTTAGAAGCTCTTTTTTTAAAAGATGTTAATGCCTTACAAGGCTAATGATAACTCTTTAATTTTTTATTGTACAAGTTATAAGAAAATCTTGTAATCTTTCAACGCGAGCTTGACCTAAACTCGAGCAAGCATGTGTAACTTAAATTCAAAGTTCACTTAGCTTAGAAGCTCTCTTTTTAAAAGACTTTAATGCCTTACAAGGCTAATAATAACTTTTTAACTTTTTATTGTACAAGTTACAAGAAAATCTTGTAATCTTTCAACGCGAGCTTGAGGGTTCTTAGGTTTATAAAATATATAAGCTAAAGTAGATCTCATTTGGAGGACTTATGTTTTGCATGGGTCTAGATACTCTGGTCAATCACATGAACCTTTTCTTAATGGTTAATTGCCTCATCTTGGTGATTAAGTGGGCTCCTTTTATTTCATCCTAGTAGATCGATGTCTTGTCTTCTATATATGGTCAATCATATTATTCACTATCAATTTCAATTTATCTTAATTATTTGTATTTGATTATTATATAGATGTTTATTTTTTATACAAACAATGTTCCCTATATTTCTTTATTTTTCAATGAATGAATAAAACCCCATCAAATTAAAACAAAAGCTAAAAAAGATCAATGTTTTATTGTGCATACGCTCATATTTTATTGTGAATTCACACAGTAAAATTACCATATAGACCTTGCCAAGAAAACCAACTAACATGACCTAAAGGGCAATTCGGTATTTTCAATGGGACACATTAGTCATTATCAAATTGACCAAGGTTAATTCAATTTTCTCAAGTTTTTTATTGCATAGTAGAATTATTAAACAACCCTTCAAAGCAAAAAAAAAAAAAAAAAACATTTACCTTAGGTTAAGGGGCTTTTTGACTTTTCAATATTTTTTTTCATAATATAATGGCTTAAATGCCCCTTAAAATTAAAATTTATTGGCTTTCCTTATAGGGGTGTTTTCATCATTTCATTTTGGCTTTTTATAATTCTTATGTGGGATCAAAGGTAATTTTGTCTTTTAATATATATAAAATATAAGTTAAATAAAGAAAAATGGTTGGCACCACCCGCGCCCTTTAAGTGGCACGTGCAGCGCCGTCCAGCTTTTCAATGTCGCTTTTTAGAGAGGCATTGGATATGTCTTGCCGCCCCCATCATAATGGTATGGCGCGTGCCTCTAGACGAGCAGTAGTTAAGCTCCAGCGATGTATTTTTCTCCCCTTTCTATTTTCTATCTCCCTTTCTAAAAAAAACATTGGGATTGCAAAAAATCAACAAAGTCTGCTCATTTGTTCAATAGATAAAATTGTATCCTCATTCTTTTTATTGTAATATATTTGGTTTTGAATTCTTTATTAAATTTATTTTGTTTTTCAATTTCATCCCTTAACATTTGGTTTTTATATTAAATTTAGTCCTCATTATTTTGATTGTTATTCGTTTTTTCTTATCGTTTTTTAATTGAAATTATTTTTCAATTTCATCCCTCATAATTTGATTTCATTTTCTTTTTGTGTCAAATTTGGTCCTCATTCTTTTTTTTTCTTTTTGGTCCTTTTTTGTTGTTGAATTTGTTTTTTTCTTTCAATTTTTATCTCTAATTATTTTGGTTGGTTGGGAATTTGACATTGCTATTTTTTTCAAGTTTGGCTTTTATGGTGTAATCTGGCCTCATGATCCATGTCACGGGTTCAAAAGATTATACCATGTTGGGTTTGAAGGAATAGTCTATGAAAGAGATAGTCTTAGTACACCCGAAGGAAAAGGGAAAGCTTTTAGGCCTAGTAGCACGGTTGAAGTCCAATCCGTGTGTGTATGCATTTGGGAATGATATCTACCGCTTTCTCGCTCCATTTGTCAAGAACGCTAATGGAATGCATGGAAAGAAAAATGAATCCTTTTCGGCGGGAAAGCAGTGAAGAAGGAAATCGACACTTAGCATAGATCACATTGCCCCTCACTAAAGGTGAAAGGTAGGGGCTTTCTTGGGTCCTTTTCTATTTTTTTTTATTCCACCCCTCAATATTAGGTTGGTTGGGGATTGACATTCTTTATTTTTTAACTTTTCTTTTGCGTCATGTTAATCTCATGTCTAGGACCATGGATTTGGCGGGCTCACAAAGGTCGACTCAGGTTTTTTTTTTCATTCATTTTTTTTTTCAATTTTCCCTTCGATATTAGGTTGGTTTGAGAATTGATCTTCATAATTTTATTCAATTTACTTTCCATGGAGTTATCCTGATTTCATGAATAGGTTACGGATTCAACATGTTAGCTTGCATAAACTTGGGTCAATTTCTTTTAAAAAAAATTATTTTCTTTTTAATTTTATCATTCAATATTTTATTTGCTGATAAATGATATTCAAATATTTTTCATTTTTCTTTCTATGTGATTACCCCATTCTCATTTAATTTTTACTTTGTTAACAAATAAGATCTTTGAGACTTTTTAAGAATATTGTAAAGATAATATATCTTTATAATATTGACAAGCATTTATCTTTTGCATTGAATCATTGTTGATTTTTTTCACTATATTTATTATCGATTTCTTTTTTTGTAATCATATTACTAAATTAGTCAAACTTATTAAACCTAATTTAGTTAATGACTAGAATCTCATATTTGTTTTTGCTTTTTTAAGAATTTTTACATTGTCTTGGCATTTTTTTTGTATTGAAAAAAAAATAGGTCAATCTATGACATAGCATGGGTCACCTATCTAATTTATACTAAAATTTATAAATCAAATCGAACAACTATGACATGGAAAATGACATTGTTCATCTTTGTTATGCCAATTGTTTTAGCCAACCACTTTAATTTAAAACCATGTTTATCATTCTTTAACATACAAAGTTTAATTAATTCACTATTTTTATTTTTCTAGTTTTATATCTTTCAGTTTTTTTATTATCATAAAACATAGTTTTTTTTAAATACAGTTATTAAATAGTTTTCATTTAAACCCAATAGAGTTCATGACTCGAGTTACGAGTTTGTTAAGTTAAGCCATGAAGCTCAAGTTGATTTATTTTGAATTGGTCTTCATGATATGTTTTAGATTGATTTACATAGGATTGATTTGTTTTTTATAGGGTTATCACAGTCACATAACCTAGATTGCGAGTTTTACAGGCTAACCCAAGTGAATCCGATACTCAATATTTTTTAAAAAAATGTCATATTTGTTTTTTTTTAATAATAAAAACCACATTATTGCTAGTCATTTAGGTTGTTTTTAGAACCTGGAAAATTTCTTTTTTATCATATTTTTTGTCATTTGATTTATTTATTTTTTGCAGCCAAAAGTTTTTAAGTAGGACCACAGCATAGTACGAGGTAATAACCTAATTAATAACTATAAGTTATAATGATTCAAACAATTGTGAGTTTCTTAAATACTGTTCTATCCTTATCAACTACTTAACTATCAATCCTAGCACTTATATTAATGACCGGTAAATAACTAGATCATTAGCTTGTACTATAATGTGGGTTAGGAAAAAAAATATCCAAGCATTGCTAATATTTTATCTAGTAGAAAAAAAAAATTAAATTGTTTGGGGATTGACCTGAAATGACCTGGTCAACTTGGTGACTACAAAGACAACTTGTATGATCAATAAAACATAGTTTGACAAAAAAATCAAAATGACATTTGTTAAAAATAATAATATTGAGATGACAACATATTAAATTGACGCAAGTCAATCTAGGTTAATTCATCAAATCTACAACCATAGTCATAAGACCATGATAACCCCCTATAGAAAAAACAATCAAAATATTTAACTCGTTAAATCGTGATATAGGTAAATGATCACATAGAAAACAAATCAAAATAAATTATGAAGCACAATCTTTAACAAATTAAATGTTGAAGGATGAAATTAAAAAAAATAAAGAAAAAAACATTATTGCAATGAATTAAGTTATGAGGTGGTACACAACTTTATCAATATTAAAAAAAAATTGTGAGGTGGTACACAATAAAACCATCAAAACCTAATTTTCAATAAATCAATATTAAAAAAAAAACATAAAAATAAATAAAAATACAATTACATTGAATACTGTATTGTGAGTGCACCACCTCTTTTAATGTTTTTTTTACTGTGCGGCACTTTTTAGTTTTTTTATAATGTTTTGTTAATTAGGCTATGTTTGTTTCCTGGAAAGTGGTTTCTGAAAAACCACTTTCCAAACTTTCTGTGTTTGTTTGTCATTAGAAAAGTTGGTCAACGGAAAACACTTTCCAGTCAAAGGAAAATTTGGCTTGGTTTCCAGGAAAGTGTTTTCCTGAAAAATTTGGGTGGAAAACACTTTCCAAAAGTTATTCAAATAAAAAAAGATAAATTTTACAACAAACTTAAATTTTGAACCTGAACTTGAGTGAGCATGTGTAACTTAAATTCAAAGTTCACTTAGCTTAGAAGCTCTCTTTTTAAAAGACTTTAATGCCTTACAAGACTAATGATAACTTTTTAACTTTTTATTGTACAACTTACAAGAAAATCTTGTAATCTTTCAACGCGAGCTTGAGAGTTCTTAGGTTTATAAATATATCAGCTAAAGTAGATCTCATTTGAAGGACTTATGTTTTACATGGGCCTAGATACTTTGGTCAATCACATGAACCTTTTCTTAATGGTTAATTGCTTCATCTTGTTGATTAAGTGGGCTCCCTGGTAGATCGATGTCTTGTCTTCTATATATGGTCAATCATATTATTCACTATCAATTTCAATTTATCTTAACTATTTGTATTTGATTATTATGTAGATGTTTATTTTTTATACAAACAATATTCCCTATATTTCATTATTTTTCAATGAAGGAATAAAACCCCATCAAATTAAAATAAAAGCTAAAAGAAATCGATGTTTTATTGTGCACACACTCATATTTTATTGTGGATTCACATAGTAAAATTACCATATAGACCTTGCCAAGAAAATCAACTAACATGACCTAAAGGGCAATTCGGTATTTTCAATGGGACACATTAGTCATTATCGAATTGAACAAGGTTAATTCAATTTTCTCAAGTTTTTTATTGCATAGTAGAATTATTAAACAATCCTTAAAAGCCAAAAAAAAAAACATTTACCTTAGGTTAGGGGCTTTTTGACTTTTCAATATTTTTTTCATAATATAATGGCTTAAATGCCCTTTAAAATTAAAATTTATTAAGGGTGTTTTCATCATTTCATCTTGGCTTTTTATAATTCTTATGTGGGATCAAAGGTAATTGTGTCTTTTAATATATATATATATAATTTAAATAAAGAAAAATGGTTGGCGCCACCCGCGCCTTTTAGGTGACACGTGCAACACCGTCCAGCTTTGTAATGTCGCTTTTTGGGGAGGCATTAGATACGTCTTGCCGCCCCCATCATAATGGTATTACGTGTGCCTCTGAACGAGCAGTAGTTAAGCTCTAGCGATGCATTTTTCTCCCCTTTCTTTTTTCTATCTCCCCTTCTAAAAAAAACTTTGGGATTGCAAAAAATCAACAAAGTCTGCTCATTTGTTCAATGGATAAAATTGTATCCTCATTCTTTTTATTGCAGTATATTTGGTTTTGAATTCTTTATTAAATTTATTTTGTTTTTTAATTTCATCCCTTGGTATTTGATTTTTATATTAAATTTAGTCCTCATTCTTTTTATTGTTATTCGTTTTTTCTTATCGTTTTTTAATTGAAATTATTTTTCAATTTCATCCCTCATAATTTGATTTCATTTTCTTTTTGTGTCAAATTTGGTCCTTATTCTTTTTATTTTTTTTCTTTTTGATCCTTTTTTGTTGTTGAATTTGTTTTTTTCTTTCAATTTTTATCTCTAATTATTTTGGTTGGTTGGGAATTTGATATTGCTATTTTTTTCAAGTTTGGCTTTTATTGTGTAATCTGGCCTCATGATCCGTGTCACGGGTTCAAAAGATTATACCATGTTGGGTTTGAAGGAATAGTCTATGAAAGAGATAGTCTTAGTACACCCGAAGGAAAAGGGAAAGCTTTTAGGCCTAGTAGCACGGTTGAAGTCCAATCCGTGTGTGTATGCATTTGGGAATGGTATCTACCGCTTTCTCGCTCCATTTGTCAAGAACGCTAATGGAATGCATGGAAAGAAAAATGAATCCTTTTCGGCGGGAAAGCAGTGAAGAAGGAAATCGACACTTAGCATAGATCACATTGCCCCTCACTAAAGGTGAAAGGTAGGGGCTTTCTTGGGTCCTTTTCTATTTTTTTTTATTCCACCCCTCAATATTAGGTTGGTTGGGGATTGACATTCTTTATTTTTTAACTTTCTTTTCTTTTGCGTCATGTTAATCTCATGTCTAGGACCATGGATTTGGCGGGCTCACAAAGGTCGACTCAGGTTTTTTTTTCATTCATTTTTTTTTCAATTTTCCCTTCGATATTAGGTTGGTTTGAGAATTGATCTTCATAATTTTATTCAATTTACTTTCCATGGAGTTATCCTGATTTCATGAATAGGTTACGGATTCAACATGTTAGCTTGCATAAACTTGAGTCAATTTCTTTTAAAAAAAAATTATTTTCTTTTTAATTTTATCATTCAATATTTTATTTGCTGATAAATGATATTCAAATATTTTTCATTTTTCTTTCTATATGATTACCCCATTCTCATTTAATTTTTACTTTGTTAACAAATAAGATCTTTGAGACTTTTTAAGAATATTGTAAAGATAATATATCTTTATAATATTGACAAGCATTTATCTTTTGCATTGAATCATTGTTGATTTTTTTCACTATATTTATTATCGATTTCTTTTTTTGTAATCATATTACTAAATTAGTCAAACTTATTAAACCTAATTTAGTTAATGACTAGAATCTCATATTTGTTTTTGCTTTTTTTAAGAATTTTTACATTGTCTTGGCATTTTTTTTGTATTGAAAAAAAAATAGGTCAATCTATGACATAGCATGGGTCACCTATCTAATTTATACTAAAATTTATAAATCAAATCGAACAACTATGACATGGAAAATGACATTGTTCATCTTTGTTATGCCAATTGTTTTAGCCAACCACTTTAATTTAAAACCATGTTTATCATTCTTTAACATACAAAGTTTAATTAATTCACTATTTTTATTTTTCTAGTTTTATATCTTTCAGTTTTTTTATTATCATAAAACATAGTTTTTTTTAAATACAGTTATTAAATAGTTTTCATTTAAACCCAATAGAGTTCATGACTCGGGTTACGAGTTTGGTAAGTTAAGCCATGAAGCTCAAGTTGATTTATTTTGAATTGGTCTTCATGATATGTTTTAGATTGATTTACATAGGATTGATTTATTTTTTATAGGGTTATCACAAATCACATAACCTAGATTGCGAGTTTTACAGAGCTAACCCAAGTGAATCCGATACTCAATATTTTTTAAAAAAATGTCATATTTGTTTTTTTAATAATAAAAACCACATTATTGCTAGTCATTTAGGTTGTTTTTAGAACCTGGGAAATTTCTTTTTTATCATATTTTTTTTGTCATTTGATTTTTTTTCTTTTTTTTTTGTGCCAAAAGTTTTTAAGTAGGACCACAACTTAATATGGGGCAATAACCTAATTAATAACTATAAGTTATAATGATTGAAAGAATTATGAGTTTCTTAAATAATGTTCTATCCTTATCAACTACTTAACTATCAATCTTAGCACTTATATTAATGACCGGTAAATAACTAGATCATTAGCTTGTACTATGATGTGGGTTAGGAAAAAAAATATCCAAGCATTGCTAATATTTTATCTAGTAGAAAAAAAAATTAAATTGTTTGGGGATTGACCCGAAATGACCTGGTCAACTTGGTGACTACAAAGACAACTTGTATGATCAATAAAACATAATTTGACAAAAAAATCAAAATGACATTTGTTAAAAAAAAATAATATTGAGATGACAACATATTGAGTTGACGCAAGTCAATCTAGGTTAATTCATCAAATCTACAACCATAGTCATAAGACCATGATAACCCCCCATAGAAAAAAAAAATCAAAATAAAGTATGAAGCTTAATTTTCAATTAATCCGATATTGAAAATGAAATTGAGAAAAAAAATCAATTAAAAAGATAAACAAAAAAATTAACGACTTGGGTAAACCTAGGTTAACTTGCCAAAATAATTGTTTGGGTCATGAAATAGAGATAACTTCATATAAAACAAACAAACAAAATTGTGAAACTCAATTTATCAATTAACCGAGTGTTAAACGATGAAATTTTAAACAATAAACTAAAAAAAGACCAAAATAATAACTTGAGTCAACCCGGGTTAACATGTTAAACCTATGACCTAGATCATGAGATTAAGATAACCTCATCATAGAAAGCAAACTAAAGAACAATCCGAGTCAACTTAGGCTAACTTAATAAACTTGCGACCCGAGTGATGAGGTTAGATAACCACATTGAAAACAAATCGAAATAAATTATGAAACATAATTCTCAATCAGTCAAATATTGAGGGATGAAATTGAAAAAATATACAAATTAAAAATGACTAAAAATAGCCTGAGTCAACTAGGGTTAACCCACCAAACTCATGACTCGGGTTATAAGACCATAATAATCTCATAGAAAGCAAATCAAAATAAATTATGAAACCTAATTCCTAACCAATAAAGGTGGATGAAATTGGAAAACAAAAAAGGAAAAAAGAAAATGAGTTAATTTGGTTAACTTGTCAAATCCACGACTCAAGTCATGAAGTAGAATAATCTCATAAAAATCAAATTGAAATAAATCATTAAACCCATTCCTAAACAAACCAGATGTTGGAAAATAAAACTGAAATTAAAAAATAAAACATAAAAAACATAACAAAGCACTATTGAAATAAATAGTGTTTTGTGAAATGGTGCACACTAAAACCACCACCTCTTAATGTTTTGTTAACTAGATTATTGGCTTACACTGCATTGCGTGTCATATCAATTTTTTTAATGGAAAAAAAATATAGCTTGAATAAAAAAATTAAAGACATCTTTTAAAAAAATATTGAGATAAAAACATATTAGATCAATCAGGGTTAACCAACCAAATGCACGACCTAGATTTTGAAATAAAATTCCTAATCAATATAATGTTGAAAGATGGAATTGTAAAAACTAATTAAAAAATAAAAAAAATTGAGTTAACTTGCCAAACCCAAGACATGAGTCATATTAATCAATCCACTATTGAAGGATAAAATTGAGATTATAAAAAGGGCACAAATAAAACAAACTGAATCAACCTGAGTTAATTTGCCAAACTCATAACCCATATAATGATACCAAGATAAACTCATAGAAAGCAAACTGGATTATGAAGTTCAACTCTTAATCAACTAATTGTTGAAGTTACCTAATAAACTTGTGACCTGGATCCAAGAGAGTGTGATAACCTTATAAAAATCAAATCAAAATAAATTATAAAGTTTAATTCACAATTAACCAATTGTTGAAGGAATTGAAAAAAAAAACACAATAAAAAAACTTAAGTCTACCCAAGCCGCCAAACCTGTGACATGGGTCATGAGACTGGGATAATCTTATAGAAAACAAACAAAAAAAATTATGAAGCCTAATTTCTAATCAACCCAATGTTGAAGGATGAAATTAAAAGGAAAAAAAATATAGTCAACTAAGTTAACCCGCTACACAGGTTATGAGATTAGTATGACCACATAAAAAGAAAACCATAACAAATCATGAAGCCGAATCTCCAATGAACCAAATTTTGAAGGATAAAACTAAAACAACAAAGATTCAAAAAAAAAACAAAGGAAAAAATTATTAAAATGAATAGTATTTTTTGAGGTGGTGCTTAGTAAAAGCATCACTAAGGCAAAAAATATTATTGCAATGAATAATATTTGTAAGATGATGCATAATAAAAGTACCATTTATTTTAGTGTTTTTTTAATTAATAAAAAAGGACACAAGAAAAAAAAAATTAAGTTAACCCGAGTTAACTTATTAAATTTGTCGCACCTCAATGGACGTTGATCATGGGACTCCCACAAAATTGAGGGGGGGGGAATGTGTTTCGTGGAAAATTAGGAGTCGCAACCTAATAATTAAAGGAAATTAGAGATCCCAAAATGTGTATTGTTACCTTTACTATGTGTTGTCCTAAATTTATATTTTTCATTACCCTTAACTATCCTAATTATTTTCAGTTTATTTTCAATCTATTTCTTATTTTGAGAAAATTATGATGTTGGTCTTTAGATAGGTCAAAAAATACCACCAGCCCCTAAAAATAAAAGATTTGTCAAAGATGTTGACTTTTAGTCTTAAACATGAATTTTTTGCTAAAAATAGGCATAACTCGTATTTGATTTTAAAATCGAGACATATAAAAATATGATGTTTGTCCTTGAAAATAGAGATTTTATTGAGATTGTTAAAAGAATTGGCATTGGATCTATATGGATGATAAGAACTGAGCTTTAAACCCACAAGAGTGGTAAAAGTAGATTTCGACCCTTTTGTTAAAAAAATTATGTAAATTGAAAATTTTTGTAATTTTTTATTTATTGTTTTGGAAATAAAACTTGAGTTTTTGATTATTTTTTTCTAGTATATAGGCCTAACAGACCAATTTATTTGGGTCAAGTCTTAATGGACTTCATAAGCTTAGAGAAGAAATTCTAGTTGGGCTGGTTTGATTTAAATTGGAACATCATTCGGTTTTTGGGTCATAACTAAAGATGTAGGCCTTTAATTTAAGCGTGGTTTAACTTGATGGAAAGCTAAGACATAGGCCTAAAACATTAATGAGAGTCCAAGATTTAATATTGTTGTTCTTAAGTTCAAATCTTAACAACGAAAAGGAAGTTTGAATTTGTCCTGCGGCCAAATATTGTTCAGTGTTAAGCCTATATCTTGAATTCTAGAAGTCTAAATGAGCCTTTTCTTGGAAATCTGAGAAAAATACTCTCAACTTTCAGGAAGACCATTTACTTAAATTCTGATGTTATCAATGATATTTTGTCAAGCCACCAATTCAATAATTTTAAATTTTAGCCTATAAAAAGAGATATTTGTCATCCATTTAGGCATCTTGGTTTTCAGATCAAGATCTTGCTCTTGCTTTCTGTCTTTTCATTTCTGTAATGTTAAAGTTTTATTTTATGTTATATTCTCATTAATCTCTTATTTATGTTTATCATTTCCTTTACTATACTTAGTTAATTTATATCATAGATATGTTATTATCTTGTTTATTTATGTTTTTCTTCTTCATTATGTTTAGTTAAGCTTATTTTTACCAAGATGAAAAGGTTATACTAATGGTGTAAGAATAAGTATAGTACAAACTCAACATGGACTTTAATGTTTATATTCAAGAAAGTTTGTCATTAACTTGTTTTATAATACCTTGTTTGTTATTTTACTCATTCTTAATATCATACTTGTTAAGTGGTGAGTCTAGATTCGTGATGTACAACCCATGGCATAACAAATACTTGATTCTTTCATAGCCTACTGTATGGATAACTGACATTTGTGATATAAAAGGAACTCGATTTATTGTTGACATAAGTAAACACCATAAATACTTGACAATATTTACAAGTATTGACATTACTCAAATAAAGTAATTAATATGATCATGTTAATAAATTAAACAAGTCAATAATGATAAATCATCTTATTTGAACCTTTTGTGTGTGTGGTTTCTAGTTAAGTAATAAAAAGAGTTTGGAATATACTTATTTGAAATATCATTAATGGATCCTCCAACCTTGACAATTGTTTTATCTTTGTTTAATCTTGACATTAATATCACATCTCAAAGTTCTCTTCAACTCTGTTTCTCTTTATTATTTGTGGTTTTGTTTAATTAACCTCCATATGGATCAACCCCAGTTTTACCAGGTTATTTATTGCTTTGACACTCTTATACTTGGAAGAAGACATCAATCATTTGATCTTGTCAAAAGACTAACAACCATGGGTAATGGGCTAATTCAAGAGTGGTTTTAGTTGGAAGAATTGGTAGATATAGGTTGTAAAGGGTGGTTTACGACAAAAGAGGATGACAATCATAGATGGTGGTTCAAGTTGTTCATCATAATAAGGGAGGAAATGTCGGTTGGATAAAGAGATTATGTGTAGATTGTCATGTGGTTTTTGGTCTTATGTGGAGATGGATTGAAAGTGAAGGGACAAGAAAGATGAAAAGTGGTTATGAACTATTTAAAGAGAAAGAGATTATTGTGGTGAAAGAGAGACTTGGTGGGTGATCTTTTGTGTTCCATCTTCTGTGTTTTCCTGGTGATGGTTCCTTTCTAGTTTTTCTTGATATTGCCTATTTTTTTTCTTTCTTTTTATGGAGAGAAAAGACTGAAAGTTTGGATTTGAATGCTGGAAATTTGCGGTTTTAATTGCCAGGAATTTGTTGAAAATATTGGACTGAGAAGCTGGGTTTAATTGTTAGGATGTTCGGTTTAATTTCTCAAGAATTTGGTTTGAAGAGCTATAATTGGGAGATTCCAATCTCTGGTTTAATTGTTTGAATTAATTTGGGACTAAATTGAATTAAAATAGTTCAATTGAACTTAATTGGATTGAAATCAATGAATTAATTGCCTTAAATCGAATTAAATGGATTGAATTGCACTGGGTTGAAACAAATAGGATTGAAATAAAGTCATATATATAACCAATTGATCTTTTGAATATTTTATCTTTTTCATTACAATCCTTGGATCTTGGATTTTTTCCAATTTTACTCAAATAAGATTAAATATTGAATTCTTTCTCAATTTAATCCATAACTCAAATCTTTCCAAGTTAGTCTTTATTTCTCAAATTCTTGCAATTCAACCGAATTTGTCATAACTCTTTTTCTTTTCTTTTCAATTGCATCCTTAATTGAATCAATTTAGATCTCTAAATTTAATCACTTGTTGCAAATTCATCATTGTCTCTCAAAATTATGCCTAGTTTTGATTATTTTTCTTCAATTAAACCCTTCATTAATTTATAACTTGGCTATTTGTTTTAAAATCATTGTAGAAATTCAATTTTCTTTCGCTTTTAACCAATTAAATCAAACTAAGCCCTTTTCTCAATTTTCTTTTCAATTTAAAACCCTTAATTGTGGCCATAAAATTTCTCAAACTTCATTTTTTTCATGTGATGCTTAATCATTGGGCCAATTTCAACCATAACTATATATTTTTTTGTATTTTTGTATTTTTTATGATTTTTTTACACATAATAAATAAATAAAAACAAAAAAACTAATGAAATTATTAAAATTAACTAAGGTTATTGAAAAAACATATTTTTTGAATTTTTTCTAATTTTTGAATATGTAAAAACAAATAAGGGTTAAAATTGGGTTATAACAAAACTCATAACCTAGGTTATGAGACCTTAATAACCTCATAAAAGATAAACTATAAAAGTGACCTGAGTCAATCCGGGTTAACCTATCAAACTTGTTACCTGAGTATATGAAATTGGGACAAACCCATATAAAGAAAATCAAAATAAATTATGAAGCTCAATTCTCAAGCAATCAATTCTTGAAGGAACTAAAAAAAATAATCTAAGAAAATGACACAATAAAACAACTTGAGTCTACCCAAACTACCAAACTCATTAACTAGGTCATGAGAGCGAGATAACTTTATAAAAAGAAAAAAAACAAATTATGAACCATAATATCTAATCAAACCCAATATTAAAGGATGAAATTAAAAAAATATCAATTAAAAAAAAACTTGAGTCAACCGGGTTAATCCACCAAACACATGGCACAAATCATGAGATTGAGATGACCACATATAAAGCAAATTATAATAAATCATGAAGCTAAATCTCTAATAAACCAAATGTTGAAGTATGAAATTAGAAAACAAAACAACATAGATTAAAAAAAACAAATGCAAAAAGAAAAACATTATTGCAATGAATAGTGTGTTTGTGAGGTGATTTACAATAAAAACACCACCTCTTTTAGTTTTTTTTTGTTAATGTTAATAAAAAAAGGATAAAAAATAAATTGAGTTAATTTCAGTTAGCTCGCTAAACACATGGTTTAGGTCATGAGTCCGAGATAACTTCATAGAAAGTAAACTGAAAAAATAACCCGGGTTAACCCAAGTTAACCTGCCAAACTTATGACTCAGGTCTATAAAAATGAGATAACTCTATAAAAAGCAAATCGAAACAAATTATGAAACTCAATTCTCAATCAACCAATTATTGAAGGAATTGAAAAAAAAAACTCAATCTAAAAAAGAATACAATAAAACAACCTGAGTCTGCCCAAATCATAAAACCTGTGATAACCTCATAGAAAACAAATGAAACAAATCATGAAGCCTAATTCCTAATCAATTCAATGTTGAAGTATGAAATTAAAAAAAAACCGAGTCAATAAGGTTAACTCATTAAACTACGATATAGGTAAATGATCACATAGAAAACAAATCACAATAAATTATGAAGCACAATCTTTAATAAATTAAATATTGAACGATGAAATTAAAAAAAATAAAGAAAAAAACATTATTGCAATGAATAAAATTGTGAGGTGGTACACAACTTTATCAATATTAAAAAAAAAAATTGTGAGGTGATCTACAATAAAAGCACTATCAAAACCTAATTTTCAATAAATCAATATTATAAAAATAAATAAAAATACAATTACATTGAATACAATATCGTGAGTGCACCACCTCTTTTAATGCTTTTTTTTATGTTTACTGTTCGGCACTTTTTAGCTTTTTTATAATGTTTTGTTAATTAATAATATAAGAATGCACGCCAAACTAGACTTTGTGCCACGTATATGGCTGGTTGAATCACAAAGTGATAGGTAATTCCCATTGCCAATCTGGCCCACTCAAGCAATGTAACGAGCGGTCTCGATTCACGTATAAATCACAGCTAAATGGGCCCAACAACCCAATCCTATGGCCACAATTAAAACTCTCATAGATAATAATAAATAAAGAAAGATAGAGACAGAACCGCGTATATAGTATATACGAAGAGTTGAGAGACGAGCGCCCTGCCCTTCACAGCTCGCTTCTCTTTTAGAGTTCAAAAAAATAAGAAAGCGGGTTTTAGGGTTTTGAGTTGAGAGATAAAAAAGATAGAAAGAGAGATGGCAAAGCCAAGATGTTATTTAGATATAAGTATAGGAGGAGAGCTAGAAGGGAGAATAGTGGTGGAGTTATACAAAGATGTTGTCCCTAAAACTGCGGAGAACTTCAGGGCTTTGTGCACTGGTGAAAGAGGCATTGGACCCAACACTGGTGTCCCTCTTCATTACAAGGTCAGACTCAGACTCTTCCCTGTTTTCACTCCCTGCTGTTTTTCTTTTCCTTCCCTGAACTTCCTTTGTATTTGCCCTTTGCTTTTCTTTTGACTTAATTCTTGATATTTATGTTTAAAGAAAATGTCATTTCTTTTTCAAATTTCTACTCTTTCTTTCTTTTACTTTCGTTTTCTTTTGAAGTAACATTTTCTTGTTTCTCTGTCTTGCTTGTTGCTGAAAGAAATGGTTTTTTCTTGATTATACTATCTTGTTATCATGTTTATTGCTTTAATATTTCTAGCTTTGTTTGTGCATTGTGTATCGAGAGAAAGAGAGCTGTGGTTCTTAGTGTGAAGGGATTTTTTCTATTCTTTTTTTGCGGATGACAATAAAAAGAGTTTTTGTTGTCTATGTAATTTTGTTCACCAGTAAAGCATTAGCTTCCTGGGGCGTTGTGGATTTTGTCAAACTTTTAAATTTGGATGTGTTTGGATATCTGTTAATACATTTTGATGTCGAGAAAGTTATCGTCACCTATGTTTGGTGTTTTTTCTTTGAAAGATCATTTCTTTGAGCAGTAACCTAGTTTATTAATTGATTTATCTACTTTGGAGATGACTTCCTAACTATGGCTGCTGGCTTATAGCAGATGTGCTTAATTATGAAGCTCTGCTTTAGTCAGATTGTTTGTGATTCCATGTTTTGTTTTGCTGATGGAGGCTATGGTTTAATTTCAGGGGGGTCGTTTTCATCGTGTTGTCAAAGGTTTTATGATACAAGGTGGTGACATATCAGCAGGGGATGGAACTGGAGGAGAATCTATATATGGATTGAAATTTGAGGATGAAAACTTTGAGTTGAAACATGAAAGAAAAGGAATGTTGTCAATGGCTAATATGGGCCCTGACACCAATGGATCTCAGTTTTTTATCACAACCACTCGAACTTCTCATCTAGATGGAAAGCATGTTGTTTTTGGGAAGGTAACCAAAGGAATGGGAGTGGTTCGTTCTATTGAGCATGTTGTGACTGAGGGAGGTGATTCTCCCTCTCAAGAAACAGTAATTGTTGATTGCGGGGAAATTCCTGAAGGAGAGGACGATGGGATATCTGACTTCTTTAAAGACGGTGATACTTATCCTGATTGGCCGGCAGATCTAGACATGAAGCCAGATGAGATTTCTTGGTGGATGAAGGCAGTTGATTCGATCAAAGCTTTTGGAAACGAACAGTACAAGGTAGCTCATGTACACAATTTTTTTTCTTGTTTTAGATCAGTTTCATTTGAATGAAATCATAATTTATAGATACATACAAAGTTTTTTTTTTCTTGTTATGTGATTGTTCCTGTATGTTTTACAAAATGAATTCCTAAGCCAGTTTGATCTTTGGATTTCCATTTGCTTGTATGATTATACTTCTGGTCTTAACTAGATGTTGACTCCTGTTCCTACCACAGAAGCAAGACTGTAAGATGGCTCTTCGAAAGTATCGTAAGGCTTTGCGCTACCTGGATGTTTGTTGGGAGAAGGAAGACATTGATGAAGGTACGTTCTTCATTCCCTCCTGTTATGTTGAGAACTAGCACTATCAGTCTGCTACTTTAGCTTTTTTATTCCTCCTGATGATTTGATGACTGCTGCTTCTTGTTTTCTTTTTCTTTTCTTTTTTCCTTTTTGTTATATAGAGAAGAGCTCATCACTGAGGAAGACAAAGTCTCAGATATTTACAAATAGCTCTGTACGTTCTGAAAATATTATCCTGGTCACAGTTCACGGGGACATTTATAGTTCTTGTAATTGACAAAGATCTTTGTAGTAAATTTGCTTTCTAATTTATTAAGAATGCTATTAGATTCTTGTTTTTAATACATGTAGCTTTCCTTCTTTCTTTTTTTGTCATTCATCTGTAATGTTCTCCTTTTTTTATTTGCATCCTTGATTATCGTATATTTTTGCCTTAGGCTTGTAAACTGAAGCTTGGAGATATTAAAGGAGCATTATTGGACACAGACTTTGCCATGCGTGATGGAGAAGACAATGCAAAAGCTTTTTTCCGCCAAGGCCAGGTTTGTATCTTCCCTTTATGAAAAGATTTGTTCTGAGGTGCTCCATGCTTTTTTTCCATCCCTTGGAATTTTCACATCATTGTTAGGATCCAAAATAATTTAACTTGTCCTTTATTTTTTTATTTTTGACTTGTAATTTTCTTTCTTCCACTTTCCTTTTCGGTGATAACTTGCATTATGCTACTTCCTAGGATAATTGCACAATTCCTTGTCTCTTCTCTATGAAAAGAGGGTTTAAGCTCAACAATGTAAACAAAATGGTAGATCTGAACTAATTTAACAACTAGGGATCATAACTGTGAATTAAGAATTGAAATGAAGCATGCTAAAAACTGGACAGAATGCAAGTGTGATGTTATTTGAAGCATATACAGTTTTAAGAACCAGCATTTTAACATGTAATAAAATCATAAATTTTGTCTTTTAGATTAATATGTATTTTAATTGATTCTAATTTCATGCTCTCATATTTCTCAACAAGAAAGTATTTCTTGATTTTAGTTCAAATAATATCATCATCTCACAGTTGGTTTTAGCATGTCTGATATATCAGATGCTTTTGTCAGACTGTTTATTATAGCATCGCAGCTAGATCCCAGCAATAGCATTAGAGACCTCTTGATGTGTATACCAATATTTGTTTAATGGTTTCATGTGGATCTCAGGCATATATGTCACTCAATGACATAGACGCTGCAGTTGCAAGCTTCAAGAAGGCTCTAGACTTGGAGCCCAATGATGGTCAGTGATACTTTTTGTTTGGCATTCTAGTTATTGCTTATCAACAAGATTTTCAAGATCTGTTTATAGAAGCTTTGTGTTAAGACTTAGCATTGTGGCGGAGATGATGGAGCTTTTTGTTTTAATTGATTCTTTTGCCATTCTTAATGTATGATATCATATCAATTTTTTCTTTCTATTATTGTTACTGAAGGGACTGTGTTTATAATGTTATTAAAACCAAAGTTGGTTGAATGCAAGCTGTGTTTTTTGCCATTTTTTCTTTCATTGTTACACTAGATAAGTGAATTCGTGGTCACTGTGAATTCTAAGAATATGCAAATATTACTGCCTTCACCTTACAATGTGTTCTTCTTGTGTATTTCAGGAGGAATAAAGAAAGAGCTTGCCAGTGCTAGGAAGAAGGTGAACAAGTTGTCTGCTGTATTGTCTCTTTTTCTAAACGTTATATGTTCCTTCTTCCTGCTTCTAAAGGTTTGTTCTGTTAAAAATACTACAGATTGCTGATAGGCATGATCAGGAGAAAAGGGCCTATGCTAGAATGTTTCAATAGTGTGTTCAGCTGGTAACCTGGTATGGTAGTTTCCTTCGTATTTGCTCTAGTATAAATGATTTTGATGTTAGCTTACTATTTCTTGCTTTGTAATACAGGTTATTACCTGTTGCTTGGTCCGTTCACTTTTGATTTCTCACATGTGAGGTTGTATAATCAACGGTTTACGGGTCTCTGTCTGCGTAATCATCAGGTAGTGATGCTGCGCCTATGGCTATTTAATTTCCTTATAGGTTGTGTAATATGGCCCAGTTCGCAAATAAGAATACCAAGTTATTCATTTGGATTGTAATCATTTTCTAAATGTATTTTTTTGTGCAATTCTTAATGTTGATATTTGAGGTATGATGGTTTGCTATAAGAACGAACCAAAACCTGGGTTAAAGAAAGAGATCTTAAGTTGTGCACTTCCTCATTGTGGATTTTCTAGGAACTTGTCTGCTAGTTGTGCTCATCTTCTAATGAATTTCTCCCTTTCAGGTTTTCTTTTGAGGACATATAAAGCTGCCAGATCTTTGGAGAGGACCTTATTTTTACCCTTGAGAAGGCAAATTGGAAAGGCACTGATTTTGCTCTAAATGATGGTTCAGTTTTTTGGTTATACTTTGTGTACTGGCCGAAGCTTGTCTCTGCTACTTTACATACTCAAATTGAATCGTCTAGTTTATACAATGGATATTTTCATTTCAAATGCATGATTTTTGTTTGTCATTCCCAGTACTCGAAACATGATGAATGGATATATAAATATGAATGATAGGTAATATAAATATTAGTTTTAGATACAAATATAAGAATAATATAATATAAACTTGATATTGTCACTAAGACTCAGTTTATTATTCACTGTAATAATAAGATGATGGTTTTGCCTTCCTAAATGAAACCACTTGTATTTGTTCTAGGGATATTTTTGTCCTTTTACATGATGTATTAGTCATTAAAAAACGGTTCGGTTGTATAACTGTATCTTTTGTCTTTTAAGCACAATAAAATAATATAATTACTTTCAAATTCAAAAATTTATAAAACTAATTTGGGGCATGATTGTCTTTTCATTTATTCATGTACAATAAATTGACGAGTATACTTTTTTATTTAAAAGATTTAAATCATAAGTTTAGTGGTTTTTTGATCTTTTTATTTTTTATAATGACTAGAGTAATCAAGAGCATTTTTATCTTTTAACATTGATTAAATATTATTTAATTTTATAAAGTTGTTGGTATCTGTAGTGCACGTCCTAGCGTAGAGGAGGAGGTACTTGTGCCCTTTGAACGGTGCATTTAGTGCCTCCCAATAGCATCAAATGCCCTTCCACCATGTTGCTGGATGTGTTGTTGCATCCACTTCCTCTCGATGTGGTACATATCGGCGGTGGTGGGACGATTTATTAACGGTCAATCTTTTTTTTCTTTTTCTTCTCTCTACTATCCAAAAAATACATGTTGGTTTTTTTTGTTGTTGATATTTCAACTTTCATCTTGATTATTTTGATTTCTAATTTTAATCCTTAATCATTTTATTTATGTTTTATTTTTTTGTAATTTAGTCTGGCAATTCTAATTTGTTATGTATAAGTTTTTTCAATCTGGTTTTTCTTCTTTTGATTTCTATTTTTTCTTTCTTGACTCGTTTGTAAAAGTTTTGATGTTTTCAATTTTATCATTCAATTCAAGTTTATGGTGTATTGTTTTTTCTAATTTGGTTTTCATTCTTTTGATATTTTTTCCTTTTGGTTGATTTTTTTTTCTTTTCAATTTAATCTTCCTTTCAAAAAGATTTCCTTGCCCTCTAAATTATTTTTTATTTTAATTTTCACTCTCATTCTTTTAATTACTTTATTTTTTTAAGATTCTTTGGTTTTATAGTTTTTTTTCTCGATTTTATCTTTTGATATTTGATTTGTCGGGGATTGAGTTTCACAGCTTTTTCATGTATAGTGCTTCCGATCTAATGAGCCGGGTCACGAGTTTGAAAAGTTAATACGGGTTTACGTCCTCTTTTTTTTTATTATTTTATTTTCTGATTTCATTGTTCGACATTGTTTTTTTTTTTTAAATTGACTTGGTGGCTTTCTTCAATTTTTTTTTGTTAGTTATTTTAATCACATAACCTGGGCCACCAGATTTAAAGATTGACCCAGGTTAGCTAATCTTTTATCACCTAAATTATATTTTTATTATGCTACCTCATATTAATTCGAGTCATTTTTGTTTTTTTTTTTATCAAATTACGTATTTTGAAAGGTTGTTTTTTTTTTAACCTATTGTGGTCTATTTTAAAAAACAATTGTTGGTTTACTATAGCTATTTTTTTATTTTTTAATTAAAATAAAACTAATTTATTAAACCCAATTAGAAATATACTGTAAGTTATTTGTTTTTTTATTTTTCAACTTGTATATATAAAAAAAAAAAAAAAAAAGGCTCTTGGTGTAGCGCGGGCTAGGTCTAGTGTCTTGTAAATCCTGTTAAATCAAAGGAGAGCTTCATTAACTTGGGACTTGTGTCCGTCAAGGCTAAACACAAACTCCTGATAAGAGATTCGGATGGGCTTTGGGACCCGTTTCTCAACCAAGATGAAAAAAAGAAGTAAATTTGACATGCAGGGTAGCTTGGAAAATATGGAACTGTTTGCACTTCAAATTTAAAGATAGCTAAATGAAGAGCCAAAATCCCTTTTCTATCAATGAAAAATCATTCCTACAAGAGCCAAAAGCGTTACAATAAATTATTGGAAAAATAATTTATTTTTGACATATGATAAGGGATTTATATGTGTATATATATAGTCTTTGTTCCATATTGGAAAAATAAGAACTCGTTTTCTCTTTCAAGGTCTATATATATATATATAGAGAGAGAGAGAGAGAGGCTTTTGTTGGTTTATTAAAAAACAACACAAAAGGTAATTTTTTTAAGTTATTTCCCTTTACTTTACTTTTTTGTGGTTCTTATAATTTTTGTGTAAAGAGAAAACGAGTTAGTTATATATATATATATATATATATATATATATATATATAAGAGAATTTCTGTGTTACTGTCTTTTCCCTTTGAGACTTTGTCAAAAAAATATTTATTCCTTTTAGTTTGTGAATTAAATAGTGTGATTTAAAATCTTATCTTTCTTCCATTTTAGTTCTTGGATTTGAGAGATGAGAGAGAAAGAGAGTTGTCGAATTACAACGAAAGAAAAAGAAAGTTGATAAACAACTATTCTTAGTGTCAATTGGTTTCATTTAATGAAAGAAATTCCATTTAGATCCCTTTTTTTCTCTTTATGTTATAAAAAATAGATATGACATCAAAAAGTTTTTTAGATTTGGGTTGATTTTTCAGTTTTTAATCAATTTAATACTATAAATGGGTTTTTTCAGCTAAGAAAATAGATGTAAATATTTTTTTACCTTTTAAAGTTGACTGCATATTGAAACCTAGAGCAGCTAGTGACACATTGCCTATTATTATTATTTTTTAGAAAAAAAGCAGACAATATGTGGACCATGACTTTGACGGTCCTGACTTGTGTACCTAAGCTTTTTTTAAGGTCTGAGTGTGATAGGCCAAATAGGCGCGATTACTTGGCTCTTTTTTCCAATTTCTTCATGACTTATTTTTTTTAATTTTATCATTTAATATTTGATTAATTTTGAATTAGATTTCATGATTTATTTCAGTTTAATTTTTTTAGGTTTATCACGGTTGCAAACAAACATCTTGATATTTTATTAGTGCTCAATTTTACGAGCATCTATTTTTTTAATTAAATAAAAAAAAATTCAAAAAATATTCTTAAACCGATGAGGTCTATGACCTGGATCATGACTTAGACGGGTTAACTTGAGATAATTGAGAATTGAGTTTTATGATTTATTTGATTTATTTTTTATAGGGTTATCATAATTTTAAATAAATATCTTAACATTGAATTTATGCTTAATTTCCCGAGTGTATTTAAAATAATTTAAAGAAAATATTGTTAAAACTAGTAAAGTTTATAATTTAAATCATAGGCATGTTAACGAGAATCCCTAACCCAAAAACATACCTTCAGAGGACTGTAGACTTTGTCGCCACTTGATTTATTCCTTTTCTACCTTGCTGTGAAATCCCAAATTCTCAACTACTTTTAACAAGAAAATTGTATTGCCAGGCCTGAAGCAAAAACTTTGGCTATCAAATTCTCTCCAGTGGATTTGACTCTTGTAGACACTGCCTAAAGGAGAAGGGCTTTCTCAAAATCTGATTTGAGCTATATATTTAACGGGATAATGTGCAAGTAAATATACCTGTCCTCTTAGTTTCGTCAAAATTAATTTTGACTGAGATTTGCTCATCTTGAGGGTTCTCCATTTTATTTCTGTAGTCTGTGTGTTGGGGTGGACCATATGTGCATTATTTTGGTTTGAAGAAATGGACATTAAACAACAATTCTTCTTCTTTTTTTAATTTTGAATATATGGACATTATCGTATTGAAAGCATAGTTATAAAACCCGATCCGATAATAAACCCGGTAAAAATGGGTTAACTCGAGTCAAGAACCAAGGCGCATATTGATATGGTTGTTTTGACATAAAATTTAGCTAGCATAAAAGAAAATATCATATTAACATATATGCTGGCATAATTAATAAGAAAATACCACATTAATATATATGCTAGCGTAATTAATTAGCATTAATAGATTAGAAGGTGCATTTGCCTTCAAATAAACAAAACTTTAATATAATTTAAAGATATTAAAGATAAGTATAATAAAATAACAAGTTGTTCTAGAGATAAATAATTTAAAATAATAGATATAAGGTGACAACATCCAAACTCCAGTTTGCATTAAAATCCATAAATCTACATCTTAACTACACTTTGCATTATAATTCAGAAATCACTATTCTCAATTGTATAAAAAAAACAAAAAGAATTAGAATACAACTTCGGAGAATTAAAAAAAAAAAAAAACTCAGGGAAGATTTTAGAACATGGCCAATAGAGTCTACTTATAAACTATACACATAAGCCAGCGACAATTATTTATTTATGCAACCCACCTCAATATCCAAAAGCTGGCAGATGAATAAAGGTTACTGTAACCCATGTTTAAAATCGTCTAGCAAAAGGGGATCTTAACAGCAAGATAGCATTTTATACATGGTAAAGTGAAATACTATGAATAAATCAGTCACCTCAACAGCAAGGAAGCATACCTTTGCTGTATTTCAAAGTTTTTCCTGTGTAGCTGGCTGTATCTTTCCCTGGAATGGCTAACATAGAGATTTCTTCCCTGCGTGTTTATACAAAATTGGCTTTCTAGGAGAGTTGCGGAGATTCAAAGGTTATTACTTCATTCTTCTTCTTCTTCTTTCTCCCAAATCGATCTTTTTTTCCCAGCACAAACTGAAAGATGCGCCAATTTCATTGCCTTTAACGAAGAGCAGAACACTGATTAATGCAACTAGAAAGACAATCTCATCACCATCTATAGTAGAAAGTTTACTCAAAATACTGTATTTATATTCGAAATTGCAGATGCGAAAATCATATATCAGCGTAGGACATAATATTTATATTTGAAAGTTTACTCAAATACTGTGTCTATAAGCAAACAATTTAGCTTGGACATAATATCTATTTTGAAAGTTTACGCAAATATGTATCTATACTCAAATTCCAGATGCGTTGAACATAATATCAGCATAGAAGAGATTGAGCACCTGTAGTGGCAGCACCAGCTAGAAGTAGCACCGATTTCTCCAATGAATTCTCTATTGGGAAACAAAGCAATTTAGCTTTTGGCTGTTAATAGATCTCTTGGCTGTTCAAACTTAAAAAACAAAAAGAAATAAGATCACAAACTTTAACTTTTTTTTTTGTTGTTAGGCGAGTGTTAAATAAAGTTAATATATATAAGTTGGGTCTTACCTGGGTTCGTCCGGGTCACGAGTCGACTAGGTTTGACTATTTTTATTTTCTCGTCGGTCTTTTACCTTACCCAGATCGGTCAGTCATCGAGCTGATTCGGGTTTAATAACTATGATTGAAAGTATGATATAATTTTATATGTATTCTGGATAGTTGAATATAAAATTATGTATAATTTTTTGAATATCTGAAAATAAACAACTCCTATCTCTATCATATTGGTCATTCCATTGTTCGATTGTTAGGTCTTGATGACCAGATTTTGATGATGAGAATAGGATGGTGTGGTGGCTAGTTTTTTTTTATTTGATGGAAAAATTATAATATTTAATATAAAAGCATTTTAGTTATTAAATAAAAAATAATGACAAACGTGTAAATAATTAAATGATTTTTTTGGGCTTTTTTTTATGAGAATGTTAGGTGTTAGCACGCATATAAAGTTTAAGATGCAAATTGTAATTTTTTAAAAATTAATAAATAAATATAATTTTAATTAAATTGTAAGATGTTAAAATCAAATTAAATTTTTACAGGTTGTTTTAATTATTTTTAAAACTGTCAAATTAATTATATAATGGTGGAGTAACTCCCTTTAACTTAAAACTCAGGCTTAGATAAAATATAAGATTGATTCTTTGGTTTTAAAAAAATTCCATGCCGTGGACATTGTTTTTATGTTTTAAAATAAATTGCATCAATTTTAAAAATTCCATGCCGGGGGTCATGAACTAATTATTCTAGGAAGATTTAGGAGGAAAAGGGAATTTTTAAAATTGATGCAAGTTATATATATATATATATATATATATATATATATATATTAGGGTGCGTGCGTGTGTGCCTGCATATAATACAATACAGGGACATAACCAAAACTTCGAGTCCCTTAAAAGTCTTACAAATTTATTTATTTTCTTTTATACTGGTACATTTTGTTAAACCAGATTACAATTTAGTCTTTGAAGTAGATTATTACAATTTAGTCTTTGAAGTAGATTATCCGCTCTCCTTCTGAAACAGAGTGGAATTAATGTTGATGATGGTATCAAGCACCTCGTGACTTGTATGAATTTATGCTTGCAATCTGGAAATATGGATCAAGTAATCGTTAGCTTTCTTGTTTTTCTTTTACTTCTTACAAGGACTTGTATTCTACGCACTACTTGAAGTCTTGAACATGAAAACAACTAGCATGAGTCCATCTCTCTGCTTATAAAATATGTGGAACTGGAATCCAATATCTTTGAATTACTAAATCAGGAAGTATTGCTCTCCTTCCCTGTCAGGCACTGAAAAGGGAGTGCTCAGATTTTGCTTACAGAGTGAGATATGTTTATTTTTCTCTGTTCTTCGGGCTTTATGGATCTTTTTTAAAGCTGCAGATATTTAGATTTTAGAGTCATGGAGAAGATTAGAAAAACTTCAGCTTCTCAAGCCAGAGTTGTTACATTTTATTGTTTCTTGCCTGAAACTGGTAATTTGCCACTTCACATAGCCATCTGAATCATCCAAAGAGTTTTCTCATGCTTTGTACTAGAAAACGCCTTACTTGTTGTAAAATGGATAGTTTCTTTTTCTTTTTTAGCTTTTTATTTCTTTTCCTCGCTGATCCTCTCATTTTTTGTGGTGGAGTAGTCGAGTTGGATTTAGAAATTGCTTTTGGTCGGGCTTTAGGAAAAGCATTTCCTGATCTTTTCACTTTCTTGGACCTTGAATCTTCTTCCTCCTCCTCTTTAATGGTGCATCCATCTTCCCTTGTCTTTTTTTCTTCCATTCTCCTTCTCCATGACATGTTCTTTTCAGAGAGAATTTCTTTCCATCTTCTTGACGCTAAGTTTCGGCTTTCTTCAGCTGCTAACTTCTGTTCCGTGGACACAGAAATCCGCCAGTCAGAAAGTGATGTCCTTTCTTTGGCTCTTCGCTTTAAGGAAAGATACTCTTCTTGACTGAGTTGAACAGTGCTATTCTCTGATTCCCAACTCTTGATGTGCCCAAGTGCTGCTGCTGCTGATTCTCCAAAAGCTTCTGATTCTATCTGTACTGCTCGAAGTGTTAGTTGCAACTTTCGTAGAGTCTGCCTCCTCAGCCTCAGGACCTGTTTCAGTTTTGATCTCTCTCTGCGCTCTTCATCTGTTTCCAGCTTGATTCTTTTGAATTCTTCACGCAAATGATCCATAGCCTGAGTTATTTCATTGGTCATATTTGCGACCTTGATTTCTTCTTCTATTTTGGATCGGGTGTCTGCATTGGTGGCCCCAAGCTGTGATTCAAGCTCCGAGATCACAATGTTAGACATAGACGCTCGGTTTTTAGCACTCGCAAGACCTGATTGTAGTTTTTCAAGCTCATCGATGAGAGGCCTGGAATCTAACCATGATTGCATAGCCTCATCTTTTGCTTTCTGCAGTTCTTCCTTCATCTTCGTCAATTCTTCCATCTTCCCCGGCATTATATCACCATGGCACTCCTCTGAATCTCTTGTCTTGTGCTTGGGACTCTCTCTCCCTTCTTCATATGCCTCCATTTCTTTTTCTTTGACAAGCTACTGTGTTTCGAGCTTTTCAAAGTAATGTATGCTCATATATTATTGCTTCTGGTGTTTAAATTCAATCTCATCAATGATGATGTTGGTATAGGTATCACTGTCCTTATTCTAAAACAACTTAGGTGTTTCATGAACAAGATAAGATCGATTAAAATTCCTAGGCATGTTTTCTTTGTTCTTGCCGGTCATCGAGGGAGGAAATGTCCTGTCTGCTGATTTTGCATGCGAGTCGTTCGGCAGGAGCAGGTAAGAGTTGACATTTTGTGCCAATGACTGCAATGTTATGTGCATTATTACCAAGTTACACCTGCTCTGCAACATTACTTGCTTCTTTACCATTATCGCTCCTTGTATTCCATGCTTTTGTGGAGTAGGTTTAGCTAGGTAACTGATTGGATTTGCTATGTTACTATCGACAACAAATGTGTCGTGTGCTTCGACAGAAATGGTCTTTTTTTTGCATTTTCAAAGTATTTAAAAGTATAATAACAGTTGTTTTTTTAAAATAATTTTTGTTCGAAAATACGTTTTTAATCTCTCATTAAATTGAAAGCAAGCAAGTATACTATCATGTTATGCAATTCATTTGGTATCTTCTGATTCCCTTTTAGGATTGGATCAAGTTTTCCCCACCATATTCATGGTGGAATATGGAATACTCAAGATCATGGATGCAAAGAAATTTGAAGCTTATCTCATCCTTTACTGTTAAGAAAGAAAGAGTATGGATTCCGATAATATTATCTTGATCTAATGTGTCTTAATCAAGGCATTGTCCCATCATAGGCACAGCTTATTCTCAAAACACCTCACTTATTTCCATGGATGCCCGACTTAAATTCCAGGCACATTCACCGTCATCTTAAATTGATTAAACTAAGTTTTCTTTTTAGTACAGTTCTGTTACTTGTACTGAGATTATTGTGGTGCGTCACGGCGAGACGGCGTGGAATGTTGACGGAAGAATTTCTTAGCATTTCTTGTTCTAATGCTGGAGTTAATTTCTTAACCTTGTATGTTTAAGGCAGCTGATAGACTATCCAGGGAGTTTAAACTTTATAGTCTCTGTAGTGTATTCTTCTTATTTGAAGCGAGCTTCCGAGATGTAATTAAGAATTACTCCATTTTCCAAAATCTGACGTTCTCATTAATAAATTTTGAGTACTTAGATAATATGTTAATCTCAATATCTTCTTCTTTAAAATTCATGAAGTTTATGATTGATAATAAAATACCTAACATATGCAAAACAATTTTTTTAATACGATTTAGAAATCTTCTAATAATAAAATCAATGATTTTTAATAAGGAATTATAATAAATAAAAAATAATTTTTAAAATTTAAAAACAATAATGTTTGTTTTTAGTTGTTTATGATAAGTATGAATACTTGAAAAATAAGAAAAATTGTGAATCTATTACATAGATGGTTCAAATGGTATATATAGCCTCTAAACTTTGCCATATTTCTTGAATGAAGGAGTTGAAGCATTATTATTTTCAGATAGCATTAAAGAGAAATAGATATCTCTTATATAATATTATTAAGAGATAAATATTTCATACACGATATTAATATTAATGGAAACATGGTAAGCTATTAAGAGACTTTCATATACCTGGATATGTAAGGAGATGATCATTTTTTACTTTTAACATTTTATATTAAAAGATATAAGAATATACAAATAAATCATCATAACCTAATATAAGACCTATAAAAATTATCAATTTCATACACATTTGGACTTTGAATTATCCAAATTTAATGTCAATAGGTCTGATAGCTTGTCAAATTTATATATACTTGGGCTCAGTACAAATCTGACATTTCACCAGGCCCACATATATTTAGCGTCAACTCATAATTATCAAAAATATTAAACTGATGTCTCTTCAAATTCACGTACGTTTATACTCACCAAACCAACATATAGCTAAACCAGATGAAATTGGAATCGAAAACAATTACCTTGTTTTTTATTCTTTTAAACATGAATTTTGAAGTGTGTGTGTATTAAAAATTTGGAAGGTTATCAGTTTTTGTAATTATAGAAAGGTTATTGATAATTTTAGGATTTTGGCATTTATTGATGAGACTTTTTATGATTATTTTATTAATTTCTCTCTAATATTATGCAGTGGTGTAATGATTTGTTGTTGTCTTTATTGCTCCATCATTTCTGAGATTGACAGTAGGACAAACAATTCATTCAAAAATCTTCGTAATTGGGTTGGGGCACATGATAATCCCAAAAGGTCCATGTTATTTACCTGGCTCAAAAATTGAACAAAAACAGGCATCCAAGCTCAATTTTACCCTCCTTGTAAATTTTAGATTTCAAAGGTTAAAAAAAAAAAAAACCTTTGGTTAAATCTAAATTTGCATTTGAGACCAGACTTAAGAATAAACTTATTTATACTTATGAAATAGATTTAGATAATAATTGTACAAATAATGTTTTGCAAGAAATTAGCTTAGAAGGTGATGTCATCCTATGGTATATCCTAACATTTGTCATGTCTTTAGAAGCACCTCATGTTTTTTTTTTTTTTTTGGTATGGCATGTGATGGCAGATAATAGGTGATTTATCGCTGATGGTCATTTCACCTTATATATTTTTTATTTTCTCTCTCCTGCTATTATATTCTTTAGTTTTAATATTTCAATTTCAATTCTTAATCTTTTGATTTTTTATTTTTATTCTTATTCTTTTTATAAAAGTTTTATTTGTTTTCAATTTAGTCCTTTAATTACAATTGTTCATATGTTATTTTTTCATTTTAATCCTTATTCTTTTAAAATTCAATTTTTTTCTTAGCGCTTTTGTTAAAGTTTTATTAGCTTTCAATTTCATCCTTCAATTCAAGTTTATGTTGTTTTATTTTTTTCAATTTAACCCTCATTCTTTTGATTTTTTTTTGTTAAAGCTACTTTTCATTTCAATTTAACTCTTCAATTGAAAATTTTTGGTTGCCCTCTAATTTATTTTTTATTTCTATTTTCACCCTCATTCTTTTAATTATAATTTCTTAGATCATTTTGTATAATTTTTTTTTTCCTGGTTTCATGCTTCAACATTTAATTTATTGGGGATTGGGTTTTGTATTTTTTTTCAATTGTAGCGTTTCCAATCTAATGACCCAGATTATAGGTTTGAAAAGTTAATGTCGTTTGACATCTTTATTTTTTTGCACATTTTCTTTTATGATCTTATCGTTCTACTTTAGTGCCTTTTTTTTATTAACAAAAAGATTGGTTTTGTGATTATCTTTAATTTTTTTTCTATAAATTTACACTGGTCTCATGACCTAGGTCATTAGTTTTACATGCTTTTTTTTAATAGAGGTTTTTTTAAAAAAAATTGTTTTGTTTGTCTTTTTTTTTTTGAAAATATTATTCTAATTCATCTATATTTGTTTTTATTTTATACGGAATGAAATTTATTTTTCAAGATATAAATTATTTATTCTTAAATAATATTTCTGATATGTTCAATCTTGCGTAATGTTTTTTTAGGGTTTGGGTATATTCAATCAGTTTTATTTTTTTATTATATTTTATTGATTTAAATAAACAAGTTTAATAAACACAATCGAGTAAATATCTCATTTGTGTGTGATTCAATATCTTGATCTACATTCATCTTTTAATTTTTTTTAACTTTTCTTTTATTTTATTTATTGTTAATATTTTTTTTGTTTATTTATATAAATAATTATCAATTTTTTTAATTAGATACTTACATATGTTGTTTGATTTATACTTTAAATTTTTCATTTAACAGAACACATCAAAATAGCCTACACATCCAGTATTGTTTTTGAAAATAAAAACTTGCAACATGTGACAGAGTGCGGGTTAAATAGTTATATATATACCATGTCATTTTTTGTTCTAACATGTGATCCCAGTGGATTGACAAGGGCCTATGTTGGCTGATGTGGAACACATTGGTTGAAGTTGCCTGGCCCTGACATTTCATCCGCATCACATGGCATTTTAACATGATGGCAATATTATGGACTTGTATGTTTTAAAAATGATTTTTAAAAAATAAAAAAATATTATATTGATATATTTTTAAATAAAAAATATTTTAAAAAATAATCGCTATTATATTCTCAAACACTTCAAGCATAAGATACAGCTCACATTCATATTTAACATAGTGTGGCAATTGAAAAAACAATGCAGTAGATGCATCTCTTTGGTATTGCGGTCCAAACAAAAATTTATAAAAAATTAATTATTTTTTTACTTGAAATTATTTTTTTATATTTTTGAATCATTTTAATGTATTTATATAAAAAAATAATTAAAAAAATATTATTTTAATATATTTTTAAATAAAAAATACTTTAACAAATAATCCTAGTACAATCTCATCCGACCATATCTACTTATATTATTTTAAAGATATGCCAGCAGTACTGCTACTATGCTGAAACTACTCTCCTCTTTTTTTCTTGCTACAAGCAGAAATTGTTCAAAGTATTTGTTTAAGTGGAGGCTACTGTAACATATATTAAAATATATCAGTGTTTTACTGTGGATTGTACAGTGCAATCCACAATAAAAAAAGATCAAGTTTGTTTTTTTTAATTTTTTTTTAAACTGTTTTTTTTTCTTTGTTTTTTTAGAGTTGTTTTTTTTCTGTTTTTCTTTTCTTTAATTTTTTTAATGAATATTTTTTTTATTTAAATTTTGTTTGAATGTTAAATGTTTTTCTATTTAGTTATTAAACTTTCATAGCACGGATTCCGGGTTTAACAGGTTAACCTGAATTTTTTTTCTGGTTTTTCTTTTTAATTAATTTTTTTGTTTAATTTAATTTGTTAATGTAAAATTTTTTTTCTATTTAGTTATCGAACTTTCATGACACGAATTCTGGGTTTAATGGGTTAACCCGTAAATTTTTTTTCTTATTCAGTTATCAAACTTTCATGACATGCACTACACAGTAAACGAGCTTTTTTTTTTGTTTTTTTGTTTTTTTTTAAGATATTTTTTTCTTTGTTTTTTTTAATGAATATTTTTTTGTTTAATTTTTTTTTAATGTTCAATTTTTTTCTATTTAGTTATCAAACTTTCATGACATAAGTTCCGGGTTTGACGGGTTAACCCAGATTTTTTTCTGGTTTTTCTTTTTAATTAATTTTTTCGAAAGTGCGGTCCACGGTGAAACGGAAATTTGCTCTTTTTTTTTTTGTGGTTTTTTTTTTAAGCATTTTTTTTTTTTTCTTTTTTTGCTTTTTTCTTTGTTTTTTTAAGCTGTTTTTTTTCTTTATTTTTTTTAATGAATATTTTTTTTGTTAATGTTAAATTTTTTTCTATTTAGTTATCAAACTTTTATGACACGGGTTTCGGGTTTGACGAGTTAACCCATATTTTTTTTCTGGTTTTTCTTTTTAATTAATTTTTTCGTTTAGTTTAGTTTGTTAATGTTAAATTTTTTCTATTTAGTTATCAAACTTTCATGACACGGATTACAGGTTTGACGGGTTAACCCAACTAATTCTAGGTTAACCCGTAATTTTTTTTTTCCTATTCAGTTATCAAGCTTTCATGACATGAATTTCATATTTGACGGGTTAACCCAGTTAATTCAGATTTTTTTTCTTTTTCTTCATTAGTTTTTTTCTTCGTGTAGGCTTTTCTTTCTTTATTTTTTTTAAAATTAATATTTTTTTTGTTTAGTTTTTTTGCTTTTTTTGCTTTTTTTTTCTTTTTAATTATTATTTTTTTAAAATTTAGTTTGTTAATATTAAGTTTTTTTCTATTTAGTTATCAAACTTTCATGACACGGATCCCAGGTTTAACGGATTAACCTGGTTTAATGGGTTAACCTAGTTAATTCAGATTTTTTTTCTTTTTCTTCATTAGTTTTTTCTTCCTATAGGTTTTTTTTCTCTTTTTTTTCTTTTTAATTAATCTTTTTTTTTTTGTTCACTTTAGTTTATTAGTGTTAATTTTTTCCTATTTAGTTATCACACTCTCATGATACAAATCTCGGGTTTGACGGGTTAACCTAGTTGATTCAGATTTTTTTTCTTTTTCTTTATTAGTTTTTCCTTCCAATTTCTTCTTTAAATATTGTAATTAACTATAACTAAAAGACATCAATCTTTTTTCTTTCAATTTCATGACACGAATCCCAGGTTTGACGGGTTAAACCAGTTGATTCAATTTTTTTTTCTTTTTCTTAAGTAGTTTTTTTTCTTTCATTTTTTTCTTTTAATATCGATTTGATTAAGAATTAAACTTTATGATTTATTTTGTTTACTGTTCATTATATTATTGTGATCTCATAAGGGAATTTTACTGTACCCCTCCTTGCAAAGCACTATTCATCGGAATAATGCTTTGTTTTATTGTTTTTTTTCTTTTCAATTAATTTTTTTTTAATTTCATTCTGTAATATTAATTTTTTTTTCTTTTTAATTATCACACTTTTATAACAAGACATTGCAAGCAGACTCATATCCAAGGCTTCAGGTTTGGTGTTGCAATTAAACTCACTTACACTTGAGTCATGCAAGTTTAATATTATTATTAATATTGTAAATATAACTTTTGGGTCAAGAGTAGCGAACAGACCCAATACTCTTAGATATAACTTTGTAAAAAGACCTAACATTTTGAAATTTTAATTTTTTTTGATATTTTTTATATAAAAAAATTGACCCACAACATAGCGCAGTCCACGTCTCTAGTCTGCTCCTATTGGATGGCATTCCCCTTTCAAATTGGTTCTTGCGCAGTTAGCTTGATTCGTGGATCTATACTATATGTGAAGTGGATGCAGGGGAAAGGAGCCATATATATTAAAACCTAGCCTTATTCAGCATGCTCCCAATATCTCCCAGATTTAAAAGTCATTATATGTACATATATATATATATATATATACACACACACGCACACACACGCACACGCTACAATTCTATGTAATTATTAATTTCACCAATTTTATTTTAATGAAAGAGGACTTTCTCAAATTTATCTTGAAGAAGGTGACAAGGCATGTGCAATGATAGGTGGGTGGGCTTTTTTTTTTATTATTAAATATGATATTTTCTTGATATTTAAAATATTTTTTATTCAGAAATATATTAAAATAATATTTTTTTATTTTTAAATTTTATTTTTAATATTACTATATTAAAATAATCTAAAAATATATATATAAAAAAACACTCTTAGCATGCAATGACAGTTATAAAAAATGTTACAGCTTCACTTCTATTGGTATTGATGTTAAAGTTGTTTTAAGCTTTCTCTTAACTGTTTTTTTTTTTTAAATCTAAAAATATGAAAAAAATTAATTTAAAATAAAAAAATTCAATTTTAATAAAAATCAGTGTGAAACACCTCCGGAAGATTCTTTACTAACGAACAAATCTAATGAGCGGACCATCCATGATCCATAGGGACCAGACACAATTAGTTCATAGACATCATTGAGGCAGAGAATATATTTAACAATGAAATCATTAAAATCTTAAATGCTCCTATTAATAACGACAAGTATAAGCACCATACCATACCATTATGTCATTTAAGCATGTGCAACAAGTTAATAGCGTATAGCATTTTGTCATGTCGAGGATTTAGGGCATGTCTGATTTTGTGTTTTAAAAATATTTTTGATAAAAATTAATTTTTTTTATTTTTTTGCTTTAAATTAATATTTTTTTTTATTTTTAGATCATTTTGTATACTGATATCAAAAATAATTTTTTTAAAATAAAAAATATTATTTTAATATATTTCCGAATAAAACATACTTTGAAAAATAACTTTTACTACTCTCAAACACCACCTAATTCAAATAAAAATGTCAATAAAAATATCATTTCCTTCTGCACCGAGAGCTCATGTTCTTTATAGCAATTTTAATTCCTTAGTTAATTAGTCATCTACTTTTATTATGAGAGGATTTTCATGAGTATGGTATTGATTATTTTTTAAAATATTTTTATTTAAAATTATATTAAATTTTACTATTTTTAGTTTTAAAAATTTATTTTTCACATCATCATATCAAAACAATTTAAAACACATAAAAACAATTAATTTTAAATAAAAAAATTATTCCTAATAGTGGTTATTCGGCTCCAAAAGGAAGAAGCAGGCACATGAAGCATCATCATTACCCTCATCATTCATAATTACAGCAGTCAAAATCTTATTCAATTGCTAACCTGGGCAACTTTTCTTGAACCAAATATGTCTTTTGCTGTGTTCAAACACCACACACACACACACAAATGTAGAAAACCTAATTATAAGATGTGGCAAAATATGTCAATCGCATGTTAGTCAAAGTGGTATAATCAAGCCATCGGTCAACTTCCCAGCATGTAGGCGGATTGTTCTGGTGTGTGTCGGAGTATTTTGGGAGCCGATTTGCGAAATGAGTTCAAATTCTGTTATTTTTATCTTTAACCATACGTGTCACTTTCTTGAACTTCGAACCCGGTCGCACCTGTTTATGGTCTTGTATCATATAAATACCCCTTAAATTATATGATTTATTTATTTATTTCAATCCCTATATTACATGGTGTTTTAATCGACACTCCCTCGTTTAGTCTTTGTTCCATTTGATTAGCCATTAAAAATAACATATTTTTGTGAAAAAAACACAAATAAATAATAAGAAAATAAATGTCGAGGGCTGAAGTCTTTACTGTAAATGATGTTTTATGATAAAATACCAAGATATTTTCGTCGGTGGAAGTTGTTTCTTCTACGTATTTTGATCGTTGATATTTTACAAAAAGTAATATTTATAGTTTTTGTTAATTGACAGGAAAAAAAAATGGATTGAATTGTGATAAAAGAATTATCAAATAGAATACCTTAGCGGTCGGAAAAGTTCAGCCAAGCTGTGTATAGTTGAGCATGGAAGGATTGGTGGGTTTGCTTTAACAATGGAGGAAACGAAGCCATTAAAAGAAAGATTTTGGTACAACCCGGCAATGCATTGTCTCTCAATAATCACTTGAAAGATCTTGGTACAGCCCGGCGATGCATTGTATCTCTCAATAATCACTTGAAAGGTACTGATGCCTGCGCCGGTACGCCTGAATTACACGTTCCAAATTTGATCTTTCCTATTACTCGTGGTGAGAGATTAGAATTATGGTTAACTGGGAAAATTGCTTCCTGCTTGTGGTCTGGTGTCCTCAGGGACCAATTCAGCATGGCTTTCTCATTTTTCGTTTGCTCTGTTCTCCTGATAGATCATTAAGAGAATTAATGTGTTTGCTAATCATATGTAGATATATAAATAAAAAATAATAATGTAATTTAAACCCATGAAGAATAAAAGAGGAGAGGCTAGCTAGATGGATATTTTATGAAAACTAGTTTGAGATTTCTTTTCTTTTCTTTTTCGAGAGAAAAGAGGGAGACTATTATGAAATCTTATGAATATATCATTCTTATTTTTGGAGTGATTTGTACATTTTAAACTGTACTAGGTCTTAACATTTTTTTGTCTTGATAGAATAGTCCTCCTTGATTATTGGATTTAATACAAAGTATTGAAATTAGTTATCTTAAATACATTATTAGTACACCAATATGTGTTGTTCTAGCGGTTAAGGCACTGCTATATCCTTATAAGAGTGAGAACACAAGTTCGATTTTCAGGAAATGTACTTATTAGAAAGAGTAATCATGAACCCTGAATAACACTAGGGATACCCAAATAAAAAAAAAATATATATATATTATTAGTACAAAATCATAATAATTATGTGATTTTTTAAACTTAAAAATTAGCAATAAGATATGTGTTTTTCACATTAGGATTAGGAATGGAAATAAATTACCATGATGAAATGTTTTGTTTTCTTTAGATCATTCTTCATTAATCAAGAAGATGGATCGAGTTCCTCTGTATACTTTTAAAACTAATCAAAGAATTAATAAAACAATTATATGGGGTCAGTTTTCTAATTAATATGAATAAAGAAACAGATTAATATATTTTTTTAATCATTTACATAACAATCTTGTATTGTAGTTCAAGTGGTTAGCACACAAGTCAAAGCCAAAATCGCTAGTTTAGACCCTGCTTATTTTTACTTCTTAAAAATATTTTTAAATTTTTTTGAAAATTCTTATTTTTTTTATTCAAATTAATATTTATTTAGTATTTTTAGATTATTTTGATGCGTTGATGTCAAAAATAATTTTTTTTAAATAAAAAATATTATTTTAATATATTTTTAAATAAAAAATAATTTAAAAATAATCACAATAATAATTATATTTCCAAACACGTTCACTTGCTTGTGCGTTAATGTTTTCTTTTAGAAGACAAACAACACATTTGTTTTTTTTTAAAATGGGGTGGAACTGGGATAGGCATATGGGCCTCTATTTGGTCTACGTGCCTGATTGTTTTCATGAGGCTCAATATATCGCACCTAAGTGTTTTTGTATTGAGCCTTTTTATTTGTTTTGTTTTTTTTTATATTTTGATTTTTTAAAAATTTTATTTTTTAATATATAAGATTTTTATTTAATTTTAATGAAAAATTAATTTTTATTTTTTTATTATATAATAAAAAATAAAAAAATTAATCTAACTTAATAGAGTTTATAATCCAACTCATGAATTTAATAGGCCGATTAAAATTAAATTAATTTATTTTTTGGATTTGTTAAATTGATAAAGTTATTTTAAGATAAGTCTTAAACAATTTAATTTTTTTTAATTGTCTTATACAATTTAATTTAAAATAGTAGATAATCAAAGAGTCGGATTGAGTGTATTCAAATATGAACAGTTCGTCCCTCTACAGCTGTTTGTTTTTTGTTTTTCGTTCGACGGCAGCTAGCAGTCGTGTAGTTTACAGAAAGGGATTTACCGATTCAAATGAATTTATTATTATTGTCAGCTAGAGATTGCATAAGGAATGATATCACAGAGGAGCAGCATGAAATTGCATCATGAATGATATCAACACGACAAATTGTCATGAATATTCATATGCATTCCTGTCTTTTCAATTGCTCCGAGAAGACTATTGTAGGGAGTCTTCATTATCACAATAAATAAATAAAAAAACAAATTTAAAAAGCATCAGAGCTCTTTAATTACCAGCACTTGACGAAATCAAATCTTTTTAATTACAGGAAGGAATAACCCCATGTCACATGGCCACCTCAGGCCTGCTGTGCCGCTCGCTACTACGGTCTACATGCATTGTTGGTCGACGCTCTCTTTTATTTTTATTTTTATTTTTATTTTTATCTTTTCTGCTGACAAATTATAAGCAGGGCCACGGCTGCCTCATCTCCGGGGTGTAGCCGTTTTCGTCCAAAGATGGGTAACATAAATGTAGTTATCCAAGGCCAGATGACAAATTATGGCTCACTTTTCAGTTTCTTTTGATAAAATCACCTAATTTTATTGGATAAAAAAAATAAAAATAAAAATGATTAAACCGTTAGCTTTATTGGATAAAAAAAGGGATTAAATATAATCCAGCCTGTCGTTATTAAGAAAAAAATAAATAATCTTGTTAGATGCCAAATAAATTGTGCAGTCCAAATCTTTTTTTTTAATTGGGATATTTTAGATTTTTTAAAAAAAACGCATGCATGCTCCCAATAGCTTATTTTGATTTTTTTTTATTAATGTGGATATATAAACTAGTTTGTGTATATTTTAATTAATTTTACAAGTTCTAAAATCTTAAATTTTATATGGACTATCAAAGAATTTAAGCGAGTTAAAAAATTTAAAAAATAAGCCTGCTATAAGGAACCAAGGCGTTATGCAATGCATACTACCCCTGATATGGTGTAAATTTTCCTTCATTGAATGCTCTCAATTTCATGTGAATAGAGACTTGGTCATAGTACTTCTTTAAAAATAATGTACCTTGTCACAGAGACATCGACTAGGACATTTCTTTTGACTTTTAAATTTATTTTTTTAAAACAGCTTATATATATGTCACACGTTTATCCATAGCTTAGATCAGGCTGAATTTAAAAATAAATTAAAAGAAAATTGATTCAATATAAAAAGGTCAAAACCTAGTTAAAACAGGATCAAAATCCATTAATTATTTTTTAATTTTTAATGGTATTGTTTTTATAAAATAAAAAAAAATTAATTGACGAGATGCATCGAACAGTGCTACGGAACATAATGTTTAGCCACCGGAAAGTGGCGTATGCGCTAGTGCGGGGGCAAATAAGGTTGATGGCTGCCTAATAAGGGTGGGCAAATAAACGGCGCTGTTTTGTTGTCAAGAAAATAATCCAACGTATCCAAATCAAGACAAATTTAGGAACTTTCCCTCTTTCCCTTTAATTATAAGCAAAAGAACCCACAACAACAGCAAAGCATCAAGCCAAAAAGCACCCTTCCAAATTTATTTCATATATATATATATATATATATATATATATAAACCCATCCATCCACCGCCACCCTAGCAGAAGGCTAGCATCACAGTTCTAATTAGGGGATGCTTTTATTTAAATACATAAATGAAAATTGTGTTAAAGTTGGAGGACTAATGTGAGATTTGTCCAAACTTGTTCGTTTCGTAACAGAACAAAAACAAAAACTTGATAACTAAAATTAGTTTCTTAATCGAAATAGTACTTAACCAAAAAAAGGCACCGTCCTTACCTTTTTATCCAAACAATTAAATTACAGATCCCCCCCTCCCCTCTCTTTCTCTATATCTCTCATCATATCGCCAGAAGAGACAGACTTCAAATTCCGTTACGGTTTTGTTTTTCAAAATCCAAAAACCCTAGAGGATTTTAATCGAATGCTCTAAACAATTCAAATCCAACTGTGTTTCCTTCTTAACATTCTCTCTGTTTGGGGAGAGGTATAACAATGGGTATTTGCACCTCAAAGCCCTCCCCAAACTCCACTCTCTTCTCTCCCGTCGCTATACAAGCTAAGGACAACTCTATCCCCACCAATGATACAGCTAAACCGGATCCAGCCACCGCAAGTCTTAACGATCACACCAACAAAACCACAGTAGAACCCGTTAAAAAATCTCCATTGTTTCCTTTTTACAGTCCAAGTCCGGCTCACCGCTTTTTTTCCAAGAAGTCTTCGCCGGCGAGATCTCCGGCGAGGAATGCGGCCAGTGCGAACTCAACGCCGAAGAGATTTTTTAAACGTCCGTTCCCGCCGCCGTCTCCGGCGAAGCATATACGAGCAGTGCTTGCGAGGCGGCATGGATCAGTTAAGCCGAACGAGGCGGCGATACCAGAGGGAAGCGAGACTGGGGGGGAAGGGTTAGATAAGAGCTTTGGCTTCTCTAAGCATTTTGGAAACAAGTATGAGCTTGGAGATGAAGTAGGGCGAGGACATTTTGGGTATACTTGTCAAGCTAAGTTTAAAAAAGGTGAACTCAAAGGACAACAGGTTGCTGTTAAAGTAATCCCTAAAGCAAAGGTATTTTTCTGATTTTATTTAATTTGATGGGCGATTTTGTGAAATTGAGTGATTTTTGGGTTTTAAGTTTAGTGTTTTTGGTGTCTTAGATCTGTAGGGATATCCGTTTTGTTGGTTTTTATTTTTTATTTTTATGAATGTGTTGTTACTTATTTATTTATTTATTTAATGATAGATTTGAACTGTGCATTGGCGGTAGATCTTTAGCTCGTGCTGTTATGCTTATAGATGATGAAGTTTAGAGTTTTGAGAAGTTAAATTTTGGTCAAGAAATTACTTGATAGAATATGCTTGATGCAACTTGTTTGATCAGGATGTTTCCGTTGTTAAGTTTCAACTACATGTAGATAGTCTGTCTAATTTGTTTGATCAGGATGTTTCCATTGCTAAGTTTCAACTACGTGGAGTCTATTCCGTCTCTGTATTAATTCATAGACTAGCTGGATCAGTTGTAATTATTTTATTTGCTGCCTGATGGTATTAGATTTTTGTTTCATTTGTTTATTGTGGTTTTTGTTTTTGTTGTTAGATGACTACAGCAATTGCCATTGAAGATGTGAGAAGGGAGGTGAAAATATTGAGAGCATTGACCGGACATAACAATTTAGTACATTTTTATGATGCCTATGAAGATCATGATAATGTCTATATAGTAATGGAGTAAGTACTGATTGTTGTACCTTTCATAAATTAGATTCTTGTCATGGTTATGTTGTGATAGAGATTGTGATCTTTTGAATTTCATTTTTGTGGATGATACTTTGCATCCATTTTAATGGGTTGCTGTGAATTATCATGCATTCTTCAGGTTATGTGAAGGAGGGGAACTCTTGGATAGGATTCTTGCAAGGTATCATTTATAGTAGACATGCCAGTATTCAGTTAATTTATATCTAATTGATGGACAAAAGAAGAGGAATTTAATGAAGGAGAAAGCTGGTCAGCTGCGCATGACTAATCAATTGATGCTCTTTTCTTGTAGGGGTGGAAAATATTCAGAAGACGATGCAAAGGCTGTCATGATACAGATATTAAATGTTGTTGCATTTTGCCATCTTCAGGGTGTGGTACACCGGGATCTTAAACCTGAGGTGAGATACAGTCTAGCTTTGTGTTACAAATAAGCATAGCCAATTAGAATTCTGCCCTGCGACTTCTGTTGAGAGTTGTATTCATATGGGGATTGTTGTTACCTTGGGCGGCCTCATTGCTTGGAATTTTGAAAGACTATTCCCTTTTTATTCTTTAAATTGCTCTTCCATTGGCTTTTAGTTAGGATCGATAGCACTATTTGAGCCAGAGTATGAACTCGAGCACCTGAACCTGCTTGCATAATAAAGACCAATGTTTCATTTTTTATCATTTTTTAATCACTCTGCTATAGCATTACAATGCTGTATATGAGATAACTTCAGACCAGTAGGGAGTCCTAGTTGTGCTTCTTTTTTTTTTTTTTGAGCTATGAGTGGAAGATAACTGTGCATCTTTTGGGAGAGAATTTTTTGTAATTTTCTAGGCATCGAACTTCTTCATCATGTTTGGTTTCACATGCATCAAGGTTTTAATTTAACCTGAATGCAACTTGATGAAAGTAATTAAGATGAGGGTAGTGAGTGTGATAACTAGCATTCCCTTTTTATTAAGATGCGCCATTTTAGAGGATTTCCTGGAATTTGAATTGAAAAAACTGAGAAAAAAAAAACCCTGCAAGAAGAATAAGAAACAGACCCAATTTGTGTTCTCATTTTTTGCTAATTTACGGTTCATCACTTTTGGGTGGTAAATTGTCTGCCTATTTTATCACTGCATGCATATTTGCACATTGTTATTCTTGTATTCTTACCTAAGTGTAGCTGATTGTTGGATCAGAATTTCTTGTACACATCAAAGGATGAAAACTCCCAGTTGAAGGCCATAGATTTTGGTTTGTCAGATTTTGTAAAGCCAGGTTTGTACTTGCTCTTTATTCTGAGATGTAGTTGGCTGCTTTGTTTTCAATAGCTCCATGAATTCACTAATGGTTTCTGAAATAAATTTTTATTTGCAGATGAAAGGTTGAACGACATTGTTGGTAGCGCGTACTATGTAGCACCAGAAGTTCTACATAGATCTTATGGTACAGAGGCTGATGTCTGGAGTATTGGTGTGATTGCATATATTTTGTTGTGTGGAAGCCGGCCATTTTGGGCCAGGACTGAGTCTGGGATCTTCCGCGCAGTTCTAAAAGCTGATCCAAGTTTTGATGAGACACCTTGGCCTTCTCTTTCTCCCGAGGCAAAGGACTTTGTCAAACAACTGTTAAATAAAGACCCACGAAAAAGATTGACTGCTGCTCAAGCACTAAGTAAATGCCTTGACTGCTGTTGAAATATTCCCTGTTGGCTTTGCTGGAATCTGGATTGATATTTACTATTTCTTGCTGCAGGTCATCCCTGGATTAAAAATTCTAATGATCTTAAAGTGCCTCTGGATTTACACATTTTCAAACTCATGAAGGCTTATATGCGCTCGACATCTCTTCGAAAAGCTGCTTTAAGGGTTTGTAATGCTATTTATATATGGGATTATTTTGCAATGTGCTTTAATGCTGTCTTCTTGAATGTGAAGCATAACTTTTCATTTAAAGCTCCACATATTATATCTCATCATATTTTTTTATGCTGCTTCCATCTACTTATGTTGAGTGGCTGGGAAGGTGTCGCTGTGGGTTAATGCAGGCAATATCATCCTCACTTGATAATTTATGCTACCATTTTTATATCATATTTTAATTTGAAAATGTATACATTTTTATATCATATTTTAATTTGAAAATGTTTTTTGGTGTGCCTTGATCCTTGATGGCTATATCCTAATGATTTTATATTGAACTTTGTTGTTGGCATTTTGGCAGGCTCTATCTAAAACGTTGACTGTGGATGAGCTGTTTTATTTGAAGGAGCAGTTTGCGCTCTTAGAACCAAACAAAAATGACGCAATAAGCTTAGAAAATATCAAAGCGGTTGGTTGCTTTTTGAGTGCCATAGTTTCAGTTTCTTGTTGACTCATTTTGTTGTTAGTAATGCTAATACTTTTTTTTTTTTTCAATTGTCAGGCCTTGATGAAAAATGGTACAGATGCAATGAAGGACTCACACATTCCTGATTTTATAGCATCAGTAGGTGTTTCCACCTGTATTGTCTTTTTTGGTTTCTAATCCTCATTGCTAACTGGTGCATGTTTTTGTCTATTGCAGCTCAATGCACTTCAATACAGAAGGATGGATTTTGAGGAATTTTGTGCGGCTGCATTAAGTGTCCATCAGCTAGAGGCCCTTGATCGATGGGAGCAACGTGCCCGTTGCGCCTATGAACTGTTTGAGAAGGATGGGAACAGGGCCATTGTCATCGAGGAGCTTGCATCGGTATGTCTGTCTCTCATTCTCCAGCCCTACAAGGAACTCTTTGCAGAGACGCTTCTTGTTAGTTATATACTTGATAGCATTAATTTGCTTGCGCAAATTCTGCATCTTAAATGTGACTGTAACAGAATGTGGCATGTCGAAAAGCAGAGGCTAATCAATCTCATTTTTCAGGAACTTGGCCTTGGCCCTTCTGTTCCTCTTCATGCTGTTCTACATGATTGGATTCGGCACACTGATGGGAAGTTGAGTTTCCTTGGATTTGTCAAATTGTTGCGTGGGGCATCTAGCAGGATTCTTGCCAAAGCTCAGTAGAAGTCTTGAAGCTGATTTATTTGCTCCAAGAGGGAGGTGGCTGTACCCTGAAGCTAGTGAATTAAAAAGAAAAAGGGTGAGAGGCACCAAAATACCAATCCCAGAACTGGATATAAAGGTATATTTGCCCTCCAATTTATGGGACGGGAGAGATTAAAGTTTAGACCAGTTTATTTTTGCGGCACAACCTTGTATACTATTAGAATGGGAATGCTTGTGCTAGTTTAGCCAAATGTAGCATGCGCATTCAAAATCTCCACTGTAAAGCTGTAGTTAAGAATTTAGTTGCAGGTGAATATTTCTTGAATTTGTTAGGAGATACTTGATGTTCTTACATTTTGGACTAGTCTCTGTCCACGATTGAATTGTATCATTTCTACGTTCATGCTTTCTAGTAAAGAGTTAATTTGTGCAAATGCCACCGCCGATGTTTAATGGAAGGCTAAAATCCAAGGAATCGCCGCCTTGAATTCCACGAGCAACAAAGCATGGGGGAGATGGATGTGCAAGACATTCAGAAATATATCATTGCGGAAAAGATAATTTTAACATTTCCGGAAGCTAATATTAATTATCAGTTAAAAAAATAGTATTTCGATTATTAATTAAAAAAAACTTAAAAATTAGTTTTGATAATATTTTACTCCTATTTTTATCTGTTTCAAACTCGAAAAAAATTGAAGATTTCGTTTATTGTCTTTTTTTAACCTAAAAACCTTTGCTAAAATGTTTCAAAACCAAACAAAATGGCTTAGAAAACTTGTGATTATAATAATTGATTTTGATTTTTTTTTGGTAAGAAACTAAAAAAAAAAAAATTCTATTTTTACTAAGCCCCGTTTATTTGTTGGAAAGTAGTTTCTTTTTGGAAAGTGAATTTTGGGGAAAGTGAATTCCGGGAAAGTATTTTCCGATGTTTGGTGGTGTAATGAAAAATAAGTTGGAAAACACTTTCCAAGCATTTGGTTGTGTCATGAAAAATGAGCTTGGAAAATAACTTATTAATGTTTTATTTTTCTCAAGTTTATTAAAATAATGAGAAACAAATCTTACAAATTAAAAAATTGAAGGAGAATGAAATTGAAAAAAAATATAATTTCATAAATTATCTCAAATAAAATAAGTAACAATCAAAAGAATGAGGACCAAATTTGATAGATAAAAAATTTCAATAAAAAAATGATAAGGAAAAAGCAAATAACAATTATAAAAATAAGGACCAAAGTTAATATAAAAATTAAATTTTAAGAGATGAGATTAAAAAATAAATATTCAAAACAAATTATATATAGCAATCAAAAGTTTAAGGATCAAATTTGATATAATCAGCAAATAATGACATTTCTAATTTTTTCACAACTTCCGGAAAGTGTTTTTCGCCCAAATTTTTCGAGAAAAAACACTTTCCCGAAAACCAAGCCAAATTTTCCTTTGACTGGAAAGTGTTTTCCGTTGACCAACTTTTCTAATGGCAAACAAACACATGAAAGTTTAGAAAGTAATTTCCCGAAAACCACTTTTCGAAAAACAAACATAGCCAAAAGGAAAAACACTTTTCTGGAAATCAAACCAAATTTTTCTTTGACTGGAAAGTGTTTTTCGTTGACCGGAAAGTGTTTTCGTTGACTAGAAAGTGTTTTCTATTGATTAACATTTCTAATAACAAACAAACATAAAAAAATTTAAAAAATAATTTTTCAGAAATAATTTTTCAAAAAATAAACATGGCCTAAAAACAAAAACACAACAACTAAACGCGCCTTAATATTGTCAAAATAATAATGGGCTGGGCCGTTCATTCGAGTGACGTGTCGTCGAATTCCGTGACGGTCGTTTTTTATTTTTTCAAAACCCGATGATTCCCAGAATTCAAATGTCATTGCAGCAAAGAATTCTCTCTTAGACATGGCGCCTGACAGCGACAGGAAGCGCAAACGCCGTGTCGTTTGCCTCTCTTCCAGTTCATCATCAGAAGAAAGTAGCGACGATGATGAAGTTGAAGAAATCAGGTCCTATTTTCACTATCGATTATTCATTTACTATCTATAAATAAATGGCGCTATTTCTCATTGATTTCCTCTTTTTTTTGGTGTCCTTTATTATTTACAGTGGGGATGAAAGCAATTACAGCGACGAAGAGGAGGAAGAGGAGGACGGCGGCGAGGAGGAGGAGTCAGTCTGCGGAAGAGTCATTTCTCTTCTTAAAGGTGGATTTCAATTGATTTTAGTTACGAATCAAAATTGCAGGTGATAATTACACCAACTCTATTGAATGAGACTCAAATGGAAATGTAAAAAGAAGTTTGTTTTGGTGTTGGATTAGCGAGTTTTTTTAAATTTGTTTTGTAATTTTTATATGGTGCAGAAGAGAATGAATTAGAGGGTTTATATTTAAAGCATTGTAAAGCCTATTTACGCCATTATGGACTTAGGCTAGCTGGAACCAAGGCGGTCTGTATTCAGAGAATTAAGGAGCATTGGAGGTAATTAACTCATCTCCTCCTCTAAAATGCTCGTGTTGGGTTTAACTAGGTATAATGCCATAGTGTATTTTGTATTCAGGTTAAAGGATGAAAATGGTGAAGAACTTTATCCAAGGTCGTCGTTTTTAATAAATTGTAGAGGTATATCTTTTTTTTTTGTAGTGTTTGTGTATGCACCTTTTGTTTCTGTGGAGGTAATTTGAAGTTTGTTACTTGAATCAGGTGATGTCTGTAAAGGAGATGTTGTCATGTTTGTGCAGAAAGTTTATTCGAAGTACTCAGTTGTCCCATTTCCTTTTATGCCATATCCTCTTACATTATGATGTTTAATTTTGGATTGTGAATTTTCTATTGCTTTGTTGATCAAGGTTTTGGTGTTAAATAGATTTAACAAAGTGACAAGAGATGGGAAGATTCTCGGGAGGAGAACTGTAGCAGGCAGGGTTGTGAAGGAAAGCTATGGTTCTGCCAAACAACAGCATACATTTACGGTAAGTCTAAGTTCTCTGGTGAAAAACTTAAGTTGATTTGGGTGCCACGTGACCTCTGTCTGGGCACCCTAGGGATCCATAGTTGCTGTGATTATCAAATATTGATCTACCCTAGTGGGCACATGATAATTGCCTTCTACTCTTTAATTACTGGTTTTCTTTGCAAAGTCTAGTTTAGTTTCTGGTGACTTATCTTTTTTATTGATGATTGCTTACAAGGTTGAAGTGCTGTGGAGTAAAGGAGTTAAGAAACTGCCTCCACTTTCTCCTCTGCTTGTGAAAGGCCGGAATCTCTACAAATTGAGAACTTTCAGACAAGTAGGTGGCCATATGATAAGACAAGAAGTTTCTCTAGTATTGATTTTCTAATGTGTTGGCGTTCTTATTTCTTCTTCGTCCATATGGGTATATAGTGTTGGATTAATGAAGCGGAAAGACAGAAAGTCCTTGCTGAAAAGCACAAACGAGGTACAGCGGCAAGACTTATGAGAACAATGAAGAAATCTGCGATGGCATGGTCTGAAAATGGAGGTATGCATAGAGTTTGTAAATGAATTTTCATTCTTCTAAAGCATCTATGCCACATGTCATTGACAATGTTGACAGATGCAAAGTGTCATAAACGGGCCCATCACAGAAGACCATCTCAAATGAGAAAGATGACTGAACTAGAAAAGAGGAAGCGTATTGATGGATGTAGAAGAGACACATTGCAGCTACCCGAAACATTTAAAAATCATCACCAGCAGGCCCTGGCATCACTGGATGTGAACAGAAATATGAACTTACACGGATCTAAAACTTTTTGGAAACATCGAAAACGAGGAAACATCAATGTGGATATGGGCCCAACTCTTCAGGCTTTTATGCATGTACTACCCAATGCATATCACAAATAGAACCTCATCAAAGGAGTGTGCTATGCCATTCCTCTCGATATGACAGAGACTCCTCTTCAACTGTGATGGCATTGCCTACTTGGAGGCCCTATGCCGATACAATTGTGATGCATGCACAATATCAGGGTTTTAGTCAAAAACAGTAGAACCAATTATGACTATGCATACTTTTAGCTAGAAGTTTGAAAGGAGTTTTCATCGTTGAGAAGTCATCATGTGGGATATGAAAGCTGAGTTGGCCAGAAGTAACCAAGTTTTGCTCCGGTTAGTAATTTTCGCACCTGGTTGATACATCTTAGTCACACATTTGATATATGAAACTACAATTGCATTCATCTGTCAAGGGCTTACCAGGTTAAGAGAAGACAGAATAGCAGGGCATGGATTTTGTTGATCATGTATCAGTGATATATGCGATGATTGTGAAATGAGATAAATGGCGTGAAGGAAACAACCACAGCTTTGTGTTGATGGCTTGACCTATTCTCATTCAAAAACAAATATCATATTCCTTTCCTGCAAACTGCGAGAGCTATCCATGAGATTGCATCCATCATGCATTCATGAGGTAACTTTTGCCGTTGCCTATGCACGCACCCAAATCTTGATTCCATGGTCTGTCAGAGTTCTAAGCCTGGGAATTGGTGCCAGCTATGGTGGGTAACCACGTCCCTTTTGCACAAACATTTTGTTCAACGTCATCTGGTGAAGTGAACACTTTTCTTTTATAATTGCATCATGAATGAAGACATGAACAAGAAGATACACATTCCTTTTTTTGCCTTGGTTGGATGAGGCATGCAAATGCGTCCAAATCTCTCTCGTCGGTCGTGAAGTTATGAAACTTCATTCCCTTTTTTATTCCTAGAATTCGCCAAGGAAATTTGTACATTTTAAGCTTTAACGATTCTTATCACATAGAGCCACTGTCGTCCATGTTGGTTGGAATTGATACAGTCTAGTGTGCTCCAAAGGGATTCTTGATAGAATTCAATCACGCAGCAAAAATTGTGTGGAGGAGCAATGCTATCTGAACCCTCACACTTCATTTTGCAATTATCGTTTGAGAATTATATACCGAACCCTAATCCTTTTAAGAATTAGACCAAGAGCTATGCAACTTGTTGAGCTCGTTACTGACCCACGTAGTTGTCTTCCTAATTGCAACTGTGCTCTTAGAATTAAAGTTATTTCAAGAGATAAAAGAGAGATTCCTGATCAACCATTAAGAGGGAAAGGTCTCTGTCGTAACCAAACCACGAAATATGTCGAGTAGAGTCGTGATAGGCTGCGTTATTGAAACTTTTCAGGGCAAATTCGAGTGGATATCGAATGATTGGAGTGGGAGCCATGCCTGCATCATTCAAGTATTGTGGGCATGACACATCACACCCCATAAACAATACAAGGGCGGAGGGCCCCTTGTACCACCAAAATGACGGCTCTCCAAGGAAATATTTCCACCGGCACCTTACATGTGAACCCTTTGACTAGAAGCTTCACTGCTTATCCCAGTGTCTTTACACTTGGTGAAACTTTGCCCTAATATTATTCCCTCTCATTTTATCTGGTTCTAGTTGGTTGATGGGAATGAGACCGTTTCTTTTGTCTTGTTGTGATGAGTGGACTTTGTAGCCTGTATGTGGGAAGTAAATGGCATCCTCTGTGGCCATCTCTATTTTCACGGGAAATGATTTTTAACTTCCTTTTTATGATTAATTTTCGCTAAATAGAGTATATATATTCGATTAAAAACAATGAATATCCTACACATATCAAACAAAATCGATCAAGATATTATTGACCCGTCCACAACCCCGTTTTCACAGGAGCAAAATTCCACCATACGGATTCGAATAAACATAGGGGAACCTTTATAGAGAGGCATGCAGTTGTCATTCCTAGGTCATACACAAGTACATGAGGCTTGAGTGTCCTAAATCAGGACACGAAGTCACTCGAATATCCATTCAACCTCTGTGCCCCTCCTGCCTCCCTCAGCCCCAGCTTGGTTCTCCTGTGGGGTCTTGACGTGACACTAGTTGCACACTAAAAATAAAAGATAATCTTACTGTATAGAAAAGAAAATTAAGCTTTCAATATAGCATGATAATCACCAAAACCAGTTCTTTCTTCACACTTGAAGAGAATATATGTACAAGCCACTCAAGCCCCGAAGGTGCTAAAGTGGAAGGGCTTCAAAACCCAAGAAGAGACAGTAACTTTGAACACTGTCCAGTTCTGCCCACTTGGAGAGACTCCAGGACTCTCTACGTGGATGCATCCTCCAAGAGGATTCAGAAAGAGACCGTGAACCTATCATCACATGACCAAGGGATAAAACAGCGTGGCCTTATGAATAGGAGAAGAACCATAAACAACAATGATAACCAACCATAAAGAGAGAAAGCATAGCAGATCAAAGAAACAGATCACGATTGTGATAACGACGATCATAGAATGATAGAAGGGAAATCTTGGCGAGGTAGCATTGGACTAGTAGAATCCGGGGTTGATGGAGTAAGAGGGACGGAGGTCGATCTCCTGGGTCCAAGCAGTCCGGTCTTGAACATGCAAATGCCAGTAGGTTTGAGCCAGCGAGTCTGGGTCCATCATCATCTCTCCAATTCCACCCATACCTTGTTGTTCTTGTTGTTGTTGTTCCCCAACTGACGTTCTCTGAGAGCTTGATGGTCCCCTGCAATTGCCAATTTCCCTTCCCTTTCATTAATTGCTAATCATCGTCACTCTATATATATTGACAACTATTTATGGCCCCTTTTCATGGAGTCAATAATTTCCAACCAAGTTTTTTATAAATCTCTTTCCCTGGTTTGCATGTTGGTTTGGCAGATAATAATAAGAATAATATTCCATCCATTTATTGTGGTCGTTACCATGATGAAGTAGTAGTAGTGGGATAGTCTACATAGGCAGGCAAGGCAACTATCAAACTCATTTCTCTTTGCGGTTGGTATATGAAGTATGAACATGTGATGAAAGTATAAATTTTGTAGCCGAAAGTAGAACAAAGAACTTAGAATCTTGCTATTTTCTCAGCATCTTGTTGTTTTACTTTACTTATATAAAGTCGTTTTTTATGATTACGGATTTTATAGGCTTGTTACATATATATATATATATAGTTTAATGGAAAGTATAATATAAATAAACATTAAATTACCAACCTAGGAGGGCCAATCACACCATCGATGATAACATGGGCAACGTGCACACCTTGAGACTGAAACTCACTGGCTAAACATTGTGATAGAGCTCTCAAGGCAAACTTTCCACAACCTGTATGTTGGTGGCAAATAAGCAAGTAATTGACGGATAATATATATAGATATAAAAGACTTAAAAAGTGTAATTTCTTTATATAGGAAGTTCTTACAGAGCTCAGAGAAACCAGCAATGCCATTTAAAGAAGCTGAACAACCCGTGAATAGAATTGTCCCTTTCCCTCTTTCCACCATGCCCGGAAGAACCTAACATATTTCCATCAACAGAACCCACATGAAATAATGAACAAATTAAGAAGAAGCCTTTAAATTCTTGAAAACGGAATTATAAACAGGCTTAGCTTTTGGGTTTTGGGAAAAGTCATGGTAGAAAATTAAGGAATACCTGTTGGGCACAAAGGAAGGCACCGACGGAGGAGATAGCGAGGGACTTCTCGAAAGAGTCGGCGGGAATATGGGTGAAGTTGGTGGGTTGCCGATAGACTGCTGGTTGATACGCATTGTACACAAGTACTTCTACAAATCCAAGTGAAAGAACACCTTCAAATGCCTCTCTCACACTTCTTGAATCCGAGCAGTCTATCCTGATTGCAAAAACTTGAGATTTCTCCTCCCTTGCTATCTCATCTGCAAATCTTGATAGCCTCCCTACAAAACCCCATATCTCTCACTACAATATCTAATTACCTCAAAACCCTCTCCAGTCCCCTACAAGTCTTAATTCACTGCGCTTTCAAGTTTGTTTATTCACTTGCATGTTTTAAATGTCAAACAATTACTAATAATCTCAATACATGTAAAAACTAATTGTTAGTAATTCCTTTTTCTTCTTGTCTAGCTAGGAAGAGAAAAAAAAACTGCAGGCATGTGTGTAGAAAATGGTGCTGCACAATCTCTTGCTATTTCAGGTTTCGCTATAAAATGGTGTTCAATAATAATAATAATCTTGAGTTTCCCTTTCTTTTTCTTGGAAGCAAAAACAGGTGCGCAGATAGAGTACTACAGAGCTAGCTAGATAAGTACCTAAGTCACGGGCAAGGATGGCAACCGTGTAGCCTTCATGGGCAAACTTGCGGGCAATGGTTCGGCCGAGCTTCGGTCCCACGCCTACAATGGCTGCGATGCCTTTATTGGAGCTGGAGCTCGCCATGCTCCGCATCTTTGGCTAACTTGTGCAGGATTTTCTTCTTGTTTTGAGCTCTCTCTAGTAATAATTAAATTCACCAAGAATTGAACAAGCAACATGTAAGAGGTTTTTGAAGGAAGAATCTGATATGATAAGATAAGATGGGGTAGAATATTTAGGACTATTGATACAATCTCCTTCCTCAGCCGTCTCTGAGCAGCATTTTCTTGCCTCAAGCTGCTCTCTAAACTTGTGCTGCGGTGCCTCCCTATATAGCCTTTATTTATTTATGGAAAATATAAATTTGCCTGCCGATGAAATAATTTCTCAATATGGAAAATAAATTTTCCCTTTTATTTTACAATAAAATTAGCAGGGGAAAAAGAGTTGATGCCGACAGAAATTAGGGTACTCTTCTCTAAGGTATTACACACACACAGCCACACACAATACCAAGCTGCCATAAAATAAATTACTGCTCTAATTACACTTTTATCAATATCAAAAATTGAATATTTTATTTATTATTTTGTGATTTTACAATAAGTTTCTTAAATATTTTTTAATTTACTACAAAATTGAATAAAAAAATACTTTTAAAAGGAGAATTTAGATCTCCTACTATCACCAAAATCAAATATATCACTTTAAAGTATTTAATAGTTAATTAGTAGTAAGAGTTTGAGATTAAAGAGTTTACTTCTCTTGATCTCATGTTCGAATTCTAATATAATAATTATTGAAAATTTATATTATTATTAATTTTAAAATTTATTAAATTAATTGAGTTATATGTAAACTAGAAAACCGTTTCTAACCTCTATATTAATAATAATAAAAAATGTCACCGCTTTGAAGTGGCAATTCGGAGAGGAGCCATTCCTTTACACTGTAGCCATTTGCCACATTGCTTCCGAAAGCAAAATGCAACTCCTTTGCACTTTGACTTTTTGCGCATCTTATCTGCCAGCAATAGGTTTGATGATTACAAAACTTTATTTAAGTTTTAGTACTGTGATTAGTATCTAGAAGATACTAGATTTACCGTGTTGTGAGATAATTTTCAAAGTTGATTTTTACTTAATTATATAGTAATTAAAATAAATATTTACAAGAGCTTAGAAGATATATATTATGGAGGAGAAAATGTATTTCTTCAGTTCAAGTACCCATGATTTTTTTTTGTTTTTTGTTTTTAAATTATTTTTTAAATAAAAATACAAGATAATTAGAATAAATAGTTATAAAAATCTCAATAATTTAAATCAAGGAGTGAAAAAATTTATTTATGGAGGCAAAACTCCCATTTCATTATTAATTGTTTTTGGATGAATGTTTTTTATTAGAAGCATGTTTCTTAAGCAAAAAACAATTATTATAATATGAAAGATAATTTTCAAATAAAAAAAATTTTCATAATTTTTTTTATGGCTGTATGAAAAAAAATAAAAGAATAATTAATTCACAAAAACCATATAAAAATAACAATAAAAACACATTTAGGTCTCATTGGATGTTCATGTGGAATTGTTTTAGAACACATTGCATATTAGGTTTATATATAATTATTAAAAAAGTTATTGCAAATATAATTATAAATGATCTAATTTCATTTAAAAAATATGACATAATCTAATGATTTTTTAAACAGTTTTGTAATTATTTATTTAAATAAAAAAATATTTTAAATAAAAACAATTATGGGTTTAGAAGAATGAGCCTCTGCGTCTGGCATCAAAAGAGGAAAGCCTAGGCACACAAGCTCTTGTGCTTGATACCTTTTTTATATAATGAAAGGACACGTGTAGTCTGATGTAATAAATGTTTTGGGCACCTCTAACGGCTGGAAAACCTTTGTCAAATTTTTGGCCACCGAAGCTCAATTTTTATCCTATTTTGACCAAAAAAAACATATTAGAAAAAAATTCCTTCATATTTAATCCCAAAAAAATACTCTAAAAATAAAAAATCAAGTCGAGTTTATAAAATTTTTATAGGCATCATCTATTTTTTTCAAATTCATTGATGAGCAACATCACCACCATTAAACTTCTCTCAACTTCTCTCTTCAAAATAAGCTCATTGGCTCCAAATTAAGATATTTTATGGTTGGAAAATGGTGGGATGAATTCTTTATCTCTCCTCTCAATTTCCTATCGACTTTATCTCTCATTTTGTATAACTCAGGGATTGAAATGTGATGGAAATGAAGTTTGAGGACTAAAATGTAAAATTATAAAATATCAAAATGAAGAAAAAAAAAAAGCAAAAACCTCAAGTATTAAAGAAAACATTTGACATGCATTGTTCCATTACAGTGTCGTGAGCAATGTGACTATGAGCTGGAGAACATTAAACGAACATTTTAGTCCAAAACATTTCTAACCCTAAAATTACTTAAAAAAAATAAAAACCCAACTGTGTAAGAGCAAAAAGAATTATCGTCGAGCAAAAATGGAGACGCATGAAAGGGAGATGCATGGAAGAGAGAAGGGGATTATTGTTTTTCAAAATTGCCTGACCACCCTTCTTCTCTTCTTTCCAGGTATTTGCTCACTATATTTTTTGAAACTTGTAATCAATCAATGGCATTTATTTTTTTATTAATATAGAAATCAACGGCACATACCGTTTTATGATTGTTTCAATTTAGCTTTTGATACAATAATTTCAAATAAATGCTCCCTATAATACTATTGCTTATATACACAAAAAAAAAAAAAACTCAACAAATTTCACATTTTCCCCTCTTATCTCTTTATTATGTGGAGGTTGATCCACATAAACTTTCGGACCGTCAAAAGAAAAAAGGAAAAAAAAAAATAAACCCAACGGATTCAGCACCGCATTTTTAATTCTTATGTATTAAATGAACTATCATCAATTTGTACTATGCGTTAGTGTTAATTTGTAGAGTATTTCTATAAAATGTATTTTTTAATTCAATATATATATATATATATATATATATATATATATTTACACCAATACATTAAAATTATTAAAAAATATATCTAAAATATCAATTTAATATTTTTTTTAAAAAAATTTAAAATTCACTTTAAAAATTTAACCACATTACTAAATAACTAAATAGAATCTTCACTTAAAAAACAAACCAAGTTCTAAAACGGAGTAGAATAGTAAAGTGGTAGCTAATCATTCTACGCTTACCTTCATTTTAGTGGTGAATAAAAAAATCAAAAAATTAATTAAAACAAGAAAATTAAAAAAACTGATTAAAATTTTAAAAAAATTGACTGGTTCGGTTCGGTTTCAGTTTTATAAACTTGAAACCGAAAAAACTGAACCGAACCCAAACCGAAAAAACCGAGCCCAACCAGAAAAAAACCGAGCCAAACCGAAAAACTGAGCGAAAACCGAGCCAAACTGAAAAAACTAAGCCAAACTGGTTTGAACCGGATTTTATCCTAAAAAACTGAACAGAAACCGATTGGTTTCAGTCTTTTTTTTTAATTTGGTTTAGTTATTTTTTTGATAAAAACCGAACAAAAAATAATCACCCTTACTTCACTTTATGCAAGCAAAATCAATGGTTTACTTATCAAATAATTAGTACTAGTTTACATGCCAGTGCTATATTGTAAAGGGATCAAAAGAGTTTTTAATGTAAAAGTAAATATAAAAAAAATATTTTCATATTTTGTATGTAATTTAAGCTAAGAAAATCATAAATGATAAGATTATTTTTAAAGATTCTTTAAAAAATTTTAAAAAAATAATTTTATTTGAATTTTCATAAGCAATTTATTGTTGTTGTCGTCGTCATTGCATCAAATATATAATAATTGAAAAAATATATGTTTAAATTCAAATAAAAAATTATAATATTATTTGAGAACCATGTAAAAATTTAAAAGTGAGTGAATTAACCTTGTTTTAGTAAAAAATATAAAAAGAGAAAAAAAGAAATTTATTATAATCTCAAAACTAATTTTAGCTAATTAGGCCATAAAAAAACTTAATTGAAAGGAAATAAAAAATTTGAAAATGAAAAAAATAGGGGTCACTTGGTTCATTATTCATATGAATAGGGAACTAACTGAGTAAGCAGCTAACTCTTTCGGATGTATTAAAAAAAATTAAACATAAAAATGTCCAGGGCATATGGATTTATTCGTTATTGTTATTGAACTCAGTCTAGCGGGTCAACCTTAAAACCTCTCAATCTTAAAATTAAGTTGTGTTGAAGTTGTTATGACATGACCAAGTCAACTTAACGGGTCTCAAGATAACCCAGATGACTATTAAAAAATGTGGTTTGGCTTCGATAAAATATTCAAAATTATCTTTTTTTTTTAATATTGAGACGACGACATATTGAATTAACTTAGGCAACACGGCTTACCCATTAAATCCATGATCCAGGTTATGTATTCCACTTAGTTTAATAATTGTTTTTTTAAAAAAACTATTTTTTACTTAATTATATAATAATAAAAAATATATTTTCATAAAATCGAGCACAAATCAAATGTCAAGTTTTTTGTTTAATGTTGGAATAACCTCATAAAAAGTTAGTCAAAACATTTATTAAGATAAATTCAAAATCATGCAAATATTGAAGGATAAAATTAAAAAAAAATACAAAAATAAAAGGGGGGAATTAAAAAAAAAGAGGGGAAATGTAAAAAAGAAAGAAAGAAAAAGACTAACTCCTTTGTTTTTCATATGAATAATAAAAGGAGAAGTTGACACCCTAACTCCTATTTGGTGACCATATTTATTTATTATAATCATAATTTTTTTGGGTGCAGAAGATATCATATACGGATTTTAGTTATATTTTGACTTTGAATCCCAAAATATATATATATATATATATATATATATATATATATATTTGAATAAAAAAAATCTAAAAATATACACGTGTCATTAAATTATAGTTTTAAAATGAAATTAACTTGGAGATCTTGTTAATCTAATATTCCATGTGTATTCTTGAAGTATTTTTGTTATATATATATATATAACATTTAACTTAAATGTAAGTGTAGTACTTAATTTTAATCTACTAAACTGACCAAGGATGGACCTAGCCTTTACAATTTAAAGGCCACAAAAATGCTCGCATCCACCCCCAAAAAAATTGCTTATTACGTTTCGCTGTTAAAAAAAACTTGTCACTGTTCCCTTTTTTTTTTCCCAAAGTAGCCCTCTTTTATTTTCCTTTTTTTGTCTCTTTCAAGTTTGTTCTTTTTAAAAAAAGCTTTCATCCTCAAATATTTTTATTAAGGTTGCGTTTTAACAGTATAAAAATATTTTTAGTTAAGATATTGCTGTAACTATTGCGGTTGTGATTTTAAAAAAATTGTTTTATAAAAAGTACTTTTAGTTGAGGTTGGTCTGGAAAAATATATGTTTGGTTAAAAATATGATTGAAATTAAGGTTGAACAAAAAATAATTTAATGTGTTTGGTTAAGAATGCTTTTGAAATTGAGGTTATAAAATAATTTTAAAAAATATATATTAATATTGATGGTTTTTAATTTAAATATTGTAGATTTAACTATTACTATTATATCATGAAATAAATAATACTTTATATAAAATATTTTTTATTATTCCATTAAATTTTTTAAGAGTGCAACAATATAGGTAAAATATAATCAGGAATAAAATTGGGATTGCGATCAAATTCTGCAAATGTTACGTCATCAAACGATCCCCGTCTAATTTATGTAGTGTCATTGAATAATGTTTAACACTAGTTTTTTGAATAAAACACAATTAAAAATAAAAATATTTTTTTTATTTTGTTAGATCGGACCCAGTTCAATGCATTTTTAGCTTTGAACCGGATCGGTCCGGCCAGAACAATGGAGCATGCTCCACTGTTCATGAGTTTTCCCAAAGACACATAGCTGCTTTTTGTAAACCTGTTGCTATGCCACAATTAATAGTAGGCCCCACCAGTATAAATATGTTGTTGGAGCATTACCAAATGGTTGAGTTGCTGTGGTTGCTTCAAACACAGAAGCAACCATGCAACCAAACACACTTCAATGCTTTGCTTCTAACTGGTTTAATTTTAAATTTAAACTAAGTAAATAATTGAGTTGAGTTTTTTCTATCAATCTCATTTTTTTTTCTCAGCTTCAGCTTTAAATATATTTTTATCAGTTCTTGGGTTGCTTTTGGACTAACTAAATCATTTGAGTCATGTCATATAATTTAATTTTAAACCCTAACTAGGAAAGAGTTAGGTTGAGAGTTCTTTTCTTGTTAATTTTTTTTTAATTTTATTCTCATATATTTTTTACTGGTCATCTAAATTATTTTTAGATCGATCAACTTAACTAGATCATATTAAAGTAACTTTTATGTAATTTAATTTTAAACCTAAGTTTTGTAAAGAATCAGGTTAAAATATTTTAAAATTAACCTATTTAATAATAATGTTAAATGAAGTTTTACAAAATATTTTTTTTTACATTCAATTTTTTTTATTCGGTTTGCAGTGAAGTGCATGCTTGTAAATATAAATAACAGAAGGGTCTTATTAACGTGTCTAGGACATTGCATGTGCTCATGTGAGAGAGGTGATTGCTAGATTTTTAATATTAATTTATGGGGTTTGTAAATTATTTTCTATGAATTTCGCATGTTGAATTGTGAGCCTATGAAGAATAGCGCTTCAGTATGGCCAAATTTTAGTTTTTCTTCGTCATATGGAATATTTGGAGGAAATTTATTCATGGGGAATATATATATATATATATATATATATATATATATATATATATATATATATATATTATTTTCAGTCTTAATATCTTTCGACTTAACTATGTGTTGAGTTCAAATACTAGTAGATTTTTCAAGTTAATATACCCAACAAGGTTGTCAAAAAAGTATTTTTGACACGATACGGAATATACAATATAAATTTGGATCTTAAATTTGAATCGTAAAATCATAAAATTATAAGTAAAATATTAAAACTAATTATATATTGACAATTCCAGTAAAGTAATAAATAATAATATAATACAATTAAAATTTAATGAAATAAACAATATAAAATCCAAACGCCTTAAAATATATAATTCAAATAAAATTTATACATAGTTTAAATAACTTACAAATACATCTATACCATCATGTTACCTTCCCGTCAAATCTATTGCTACAAATATTTTTTTTAGATGACTACAGTTCAACAATCAATTCAAATCAACTGTGTAATTAAAATCCTGCAGTACATCATACGGCATGTTTCAAGACAATAGCACACTGGCATAAAATAAGCTCAACCTCGCTTCTGATTTAGACCAAAAGCTCAGAGCAAATTCAAGCCCAATGTACTGAATAGCTTCAATCTAGATTCCAGGTTATAAGCACCAGTATAGCAAATAATAAAGAGCTCAGCAGAGCAGTTGTATGATACACAGGACAGGCACAGCATATCATGGTATGAAATCTTACCAGCTAACTTCATAATAGAACCCTCAGCTGCATAGCGTTGGGCTTCCCTTCTTGTTTTACCAGTTCCTTCACCAACTTTCTCTCCTACAAACCAAGTCTGGGAAAATAAACAAGAAGAAGAAAAGGAGGGTTAAGCAGCCATACCATTTTTCTATTTAGGTAAAATTAGGTCCTTCTGGACTCCTATTTTTTTTAAGCACGAGACACAGGATGATAGCAGTTATGAACTAAAAGAACATATTAGATTTTAAAGTTCAATACAGCTCCCTAATAAACCACATGGAGCTGGTAAATCCTTTAATATTCTCATTCTTCAAGGCATTAGGCCCATTGGGTTCCATGTATGGTGACTGTTTCCTCATGTTAGAAAAGAGTTATCATTTGGCTAAGCTTGGTAGTGACTAGGCTATAAAGCAATGCCATCATAATTCTATCTCCATTTGGTCATTTACTTTGATTGGAATGCAAACTGTTTAATGTTTGCTTTGGTGCCCAATAGCTACAATATAGTCATCAGAGAGATCCGAATGCTAGTTGTGTATCAATTTAAATTAGTATTGTCTTGGAATTTCAAGTTCTCTTACAAGCTAGTAAATGTTGCGAATGAAAAAAGATTAAAATATACATGGATCCCACCATATAAACAAACTAAACACTATGTTCCGCGTAGTTAAGAAAATAAATTACTATGTAGATCACATATTTTAAAAGAGAAAGTAACAAACACAAATTTTATATTACTAATAATAAAATAAAATATTTAAATTTTAAGTTAGAGAGTTGAGAAAATCTCAATGGAAAACTGTAGATCACCAGTAGCAATCAAAACAGGCCTGAATTCCACCTGTAGTTTTCTATTAAATTAAGTTAAATTTAATAGAGAAAAAGAGAAGAAAAGAAGAATTTAAATGGAACATAAGGATTAAGGTGCATAAATTATTCAGTCTGACTTTTTCAAAGAAACCCGTCTCCAGAAACAGGTCTTCAAGAATCAAGTATGCTAAGAAAAAAAACTAATCCGATAAAGAAAGGCGAGATGTGAAAGCACAGAAGATGGAGAGTGGAGACTTGAGGAAGAACAGAGGCAAACAAAGTAAAGAAAAAAAAAGAGTGTTTTAAGAGAGAGAGAGAGAGAGAGAGAGAGATAGAGAGAGAGAGAGAGTTGTGGAACCAGTTAGGGTTGAGAACTTGAGATTTGAGAAAGGGCAAAAGAGAAAGGGGAGGCTGGGGACTGGGGAGTGAATGAGTGATGGCCTAACGGGGAGGGGGGTGAATTAATTTTTTTACTTTTGTCAAACTTGTAAATTTGGTCTGAGTTTATCGATTTTACGAGTTTGACCGAGTTTGCTGGTTTTCGAGTTTTTAACCCGATTTTGCATGTATATACATGTTGACTCGTAAAATCATATGATTTTAGGAGTCAACTTGTGATTTTAACAACCTTGGTACCCAACTCCATTGGGCTCAGCTACACGTTAAGCCCAAGCTCATGTGGGTTTGGTAAGATGCCACACCCAAATCTCCCGGGTTCACATTAAGCTCAAGTACAAGTGGGTTTGACATAACACTAAACCTTAGGACAATCATTCCCCTACACCCCTAAGTGTATAGAAGTCCTCTAAGAGTTGGCTATATTTCAATCGACATTAAAACTATGTGTCATTCAGCAAGGTCGAATGACGTTGCTGAATGTGCCTCCTGAAAGGTATTATTGTGAAAGGAAAAGATTTTGGGTTTAATCATACAATTATGATTAAGATTCAAGATTCGCCACCTAATGTTACGGTTACTAGGAAACCTATGACCTGCGAGAGTTCGGGTAAGGGACTGGTTGTATAAGGGGAAGACGTATCACTCCTAGTGCACCCTACCTAAGGTAGGCTGCATTGTTGTTTGATTATTTTTCTAGGTCAAATTTCAATTCGTTGGTTTTTTTTCTAAGGTCTAAGGCAGATCTCCCTTCGTGAGGAAGTCTCTATCTTATTGGGTGAAGTCTTAACCATTCTAAAGTTCAAATTTTAGTATTGTATTTATTTTGCATTTTGTATCTTTAATACCCGAGGGTGTACTCTATAGTGTAAATTTACACCCTTAAATATTAAAGTCTACATCTAAACCCTACTATAAAATGAACAAAAGGATTGGTGAAGGGTTTTTGATATTTTGACCAAATTCTAACTGATAATCATAAACTAGTTATGATATCCAATTTTTTTTTGTTTGCATTTTGAAAAGATGCAATTTTTTGTTTTTTTGTGAAAACATACCTGGAAAACTTTTAGGATTTGACCGTATACATGAAAACAAAATATTCTTTTGTTTTTTTTTTTGAAAGGGGAAATTAATTTAAAAAGTTTTGTGATTTTTTTGAATTTTCAATTTTTTTTGAAAACATTTTGGAGAAAAACAACACATTTGTTTCAAATGAAAATCTACTTGACCTTGAATTTGCATTGTCTCTACTGTTTTGGGTAAAACAGGGTACAATTAGGCTCCCGATTCCATTCAAAATTGCAGTTTGATTTTTTCTACCTGTGAAATCCTTCCAACTTGCTTTTTCCAAAATGCCAGTTTTTTTGGTTTTTATTTTATTTTGGAAAGAGAAAAGATAAATTTGAAGAATAATCTAGAAATGAGTTATGACACTATGATAGGGTTATTCCAATCAACATTAAATGTTCCGTATGAAATAAGATATAAAAGTTTTCTATAGCTCTACTGTTTGTTCATCAGCTCTAATGATGTGTAAAGGTAATTCCCATCAACATTAATGATGTGTAAGAAGACATTTCCATCAGTATTAATGTTGATGTAAGAGACTTTTTCCATACTAATATATTCATAAGAAAAAGACTTTCAACCCCTTAAACAAAATAACGGGGTTGTAATTCTCATCAACATTAATGATGTGTAAGAAGACATTTCCATTAGTATTAATGTTGATGTAAGAGACTTTTTCCATATTAATATATTCATAAGAAAAAGACTTTCGACCCCTTAAACAAAATAATAGGGTTCAAAGTACACGTGTAAAACCGTGGGTTTTTGAAGTAAAATGATATGATCCAGGCAAGGTCAAATTCGGATTTTGACGTGAAATGTACAACTATCCAGTTTTATGGCAATAGTCATAATTCTAAATCCGACCGTTAGATCAGACTAAAATTTTACATGGGGTTTCCTGACATATTTTCCTACCTTGGGTTAAAATTTCAAGTCAATCGAATTTCGGAAAGGCACCACAATACTGGTCAATAGAGGCTATACGAATTTTGTTATTTACTTTCTTTTGACTTGTGAACTTTCTATTTGGCTAGGATTCTTTTCCTAAAAGGATGTGACAACTTGTTTTGAGAATCTCCTTAGTCTACAAAGATCTTTAATGGGCTGCAACATAGTTTCCAAGTATGACAAAGATTCATAAATGTTTCATAATCCTTTTCTTATAAGGATTCCTTATTCATCCTAGTTACAACAAGAAAAGAAGACTTCAGAATTAATTCTACCTTTAAATCAGATTCCCTAGTTTATTTGGGACTTCTTAAGGGTGACAAATCTGATTTTAGCATATTTAGGATGATAATTTTTGAATTTTTATTATTTTTATTACTTTCTTTTTAGTCTTTGGGTTATTGTTACTTATTTGAGTTAATTGTAAGTGGACATCATATAAGTCCACCTAAGGGGGTCCATTAGGGTTTATTTAATTCTAGAGTTAGTATAGATAAAGACATAACCAGACATGTAAGTTAGACAATTTGGATTAAAAAAACTTCTTATTTGCCGCACTTTGTGTGTTTATTGGTGAGATAATTAATACATCAAAAGTACCATTAAGTCTCTTATTTTACATATGTATTTATTGTTTTTATTTGGGTTGTTTATAATAATTGACGTGCTTTTTAGTAATGATGTTTCTTTTAATGTTTCGATAGGTTTTTGGAGCTTAAATGAATTATTTCATAAAATTTAACGTCGGAATTCAGAACAAAGAATTGAAGAGAAATTTAGTTGAAGATTGAAGCAAATCTTGGTTCAAATAAGTGCTCCAAATATGCCCCAAAAATCAATTCTATTCCAATCCTAGAAAAGATTATCATATGATCTATTTCAAGCCCAAACTTGCCTTATGTTGTGTGTAAACTTCAACCATCAAACACTCAAGGTTTCAATGTCAATCTTAGCCCAAATAATAGGTACATTTGTATTCTTATATGGTGCTTAAATTCAGCCCTAAATCAGCCTCCAAATCAGCCCCAGAACAATCCATGATATTACATGTCCACACAACAAATAACATTTGATTTATTTTGGGTAATCCATTGATCCAAGAGGGCAAGCACATTGATGGAAAGCTGGAGGGGACATTGTTACATTATTTTGGGTCAAAAAGAAGAAAGAGACAGCTCATAAAGGAGGAACAAAAATGTGCACCAAAGTGTTCTACAAGCTGGCCTAATTTGATTTTCCAGAACACCTTTCGGTGTTGTGCCCATAACGTTTGACTCAGATGTCCAAATGAGATGTTCTTTAATGAGCTGGAAAGCTAACAAAATGGCCTATAAATATGTCTCTAATAGCCATCTCTAGGGGAGGCTTTTAAGAGGGTCAAATTGCTGTCCAAAGTTAGCGTCATATTTATGTTAGAATTTTTACCGAAATTGTGTTGTGTTCTTCTTTGTAGATTTCAGTTCTTTAGTTTGTAAAACTTATTATTTCAGTTTGATTCAAGTTATTTCATCTTTATTAAATTTTTCTTATATATAATCATGGTTAGCTAATATCTTTCTTGGATCCAAATCAAGGATGATAGTGATTGAGGTGAGTTCTTTAAGATATGAATGAATCTTAATGTTTATCTTCTCATTTTCTTTTGAATGTTTTATTATTGCAAAGAAATTTTAGAAATCATTTAGGTAATGTTATAATCTTGAATTTTTATGCACAAACCTTAGTTTTGGTATAGAAATTGCTTGATTCAATGTCTTACTTAATATGAAAGTACTCGTTCATTCTTAAGCAATAATCAATCTTCATCTTTTTAAACTTCATTGTAATATTTTCCGATCTAATATCACCATCGTTGATACTAGGTTGAGTTATCTTATATATGTTGAAGGAATCACCAATACATCACCATTAAAATTGATTTGGAATCAAGACTTACTTTTTCTTGTCATTTAAAATCTATTTACACTCTTTCATTTTTGAAAACAAATCCATTAATTATTTTCAACCAAATTATTGTTAATTTAATTTCTCTTGAGTTTTTTTTTTGTTACCTAACTTAATTTCCAGATCTAGCTCCATGTGGATATGACCTCGATCTTATCGAGTTAATTACTACATCGCACACTCGTGCACTTGCGAGTTAAAACAAGCCGATCATAAAAAGCGGTTAAGCAATTTTGGCGTCGTTGCCGGGGAGCTATCAAGCAAAGGTAATAAATTTATATTTGATTATTGGAAAAAAAATAAAATTTTGACCTCAACTTTTCAGATATTGGATTGTGGACTGGACTACTAATTGTTGGGTTTTGGTTGCTTCAACCGTTTTTCTTTTAATGTCTATTCTAATTAGTTTCTTATATTTATTGTTTATATTATAAGGCTGGTTTTACCGCCTCTTGTTTATTTTATTTTATCTTGTTGTTTTGTTGTGATTATTTTTCTAATATTTATTGTTTGAAGTGCTTGGCCGGTATTACCACCTTTTTATCCATGCTTGTTATAATTATCTTTTAATGTTTATTGTTGTTAATATTGCTTATTAGTTGGAGTGTGAATTTTCTAATTTGTTGTATTTTTATTTTTCAGCTGTTACTTTATCTTTTACGTTTCATTTACTTTTATTTACAATCTTCTTTTTCTTTTTCCTTTCCTTTCCTTTCATATTCATATAATTGTTATATTATTTTTTTCATCATGGCTAATGTTGAAGATGTAGAGGGTGGAGGGAGTCTTCAAGGTAATGGACCTCCACAATTCAATGATCAACCTAATTTTCAAACTCTTATAGAGTATCTTCACCCGGCTAGACAAAGTACACCTTCGTGTATTATCTTGCCTCTTAACTAACAAGCTTTCAATTTGAAACCGGGCATGATCCAACTTCTTCCCACATTTCACGGTATGGATTCTGAAAATCCGTACATACACATTAAGGACTTTGAAGAGGTATATAATACTTTTATTGATAGAACATGCACCGAGGACATTATTTGGCTTAAATTGTTCCCATTCTCTCTAAAGGATAAAGCCAAGCTTTGGCTAAACTCCCTGCGTCCTAGGTCTAGAGGTACATGGAGGGAAATGCAAGCTGAATTTTTGAAAAAATACTTCCCCACTTATAGGACGACAGCCTTTACAACGTCAAATGATGAACTTTTCTTATAGTCCAAATGAGTCATTTCACCAAGCTTGGGAAAGGTTTAAAGACTTGTTAAATGCTTGACCCCACCATGGTTTTGAGATATGGAGGTTAATGAGTTTCTTCTACGACTCTCTTACCGTATATGGTTTTGAAATGGTTGGGGTGGAGGTTGAAATGTTTGAGGTACCGAAGAGCCCTCATTTCTCCATCCAGGATTATAGGTATCAGAGTAAGGATTGCCTACTTGGTTTGAAAAAGGCTTTCTAACATTACTTGAATCAGAAGCTTAGCCATATAACACTTCCTTGAAGGCTGGAATGGTAGGACACTCAGTTGTCCTATGCCCTTTGCTTTCACACACAACACAACTCTCCTCTTCTTGTTCACTCATGACATGCACTTTTAAGCTCAAGAGACTCTACTTTCCTAGTCAATGAGGCTAATATAGCATTGAGGTCATCAGTCTCTTTCAATTGGAACTTACCATTTAAATGGGAAATGGTGTTTCTAGACTCAACATGAAGTGGGAGAGAGGTCTCCCATTGCTTTGTGTTTTCAGCCAATTGATCAAAAAAATCAAAGGCTTCACTTGGTTCTTTGTCATAAAACTCACCATTACACATGGTTGATACTAGCTTTTTAAAATCTACGGCAAGAGAGTCGTAAAAGAAACTCACTAACCTTCACATCTTAAAACCATGGTGGGAGCAAGCATTTAACAAGTCTTTAAACCTTTCCCAAGCTTAGTGAAATGACTCATTTAGACTACAAGAAAAGTTCATCATTTTACGTTGTAAGGTTGCCGTCCTATAAGTGGGGAAGTATTTTTTCAAAAATTCAGCTTGCATTTCCCTCCATGTACCTCTAGACCTAGGACGCAGGGAGTTTAGCCAAAGCTTGGCTTTATCCTTTAGAGAGAATGGGAACATTTTAAGCCGAATAGTTTTCTCGGTGCATGTTCTATCAATAAAAGTATTACATACCTCTTCAAAGTCCTTAATATGTATGTATGGATTTTCAGAATCTATATCGTGAAATGTGGGAAGAAGTTGGATCATGCTCGATTTCAAATTGAAAGCTTGTTGGTTAAGAGGCAAGATAATACACGAAGGTGTACTTTGTCTAGTTGGGTGAAGATACTCTCTAAGAGTTCGAAAATTAGGTTGATCATTGAATTGTGGAGGTCCATTACCTTGAACACACCCTTCACCCTCTACATCTTCAACATTAGCCATGATGAAAATAATAATATAACAATTATATGAATATGAAAGGAAAGGAAAAAGAAAAAGAAAAAGAAGATTGCAAATAAAAGTAAATGAAACGTAAAAGATAAGGTAATAGCTGAAAAATAAAAATACAACAAATTAGGAAATTCACACTCCAACTAATAAGCAATATTAACAACAATAAACATTAAAAGATAATTATAATAAGCATGAATTAAAAGGCGGTAATACCGGCCAAGCACTTCAAACAATAAATATTAGAAAAATAATCACAACAAAACAACAAGATAAAAATAAAATAAATAAGAGGCGGTAAAACCAGCCTTATAATATAAACAATAAATATTAGAAACTAATTAGAATAGACATTAAAAGAAAAATGGTTGAACCAACCAAAACCCAACAATTAGTAGTCCAGTCCACAGTCCAATATCTAAAAAGTTGAGGTCAATTTTTTTTTTCCAATAATCAAATATAAATTTGTTACCTTTGCTTGCTAGCTCCTCGCAAGAATGGCGCCAAAATTGCTTGACCGCTTTTTATGATCGGCTTGTTTTAACTCACAAGTGCACGAGTGTGCGATGTAGCAATTAACTCGGTAAGATCGAGGTCATATCCACATAGAGCTAGATCTAGAAATTAAGCTAGGTAACAAAAAAAAAACTCAAGAGAAATTAAATTAACAATAATTTGGTTGAAAATAATTAATGGATTTGTTTTCAAAGATGAAGAGTGTAAATAGATTTTAAATGACAAGAAAAAGTAAGTCTTGGTTCCAAATCAATTTTAATTGTGATGTATTGGTGATTCCTTCAACATATATAAGATAACTCAACCTAATATCAACGATGGTGATATTAGATCAGAAGATATTACAATGAAGTTTAAAAAGATGAAGATTGATTATTGTTTAAGAATGAACGGGTACTTTCATATTAAGTAAGACATTGAATCAAGCAATCTCTATACCAAAACTAAGTTTTGTGCATAAAAATTCAAGATTATAACATTACCTAATTGATTTCTAAAATTTCTTTGCAATAATAAAACATTCATAAGAAAATGAGAAGATAAACATTAAGATTCATTCATATATTAAAGAACTCACCTCAATCACTATCATCCTTGATTTGGATCCAAGAAAGAGATTAGATAACCATGATTATATATAAGAACACTTTAATAAACATGAAATAACTTGAATCAAACTGAAATAATAAGTTTTACAAACTAAAGAACTGAAATCTACAAAGAAGAACACAACACAATTTCGGTAAAAATTCTAACATAAATATGATGCTAACTTTGGACAGAAATTTGGCCCTCTTAAAAGCCTCCCCTAGAGATGGCTATTAGAGACATATTTATAGGCCATTTTGTTAGCTTTCCAGATCATTAAAGAACATCTCATTTGGACATCTGAGTCAAACGTTATGGGCACAACACCGAAAGGTGTTCTGGAAAATCAAATCAGGTCAACTTGTAGAACACTTTGGTGCACGTTTTTGTTCCTCCTTTATGAGCTGTCTCTTTCTTCTTTTTACCCAAAATAATGTAACAATGTCCCCGCCAGCTTTCCATCCATGTGCTTGCCCTCTTGGATCAATGGATTACCCAAAATAAATCAAATGTTATTTGTTGTGTGGACATGTAATATCATGGATTGTGCTGGGGCTAATTTGGAGGCTGATTTGGGGCTGAATTTAAGCACCATATAAGGATACAAATGTACCTATTATTTGGGCTAAGATTGACATTGAAACCTTGAGTGTTTGATGGTTGAAGTTTACACACAACATAAGGCAAGTTTGGGTTTGAAATAGATCATTTGATAATCTTTTCTAGGATTGGAATAGAATTGATTTTTGGGACAAATTTTGAGAACTTATTTGAACCAAGATTTGCTTCAATATTCAACTAAATTTCTCTTCAATTCTTTGTTGCGAATTCCGATGTTAAATTTTCTAAAATAATTTATTTAAGCTCCAAAAACCTATCGAAACAATAAAAGAAACTTGATTACTAAAAAGCACATCAATTATTATAAAAAACCCAAATAAAAACAATAAATACATATGTAAAATAAGAGACGTAATGATACTTTTGATGCACAATCACACCCCCAACTTAGATATTGCTAGTCCTCAAGCAAAACAAAACATAAAACCTTTGAAATGAAAAGAATAATAATAACCATAATTAGGCTCAACTCATCACACTTGAAGGACCTATCATGCAAACATTGATATCTTCAACTTAATGTATGCACAATAGCGAATAAAGAAAAATAAACATACTCACATTCTCTAAATCAAATATCCATACAAAATTCCAAATTCAATCGTATTTATCATGCAACCAACGTAATTGATTCACGCGAAAACTCAACTTGTAATCTTCCCTTCTCACCACTACAAACAAGGTAGCAAACTAGAGAAATATATATATATTTTCTTTCTTTGTTTGTTTTTCTTTTTTTTGAGATATTATTTATTCTTTGTCTTTAAGTGGTCACTTCCCCTTTGATGCGATTACAAACATTTGTGATGAATGCACCCGGTTACTCACAAAGTCACAAACTTAAAGTGCTTTTGCATACTCAGATTTCAAGCTGCCATTTGACGTAAAGATAAACATTTGTGATGAATACCCCTAGTTACTGAGCAACTCAAAACATTGGAGTAGATAGAACTTTGTACACATTTATTTATTTAATTGTCTAATAATTATTACTCTATTTACTTAAACCTTGTTTAGGACTAGATCAAAAGGGATGATCACAAGTAAAGCATCACACTCATCTTTTATGCATAATCACACAACTCACACAACTTTTACAAGGAAAGATGTACTTCAATAATCTTAAAGAAAAAAAAGTATGTTATATCTTGCTTTATAAGATATTATCTATCTCAAATTAAAGCATGCAATGTTCAACACAATAATGAATCCAAAAATATAATGTTGATCCTAAACAAGTCTCACTTACAAACAAATGCAAGTTTTTTTTTCAAACAAGCATGATCATCTCAAGCATTCAACATAATCAAATATCTAAAATTAAGTTTTACATTATCCTCAATGTAAAAAAGAAAGAGAAGAAAAGAATAAAGATTAGAAAATTGTTACTCCTTTTTTTTTCAAGGATGAATGTCTGATTGAATTGGACATGAGCTGACTTCTTGCTTGATTTTTTTTAACTTGCACATCACAACTAAAAGAAAACATCAAACCATTTTTTTTAAAAAAATAAAAAAAACCTCAATAATCTCCCTTCTTTGGTTCTCTAAAGAATTGAAAACAACTTATCGAAGTACAACTGGCTTCGTGGCGTCATCCTAATACTTCTCGTTCATGAATCAATATTCATTGATGGGTTTTTTTTGTTTCCAATAGTGCTGGTGCCTAGGTACAAGTTATCTTTCTGTCACACTCATATCAAACCTGATTTACTTGGCTTTCCAGGAATTGGTGTCTTTGCGTGTTGGTTGCGTGACCACGTTATCATGAGGTTCGTATCATTTAGTATCAGAGTTTGACTCCATTAATTAGGTTATATCCTTCTGAATTTTTTGTTTCTTTTTTTTTCCATAAAAATTCCTTCGTGTCCAATTTCTTCTTCTCCTTGATTTTGCAGCATATAAAAAAAAATAATTTTTTTTTTATTTCGATCTGTTGCTGTCCAGAAAATATCAATAGCATAAAAAAAGTAAAAAAAATCGTTCACAAAGACGTTTATTGGTTTTACGCCACAGAAAGCTAAACAAGGGAAAATTGGATCAAATCAACTCGGGATTAACTTAAAGCTGATACTCTAATTATTGGGGTCCTTATCGCACCATATATTAATTTTGGGGTCAATTGGATATCGTTTCCTTTGGTTTTCAATTTCGGGTCTAATCAGGTTTGATTCATAACGTTTTTGCGTCAGTATATCAAACCTTATCGTAAATTGCTCAAATTTTATATCCAGTCTATTTGGGTTGAAATTGCACTATAACTGAAATTTAACTCAATTGGACATCATTTACGTTAGGTTCTAGATTCAGACTTAACTTTTCGTACACGGGTCGGTTTTGCGTCAACTTTTAAAATTCACTTTGTTTCTATTGTTTTCATTTCTTGTAGTATATTTTTAATATATCTAACATATTTGGGTGTTGTTTCATCATTTTGCATATTCCATTTCTGTTTTTATTCGAGTCTTTAGTTTTGTTCATATTTCGGATAGATTCGCTTTGCTACTCGCGAGACTATCATCGCAGTTTTGTTTTGCTTGTTTTCTGGGTTTTATTGCTTCTTGAGTCATATTTACATATTTAGATTGCGCTACTAAGTTGGTTCTATTTGGTGTTGGTTTCAGTTTCGTAAGGGTGTTTGAGGATATTAAGAGTGCTTGAGCGAAACACGAGCGATGTGAGGTTTTTTTTTTTTTACCACTAACCAAATTTTGTAAGTACTAGTATGTTAGATCAAAACAACACACAACCCACTCCCAAGGGTGAACTTAAGTTCCAAATGCAAGCCATGACGAAGATGATGGAAAGAATGAATTTCGTGATGGGAAACGTGTGTGACAGACTTGAGAAGGTAGGAAAACATGGTAACGTGGCTGGAACATGTACCCAAGACGTGAGAAAGGTTGGGACTGAACCGAAATAAAAAAATGGTAGTGGGGCAAAAAGGCCAAGGTGGGCTGATTATGAGGATTTTAGGAGGACGTTGATGATATTGGTGATGATGGTTTTAAGGATTAGACCATAAGCCATTAGGAAGGTTTTCAACAACGTAGAAACCGAAGGGATTTCATGTATCCTGATGAGTTGTTATGGCAAAAGAAAAGAAGGATTCAAAAGGAGAGGTGGTATCAAAGGGATAGAACTAAAGAGAATTTGGTTATGGTTAAAGGGAATTAACAATTTAGGATTTCAAGTTAACCGAGCTGCAAACAAAGATTTTGATTCTGGTTAAAAGGAATCGCTAGATTAGGATTTCAGGTTAACTGAGTTCCAGACAAATATTTTGGTTCTAGTTAAAGAGAATCGCTATATTGGGATTTTGGTTCTAGTTAACCGAGCTGCAAAATGAGATTTTGGTTCTAGTTAAAGGGAATTGTCAAATTTGGATTTCAGGTTAACCGAGTTGTGGACATATATTTTGGTTGTGGTTAAAGAAAATTGCTAGATTGGATTTTCAGGTTAACCGAGCACAAGATATTATTTTTTGTTCTAGTAAAAAAGAATATCCAAATTAGGATTTGATGTTAACCGAGCACAAGACAAAGATTTTTGTTCTAGTTAAAAGGAATCGCCAGATTAGGATTTGACGTTACCTGAGTAGTGGACATAGATTTCTGTTCTAGTTAATAGAAATCACCAGATTGGGGTTTCTAATTAACCAAGCTGTGTGGACATAGATTTTGGTTCTGGTTAAAGGGAATCGTCAGATTGTGTTTTCAGGTTAATCGAGTTATGGACAGAGATTTAGATTCTGGTTAAAGGGAATGTCTAGATTGAAATTTTAGGTTAACCGAGCTATGTACAAGATTTTGGTTTTGGTTAAAGGAAATCTCCAAATTGGGATTTTAGGTTAACCGAGCTATTAATAGAGATTTTGGTTCTGGTTAAATGAAATTGCCAGATTGGAATTTCAGGTTAATCAAGTTGTAGACAAAGATTTTTGTTTTAGTTAAAAAAATTGGCAGATTGAGATTTCAGGTTAACCGAGCCGTCAAAAAAGATTTTGGTTTTGGTTAAATGGAATCACAAGATTAGTATTTTAGGTTAACCGAGCTATAGACAAAGATTTTGATTTTAGATTAAAAAGGATCGCCAGATCTAGGATTTTAGATCAATTAAGTTGAATACAAAAATCGTTAAAATGACAGAATTCATCTCCTGATGGAAAGAATTGAATCATAGTTCATGTTAAAGGGGATTGCAACAAAAAAAAAAAGAGTCTCAGGTCAACCGAGCTAAAGTTTTGAGATGATTAGGTTTAGAGAACAATTTGTTTGTCTTTACGAACTTACTACGCAAAGCCCTTGACAAGTCTTTACTCTATAAGTATTGTAAAGATATGGCATTTGTTGCTACCTATTTTAGGACCCCACATAAATATAGAAAAAAATACAAAATACAAAAATAATAAAAAATTTGAAAAAAATAAAAAAATATACATTGATGGGAAGAACATGAATAATGTCTATAAAATTGCCAAAGACTATTTGGTGAGGATCAAATTATTCAAAGTTAAAAAATTGAACTGATGAAAGCTCTATTAACAAGAAAAATTCAATTTGTGAAGAAAACAAATTAAAATTAGATATTTAATAACTCAATTGGAATTTTCTAGGGTTTAATTGAATTTATTGAGGGCTTAATTGCAAGGAAAATTGGTTTTTGAATTTAATTTGGGCTTTAATTAGAAGGAATTGAAGCCTGAGGGTTGAATTGCAGTTTTAAACAGCTAGTTTAGTCAAATCAGGAGCTTAATTGCATAAATATTGAACTTGGATAGGCAATTAGGGACTTGATGAAAAAAATTCAAAACTAAAGACCAAATCGTAAAATATGTGAAACTTTATGGACTTAAATTAACAAAATCAGGGCTAAATTTAAGACAATTGAAAGTTTGATGGTCAATTGAAGGTCAATTTGCATAAATCAGGAACCAAAGACCTAATTGGAAATGACACTGAACTTTGAGGCTGACAATTGAGTTTGGCAGGGGGTCAAATTGCATGAAATTAAAAGTTGGGAGGTAATTACGGGTGCAATAAAAAAAATTTGAAAGTACATGGACTAAATTGAAACTAGCCAAATCCCAAATTAAAAATCCTAACTTTTAAGGTTTGACCCAAACAATGCGTCACTTAGATTTCATGAAGGGATTGAATGATGCGTTGTTCAACCACTATTTATCTTCTTCTTTGGTTGTTTTGGCTGATCGAGTTGATACCTTCAAAAGAATAAATGTGAAGCTACATACCTTCAAATCAAGCAAAATTGGATTCAAAAGAAAGATGTGCACCCCTTTACCAATTCCAGGTGGTAATCAACGACGATGACGTCAGAGTTTCTCCGACGAAGCTTCAAAACTAGTCAACTTGATCAGCCATGACTCCCATTATGCAAAAAACCACAAATTTTTTATGTGTTAACACTTTAAAGCTTCTCAGAAGGTTCTTATCAAAGGCTTAAAACTTTTCTCTCAAGATCAGAAGGCTAAAAAAACCTTCAATGGCCTCCAAGTTTTGTAAAAACCATCATTGCAAAACTAGCCAATGACAGAGCTTCTAGTTGTTAAGATTGAATTGATTAAATCCATCAAAAAAACCCTAGCAAAACCCTATAAATACCTTTGAAAAATCAGAACTGAAAGAGGAGAAAAAAAGTAAATAGAGGGGAGAAAAAATAGGAAAATCTTGATAAGAAACCTGAGTGTGAAGGTTCAATAGCCTAATATAAAGATTTCTTAAGCTTTAAAAGGGTAAAATGTTGCATGGATTTTACAAGCTTGTAAAATTCCAAAGGATTTTGGCCTATATTTAAAAAATATTAAAAATTTATTTTTGAAAAGAGAATATGTTATTGACTTTTAATATAAGGATATAAAACCTAGAAAAGGGGTTAATATCCAAAATATTATTAGGAATAATAATATTATGTAGCAAAGCCATTATAGTAGAGTGACAGAAATAGAAACACTATTAGACCATAAAAAATAAAGAAAAAACAAATACCGCTTATCTCAAGTAAGGCGAATCAGAGGTGTTAATATCTTCCATTTACGCAATCAGTCCCTTACTTAGAATGTCTGAAAAACTATTTAGGATTTCTCATAACCATAAATACTAGGTGACAACTCTCTATACTAAACAAAGACCTCCCAGACACACCCAGAAGAGAAGAATATAAGAAAAAAGAAAAAGACAAATGACGGCAATATATCCCAAGTGCAACCCAACCGAAACCAATAAAAGAGAGAAAAACATTCACATATTAAAAAAATATTATCGTGCCAATATTTCATTATCTAATTTATACATTTTTTGAAATAGTATCATCTAACACGAAACGCAACACAGACAAATAACTAGTTTCTTTTCTAACGCATGATTTTAAATGTATTGTATTAGGAAAACTCAAATGAACCCTTTGCTTAATAGTTTATTTTCACTTTCTTTCCAAAAGAAAAACATGTATAAATTAAGTCACAAACATTTCAATTATTTTATAATTAAGTTCCTTTGTTGAGACTTTCTTCAAAATGATGTCGTTTTATTGCATTAAATTCCTAAATAAAATAGCAAATATTAATAAAAATACCTAGTGTCAATCATGAGAAATTGAATTTACAAACCTTTAAAATATCGTCCAACTACACATGCAGTTTCAACTTTACCATAAAACATTTTTTTGTTTAAATTTTATTTTTGAACTTTGAAAGTTTTTAAATTAAAGACTTTCATCAATATTTCCTTCCAAATTGTACTTTTTTGGGGTAAAAAACTACACCATTATATATAAAAAGAAATTTAATGCTTGTCATTGAATGATTATATAATAGAAGTATTTATTAAAAATCAAAATCATATAATAATAAAATTGATAAAAAAAATAGTTTGGATGTGAATATGATATTTAATTTTTTTTAATATTATTTTAAATAAAAATTATTTTAAAAAATAATTATTATGATTATTTTCCTAGTGGATAGTGGTACCTAATCTGACTTAATTTATTTTTCTGTTTCTAGAACCGTAATTTCGGGAAAGTTTTTAAGAGTAAGTTATAAAAATCTTAGAAATGGAAGGCTTTTAAATCACACAGGTCCAGCCCAAAATGGAGGGGACGATAGACACTAATTTTCCCAACCCAAAAGCCCAGCCCATCTATGTTATTCTGGTATTATTCTCTCAACTGAACAGCTCCCTCTCATCTCTCCTTTTACAAAGTTTCCAACTTCTTCCTCCTACTTCATTTCTCGTTTATGATCTACTCTGCCTTGCAATTCACGCCATCGAAATCGAAATCCCTTCTTCTCCTTCACAAATTCCGAATCCAAACACTTAATTCATAAACTTCCATTTCAGATCCAAGCTTCCAATTTGGAAGAGTGATGACGCTATTATCCTTGTTTTTACACCATAGCTAAACCAAGTCCCATATTTTTTAAGAGAATGGAGTGGGCGACGATGCATCATCTGGATCTAAGACACGTCGGTCGAGGTTTTCACAAACCATTACAACCTCATGCTGCTGCTTTTCACCCAACTCAAACTCTCATTGCCGCCGCGATCGGCACTTACATCATCGGTAATTACTTAGGTTTCTGATGATTGATTTATGCATTTGTTTTTAATAAAAATAACAATTTGTTGTTTTTGTAGAGTTTGATGCTATAACAGGAAGCAAATTATCGTCAATTGATATTGGTGCGTCCGTTCTACGCATGGCTTATAGTCCTATTACTAGCAGCCATGCTGTTATTGCTATGGTTGAGGTTAGTTGAAAACACTCGCAGTTTCCGCCTTTTAATTTAACATTTTAGGAGCATATAAATGTTTAGTGATTTGTGAATTATTTAATGTAATTTTAGGATGGTACAATTCGGTCATGTGATTTTGATACGGGGCAGAGCTGGGTTTTGCATTCACCTGAAAAGAAAATGGAACCTATATCTTTCGATACGGATGTTCATATGGCATTGACCCCTTTGCAACCTGTTGTTTTTTTCGGGTTCCACCGCAGGATGAGCGTAACTGGTTGGTTCGTTTTGTTCATTCTATAATGATGCTTTGTTTTTGTTGTTGTTGTTGTTGTAAATTGCAGCAATTTAGTGGCATTTTTTATTGTGAATTGTTTTGTGTGAAGTGGTTGGAACGGTTGATGGAGGAAGGGCTCCGACAAAAATAAAGACTGATTTGAAGAAGCCTATCGTAAATCTTGCTTGCCATACTCGCCATCCTGTCCTGGTAATTAATTTTCCTGTTAAAGACTGATTGTTTTAGTTTATTTCTGGTTGTTGTCCTCCGATATGGCTATAATAAACCGTAATTTTAATCCTCTTTTTTTTATCAAACATGAAGTAAGTATAGTTTTCTCAATACTGTTGGAAGTGCTAGTGAAGGAGAAGATTAAATATGATGGAAGTATACAGGGTCATGGTTGAAGCAAAAGCAGTTAACCATTCATCATGCCTGTATTGCCTGCCTTTACGTTACCCTTGCATATTTAAGAGCGACTGATTTGTGTGGTCCTTTTAGACATGGAGAGAGACAGATACTGTTGGAAGTTTGAGACTTTGAATATCTGTTCATTCATATGGTTGAGATGCCAGCTTGTGTATGGATATATGATTATCATATGGTCTGCCTATTTGCTTTATCATATTGGCAGATGACAAAGATAGCTTTACATGGACGACCTGCATAATATTTGAGTTGGAGTGGGGGACACCTGAATCTTTCCATTAGAAAAGGAGGAGGGCTGTACCATAAGTTCACATTTGATTTATTAACAATCAGATCATTGGGATTTGGATTATAAACAAATAGCGGATAAAATCTTCTCAATCAAATTATATTATCAGATCAGATTTGGTTAAGATATTAATGAGGTCTGATCCATTGCAATTTCTGATTGCTTCATCATTCTGACTGCTGAATACTGTGTCTAAGATTATTGACTTCATGTTTAATAAAACTTCTACCTGCTGTTTGGTTTAATTTTGCATTATTTCTTCCAGTATGTTGCTTATGCAGATGGTTTAATTCAAGCCTATAACATTCACTCATATGCTGTTCATTACACATTGCAACGTAAGATTGTTGAAAATACCAGTATTTTATTTTTGAGGATTTATTATATAGCCTTCTTCAAACACAGTACACTCACCTTTTCTTTCTTTGCTTCAACTTTGCAGTTGATAATACTATTAAGCTATTTGGTGCTGGTGCATTTGCTTTTCATCCCATGTTGGAATGGATTTTTGTTGGTGATAGACGTGGTACCCTTTTGGCGTGGGATGTCTCCACAGAGAGACCTAGTATGATCGGAATGTAAGTTGTTCTGCCGTTATACTGCTTTCCCGTTGGTTTAACAGGCTATATCAATGAGTTTTTGACATGCTTTTCATTTTTAATTCTTTCCTGATTTTTGTTGTTTAGTTTTGCTAATAGAAATTGTGCAAGGAGAGACTACGACTCTTCCTTTACTGATGTGTATAGAAATTGCTATCAAGTTAAATTTTGGTATCTTTCAATGGCTGGTTAGTTCATTGATTGGAAGTTAGCGAGTTCACCGATTGAAAATTTCTGAGTATAGTTGTGATGAAAACACAACATTCAAATCCATTTTGAACTAGCTATTAAAAATGCAATTCTTTACCTTTTTATAAACTATAAATTTGGAAGTATCAGAGTTTTTTTTTGTCTTTCAATAAATGGTTGGGAAAGCTAGACTCTCGTTGTTGTTGTTTTGATCTTTTGAAAGATAGAGCTTGTGAATATAACTATACAACCAGAAAGTCAACAGTTATCGAAGTAGAAAACCAATGCTTGAATGCGGTTCCTTTATATGACATATAGGTATCTAATAAAATCACTTCAGTGATGCACACATGGAGCAGGTGCACTCGCAGCTCTACTTAATCGTAATTCTTTCAGCTTTTTTAAGTTTCATACCCTGATACCATCCTCCAAAAGGCAATAGCCTCATCATAGCTTGTCAATTCAAAAAGTATACAATTTTTTGCCATGAAAAATATTAAAGGCAAAAGTGCATATAATTTGTAGTGTCATATTAAATTTCACCTTAGGCTATTAGTTGGTGCAAAAGAAGAAGTTTTTGTATTGCAATTACAAGGTTGTGGTGATGGGTTTTGAGTCTCCAGAGTTGCCACTTCATGCAGAAGTGTTCAAATGGCCATGTTGGTTATAGATTCTCTTACAAAACCTACTTTGATTAGGCCACTATTGGCAATAAGCTAATGAATTTTGGAGAAGCTTTGATTATTCCATTTCTCAGCCGCCGTGTGCTTGTTATATTTGGCTTCACTTCTATCTACCTTATGTGCAATTTCAGAACACAAGTAGGCTCCCAACCAATCACATCAATTGCATGGCTTCCGGTGTTGGGGTTACTTGTTACTGTTTCTAAGGATGGAACTTTACAAGCATGGAAAACAAGAGTGATACTTAATCCTAATAGACCTCCGATGCAAGCAAGTTTTTTCGAGCCTGCTGGTTAGTCACTGTTGTTTTGAACAATCATTCTGCTTCAATATCAAATAATAAATTGATGTATATATGTCTTTTTATATGGATTCATAAAGTTCTCTTAGTTGTAATTGAAAGTTATTTACTTCTTATTGGCGGTAAACACAAGGCATATCTCATTCCCATCCCCCCATCATACATTTGAGCTTAAGCCCAAATTTGAATTTAGTTGTTGATGCTAACAAGGAAGGTCACTTCTGCAGCATGTTTTCTTTCTTTTTATTTGTCACAATGTAATGGATTTAGTGGAGTGTTTTGCTTCTTTAAATACTTTCTGTACATAATTTAAATAAGCTAAATTGTTCCGCTGGGCTAGAAATGGAAGTCTTCTATAAAATGTTCAGGGGATGGTGCTCAAGTAATAGAAGAATAGAAAGGTCATGAAAAGACACCCATGATCCAGAGACTTCAGATGGATTTTGATTGATGTTTTTATTTGTTCTTTTGTCATGTAATGTTAATGTTAGTCATGCTGACTAATCCTTCTTTATGCATGCTATATACAGGAATTGAATCAATTGACATCCCGCGTGTTTTATCTCAACAAGGAGGAGAAGCAGTTTATCCTTTACCAAAAATTAAGGCCCTAGAAGTTCACCCCAATTTAAATTTAGCAGCTCTTTTGTTTGCAGTTAAGCACAACCACCTTTATTGGTCAAATTCGAATTGTTATATCTGAAGCTTAAAGTGGATTCTTTTTTCTTCATGACAGAATATGACTGGTGGTGACAATGTAAAAAGTAGGGCTGCTTACACTAGGGATGGAAGGAAACAGCTTTTTGCTGTTCTGCAAAGTGCAAGGGGATCTTCGGGTGAATGGTTTTTTCATTCTGGAATCCTGGATCTGTCAGGAGACTCTTTAATAGGAAACATCTTTCAATTTATTACAACTGATTTGTTAGCACACTGGGATATTGATTATTTAAAGTTGCAAAATGATCTTATTTATACTCTGTTTAGTTTAATAACCTATTCTGATTTTACTTTTACTGCATTTTATGTGAGATGATATGTACTGATGTGGTATAAATTGGAGAAACCAGTCAGTGTGCTTTGTAGTGTTTTAGGGCTTAGAGCATAGGGGATTTTTGGTTTATGGAACAAGAGACTTAGGTTTTGTTTATTGAACTGTGGTTGAGCATATTATGATTTGATGGTAATGCGATAGCTGTTAGATGGCTTGAGTTCTAGGCTCCAGTTGCATGGTTTACTAGCAGCAAGAAAATATAGCTTTAATTTATGAATTTCGGGGAATTAGGATCCTGGAATTCCTTACTATGGAAAAGGGGTTGTGCTTGAATGGGATTTAGAGATGTAGAAGTGTGGAAATTAGTGCCAATTGGTGTGCAATGACCAGGTATGCTGAAAAATTGAAGAGGAAAAGAGTTGATTATTGTTGGGGGGGGAGGGGGGAGAGAGACGTACTGAGTAAAAAAAAAAAACAAATTTTTAAGGAAATTTTAGGAGAATTCAATGATATTTGTAGAGATCTGCTGTTTCTTCAGTTATTTAGTGTATTTGGATGGAATATAATGCTTTATCTTCATGATCATTTTCTAGAATAGAATAGTTTTCCTCTTTTACTGTGTAACTTTGGTGGTTATTTGAGGTGTTATCTGGGTTGATATTGACTAAAATGGGATTCTATCTCGAGACATTGCTTTTCTTTTTGGAGGATGTGTTTGTGTGTTTCATGCCTATGAAAGTTACAAGTTATCAATATCTTGAAAGTTACAGTTGAGTTGTGCCTTCTCTAGATCCAAATCATTGTCAGAAGGTTAAGTGAGAAGACTTTTGTTTCAATTGAATTATTTGAAGGAAAATATAAAAGTTGAGTGATGTAGAGACACGTGGAGATACTGGGCTATTTTTTTTGGTTCTTCAAAGTCTTTAGCCTAGTAGTATATCTTTTCCCCTAACTCATCCATCCCAAACCATGTCCTAGGTTCAAACCTGAGGCCTCCATCTATTGAAAGGGGCAGGGGGCACTGGACTAAACCTGGTGATTTTTGAGTGCTATTTACCATTACTATTTGAAGTGCAGTCATCATTTGAACTAGACAGTAAACGATCAGAACTCCAGCACTGGAAAGGGTCACAAGAATGCAAAATATTAGAAACATTTGGGTACTTTCATATAAATGTTATTGCTTTATCTCTTTGACATCCAAATATAGGAGAATGTTGCATTGTGGACCTGGATGCAAATTTTCGTGTTTCATCATTTAGTATAAGTTAATCAAATGCTTGTGGCAACTTCCTTAAAAAATTAATGACGTGAACCTCATTATTCCTTTCGACATCAAACAACTGATTTAATTTTTTTCTTTTTCAATATCTTTCCAAATTATAATAACTTGTTCTGAATCTGGATGTCATTCATGGACTGGACATCACCAGGACTATGGAAAAGCTTGACCTACTTTGATGTACTTGAAGTTGCTAGTTTTGTCCTGAAACAGAACATTTCAGGAGCAGCCTAAGAGCTACAGTGGATACCTGATTGGTTGTGTTCACCCCTTGATGCCCGAAATTAATTCAACGAAGTTATGTTGTCTCTGTTTGGAGGCTTCCTGTTTGTTCCAAGATGGCAATGATTTAAATATTCTTAGGTGTCTTTGTGAGAACTTCTATTCTAGCTTCATTGGGTTGCTACGACTTAGCTCACTCTGTTAAGTCTTTGCTCGTAGTTCAGAGTCACTAAGTTGTTGAACTCATCATCATATGTTGCATTATTCCATTGTTTTAAAAATTTAGTTGCCCTTCAGCAACATGGAATTGTTGGTATCCTTGTATTGGCAGGGCTGGCATGTGTGAAACATACTGAACGTATGTTAAAAATATTGATTTTTATTTGCTAGAGGCACCACAGGTTCTTAACTTCATATAATGTGATTCCTAAATTTTGAAAGTAGGAAGGTTGTTTAACGGGAACAACTATGGTGAATGAAATTTGATTTCATTATTTACGATCTTTATATTCTTTTGCAATACTTTCTGTTTTTAAGATTGGATGATTAAGTTGGCCTTTTTTATGCTGTCTTGGCTCCATCATTTTATCATGTTATTGATATAGTGAATTTTTGCTTATTGTCTTGATATGCTAATGGTAGAGGTGACTTGCAGCTTCTGTTTTGAAAGAAAAGCTCTCATCCTTGGGCTCATCAGGAATTCTGGCTGACCATCAGCTTCAAGCACAACTGCAAGAGCATTATCTCAAGGGGTGAGTTTGAACAATTACCAAGTTACTGGTTCTGACCAGCAGAGGGGAGGCTGGTCATGTATCTTTGTAGAATATTTGGCTCCACCTTTGGGTGGGTTGGTGAAATTGATTATAAAGTGGGAACATTGGTGGTGATTGTTTGGATTTTTCACAATTCATATTGAGCTGGCAATCGTGCATCATAGCTTCCTTTTATTTTGTGCTCTGCTATCAATGCTTAACATGCAATCTTCTCTACTGCATAAAATAATAAAAAAGCTTATTTTTCATTTTATTTTGTTGCATCATTAATGAAAAATTATTAACCTTTGTGGCAGCCAGAGTCAGCTGACAATTTCAGACATTGCAAGGAAGGCATTCCTTTACAGTGTATGCCACTTCCCTACCGTACTAATGCTATTATCCAGTTGAATTCTGTGTTTTCCTTGCGTTATAAATGTTGAATAATAGGACCATCATTATTTTTTCATAGAAAAGAAAGGTTACTGCTCCTGGAACCTGGCTTTTACATTACTTGTATAGTACCTAATCATCTCTCTTCCTCTTTGCTGTGATATGACTATTGATAAATAAATGATTGAATTATCAATATATGGAAGGCATAATGTAATAATCATTGGGCCTAGCTGTGATAGGATAAAAAGTTTTAACCAAAATTGCGAGACTGTGACTTGTGTTTTTATGTGTCACACCTCCTTCAGTGCACAGTTGAGTCCATAACCATTGTCCTATTGGGTCTAGTTCAGTTCAGTTTTCGTCAGAGTCCTGTATAAGGTTGAAGGAAATACAACCTAGGTAAAAATATGCTTGATTTGTTGACTTCAGCTGGATTCTTTAACCAGACATTGAACAGATTATTCTACTGGAGCCAGAAAAACAAGCATTTCCTTGATTCATTGAATCAGAATTTATATACGTTATTATTTTTCTTTATTTTTTGTCATCCATCCATCTGCTTATGTTCATTGCATAGCCCAGAAATCTCTCTAGAAATATCCTAATTTTGGGTTTTGAACTGTCTTTCTGTTCTACTGCTGAGTCTTGAACTTCTCATGAGTTTTTGCAGCATTTCATGGAAGGCCATGCCAAAAGTGCTCCCATATCTCGGCTGCCGCTCATCACTATTTTGGATACCAAACATTATCTAAAGGACATTCCTGTTTGCCAGGTAGCTGAATTAATTATTTATATCAATTGCCATTGCCTGATTTTGCATCTGACAATGCTGGTTTCATTGGCAGCCTTTTCATTTGGAGCTAAATTTCTTTACCAAAGAAAATAGAGTACTTCATTATCCTGTCAGGGCTTTTTACCTTGACGGCTTAAACCTCATGGCATATAATCTCTGCTCTGGAGCATATAATATCTACAAGAAACTTTACACATCGGTAATATCAAGACTAATGTCTTTTTTTATGCAGTGAAATATTGTGAGGCAATGTGTCTGTAATTAAATTTCAATTACTTGATCCTTTTGCTTACTGCTAGGCCATTTCATAATTTGAGCTGCTAAATCAAGTTTTATTTCAGATTCCTGGAAACGTGGTATACCAAGCAAAGTTCATGGTGTACAGTAAAAAACAACATTTATTTTTGGGTGTTTATGAATTCAGTGGCTCCACAAATGAAGTATTCCTTTATTGGGAAAATGCTGATACTCGGCCAGCCAACATAGAAGGAAACACCATCAAAGGTATGCTTGTCTATCAAATGTGTTTGTATATTGCCCATTGTTTTGTGCATGTGAAGGTATAACCTGCCAATCACTACCTTTGCTGAATTGTGATTTTTCTAGGTCGAGATGCAGCATTTATTGGCCCAGGTGAAAATCAATTTGCAATTCTTGATGGAGACAAGACTGGAGTGGCTCTGTATATTCTACCAGGAGGAGCATCAAAAGAAACTGGTGATAAAAATTTATTACTTGAAGAAAACCATTCTGCCAAAACAAATGATGCCTCTCTTCGGGGTCCTATGCAGTTCCTGTTTGAAAGTGAAGTCGATCGCGTTTTTACCACACCACTAGGTGCTTGAAGAAATGATATATTTCATATTTGATATCATGTCCATTAATTGCATAAGATGATGACCCAAATCACACTTTGTTGCAGAGTCAACTTTGATGTTTGCTTCTAATGGGAGCCATATTGGCTTTGCAAAGATGGTGCAAGGATACAGGCTTTCAACTTCAGATGGTAACTACATATCAACAAAAACTGAAGGGAAAAAATCAATCAAGTTGAAAAAGAATGAGATTGTACTCCAGGTAAATAATTTAATTTTCCGAGCAAAACATAAGATTTATTGTTTCAAAACAAAATGCCAAAGAAAAAAAAAAGACCATGGATATAGTTGAGCCTTAATTGAGAAGCAAATTCCTGTTCTTATCCCCCAATGACTAAACAGAGTCATCACCGATCCTTTTCACTGTGAGTACTGAACTGTGCTCCACAGGGAATGCTGTCTGAAACAAAATGTCAAAAAATAGCTGTGCTGCTGTGAAAAAGCTGGATCGTAGTTGTTTACAGTTAAAAGATCCCTGATTATCAATGTTGCAAAAAACCTGCAGAATTGTATTGTCCTAAAACACATCATTTTGATTTGGAGAGCCTGCCTCACCTGTATGCATATGGGCCTATGGTCAACATGTATTTCTGTAGTAGATTAGTTCAGGTTGCAGTCAATTAACTTTGAGTAGATTTTATAATACAGTATTCAGTTTTAATTTTAGTTACTGCCCATGGTTGGTTAAATACATGCTTGGTCATTGCAGTGGCTCAGACATGCTGCATTTTATTGGTGTGGGCAAAGGTCTTGTATAGAATATACTCCATATTTTACATCCTGACTTGTGTTTTTGAAGACTGTGTTGCATTTAATGAACACGAATACATGCTTGGTCATTGCAGTGGCCCAGGCATGCTGCATTTGATTGGTGTGGGCAAAGGTCTTGTATAAAATATACTCCATATTTTACATCCTGACTTGTTCTTTTTTAAGATTTGCATTTAATGAACATAATGAATATGGTTATAGTTTTTCATGCAGCTTCTCTTTCTACAAACACCAATTGTAGGGAAACCAATAATAAAGGTTAAAACAAGAGTCCCATACTGTTGTCGCCGTGATCAAACTGCCACTTTCAAGTTTTATCACAATTAGGCCAAAGTAACAGAGAGTACATTGTTATCACCTTACTAATATGTATTCAGTTTGACAATCGATGCATTTTTTTATATAGTTGCATCAAGAAAATTGTCACGACCCGAATCCCGGGTCCGTGACCGGCAACGCAGGAGCGGTGGCGGAAGGACACCCCTCCCGCGCTAAGCCTCAAAACGAACATATCAAAAGAATAATTTATTCAAAAATACGCAGCGTTTCATAATCTTCAGAAATATTATATTATTCAAAACTGATGAAACCAAAAGATAGTTTAAAACTCCTCATAAGTAATTAAAACCAAAAACAATAATAAATAAATACTCATTACATTGTCAAAATCCAAACTTAATTAAAACAAAGTAATAGTGAAGCGTCTAAGACATCGAATCAAAACAGCCTTGAAAAATAAGCAAGGCATACCGACCCAAAACTGAAGAAGCGGGAACACACAACAAAGTCCAACTTGCTATCGAAACTAAGAACCCGAAATAATATTAAGAATGAGGGGTGAGTTCAACCAACTCGGTGAGGGAATAATATTTAATATACATTTCAGATATTTTAGATAGTAATAGTTTGCAAAACTATTTATCTTCATATATATATATACATATACATATACATATACATATACTTATACTAAACATATTATCATAAAGTAGTGGAAATTTATCCTCATAAACATATACGATACATACTAAACATATTATCATAACGTAGTGGAAATTTATCTTCATATACATACTAAACATATTATCATAAAGTAGTGGAAATTTATCCTCATAAACATATACGGATACATATACATACTAAACATATTATCATAACGTAGTGGAAATTTATCTTCATATACATACTAAACATATTATCATAAAGTAGTGGAAATTTATCCTCATAAACATATACAGATACATATACATACTAAACATATTATCATAACGTAGTGGAATACATGTCGAGATCGATGACACTCGAAGGTGACCGGATGACACCCGAAGGTGACCCGATGACACCCGAAGGTGACCAGACCAGATGACACCCGAAGGTGACCACTGTGGGATGATCAGTCGCCACAGGCTGATGCCTCTCTCACCAGCTAGGTATACATACGAATACTATGTGCACATAGGCTAACTACTCTCCGTTAGCATGGAGTTACTGACAAGTCCGATATCAAGGCATAATAGATATTTATGTAATCATCGGAGAAACGTATATCATATCAAATAGAATTTACTTTGACAGATTGCGAAAGTGCAAATTCAAGAATAAATGAGTACTCGGAAAATAAGTAACATATATAATTATTCAAGAAATTAACGAGTTGTACTCATTGTATAATCAGAATACATATTTACTTATCATATATGCATATTAAAGATTATCCCACTCACCCGGAAAATATAGAACTAAAAGGAATGTCGACGAAAAGACCCGAAATCCTATTGAGGATTGTTAGGAGAACCTACAATAAATATATGAAATATACTCAAAAGCAACTCAAAGCAACACAAATAAAAGATCCCAATGCATAAAATAAACCCAGGTTTAGTCTCCTAAGTTTATGGACTAAAACGACAATTTTCCAAAACAGGGACCAAAACGTAATTTTACCAAAATTGGACCAATCTGGAAAATACATAACTATACTGAATTTTCACCCATAAACCATCCTTAATTCTGTCTAGAACGAACCAGGGACCGAACTGTAATTTTCATAAAGTTCAGGGACTAAAATGTAAATTCCCAAAATTGAGGGACCAAACTGAAAATATTCCAAATCAATTATCAAACTCAGATTCATCATCCTTATCCTCATAATAACACTGTCCAGAATCTCAAAATACAATTAGGGGTCAAATTATAATTTTTCCAAAGTTTAGGGACTAAACTGTAATTTCACAAATTGAGGGACCAAATTGGATTTTCGTCATCTTCAACCTCAAACCCAGAATTTCACAGATTACCTACTGTCATCTTCTGATTTCTAACACAATTTCACCATTCAAATAAAATCATAACTCAAAATCATCATCTTTACCTCCAATCTCTCACAATCAACTAATTAACCAATTACCCACAACAATCAACCCATAACCTTCCAATTAATTCATCAATTAAACTTAAAACACAATATTCAAAACCCTAACATTTATCACAACAGAAATTAAGGCTTAAAGAACATACATTTATACATAATCTTACCTTTAAACTTATTTCCTCCAATTCTCTTCTCCTTTCCTTATCTTTCCCTCTTTTCTCTTCTTCTTCTTCCTTCTCCCTTCTCTCTCACGGTTTGCTCTCAAAAACACAGCTCCCTCTTTTTGTTCATTTTGTTTTTATTCTTTCTATTTATATTTATCAACTATTTTACAATTACCACAATACCCCTCATTTAATAATACTTACTCTTTAAGCCACTAAGGGCTTTATTGCCTTTTACCTACTCATTAAATTTCAAAACATCACAATCTCCCCACCTTATAAAAGTTTAGTCCTCGAAACTTAAATTTAAGAACCAAAGTCTTACCATCATGATCAAATAAATTATTTAAAACTTATCTCTATAATTGTGTTTCTTAAACTATCATTTAAAGTCCACTTCAAAAATCAATAAATAGCACCATGCTTTCATTGCGCACTCTGATATATCCACTGAAAAAAAATATCCCATGCATAACTTTTCTTAATTCATATCCCTCAAAATCAAACAACACACCCTTCAATTTCTCTTGAATCAAATTTTCTCAAACAACTTATCCCAAATCATATCTCTTCAAAAATCAACTTGGAAGAAGCTTAGCCGGATGAAAAGTTGTTATAGGGTTTCTAATATTACCTCAAATGATAGTGCTTCTCTTGAAATTGAAGCGAAAACATGTTCAACAAGAAAGAAAGAAAAAATCAAAGATAACATGGGACTTAAGATACCCTACTTAAACTTGACATCTCGATTCCGATTAATGATCGTGAAAACATAACGAGGGAGCAAGTAGCTAAAGAAAACATAGATGCAGATGATGCCAGGAAAATGAAAAGGCTTCAGATGTAATTTAGGAATCCAAAGATCATGGTATTGAAGAGCTAATCATAAGCAAAATTAAAAGAGGAAAATGAGAAATCCTCAGAAATAGTTGAATCTCTAGGTGCTGAAGCAACAATAAATGAAGTTGTTATTGGCTAGAATTCTTCAGAAGTCATACAAAAGAAGAGCAAGGAATTTCAAGCAACAACTAATAGAAATGTAGAAAATAAGAATGTGGAGTATCTAGAAGATTATTTGAGAAAAACAAAAGACATATCCTTGCAAGAAGATGATCGTAGGGAATATGACATCTCTCAATTAAAGCTTTAATCTAATAAAGATATACAAAATCGAGTCCAAAGAAGGTACTACAAGAAGAATGTGGAACTCCCGATGAAATTAAAGAAGAAATCGAGGATGATTCAAAATTTGTATCCATGACTAATTCTCAAAGTTGAAGCATTAAAAGAAGATGAGAGTACTTCAAGTCAAATTATCCCAGAAAAGAAATTAGAAGAGCAAAATTAGACACTGGCAATGACATTTCTTTGGATTGTGAGTCTGAAATGATTATTAAGAATATTAAAGATTGTGTGTAAGTGAAAATACCAGTCGATCCATAAAATCGATCTCCACCAAAGATAACAGGAGATACATGTTTGCATAAGGATGAAACCAATAAGCTTGAAAACTCAGGATTTGAGGTTGAACTCAATACAGGAGCATAAAAAGGATAGTATAAATGAAGTCCAAGTAGAAGAAAGCAAAAGCCCAATAATGCCTCAAAATTACGGACTCCAGAATATGAAACAAGCAAATAGACTTTTGAATCTATTTTAAAAGTTCATGGCCACAAAGACTTCATTGCATCGAAGGAACCGACGTCAAGGAAAATCATCTAGAGGTAGAAATAACCGATTTGGTGGCGTAAGAGGATCGTAGTAAGAAAATAATTGATACAACCGAAATCATACTTATGGTTCGAAGTTAAACGCAATACGTATATGCGGAAGAACTATTCAAATGAATTCGATAAGAAAGAAGGCGTAACACAAGATGAAGATTCAACACTACAACCTCAATGATGCGAAAAAAGAGAGTAAAAGATAAAGAATATCTACCGAAGTAACAAAATAACGAAAGAAAAGAAACATAAGCTTTGAAGAAGATTTTTTTTTCCAATCTTAGGGTTGAGACGAGTGAAGATGGGTGTCATACCCCAAAGCCGTACCGACACGATCGACATATAATCGAGAGGATCACCATAGACCATGATAACCATGTAAACCCCTTACATACATATCATACATAACCCGAAAGGAAAACTTCAAAAATAAATTTTATTAATCAAATATCTTAATCCAATATTTCAAGTAAGTCCGTACTAGATTGTACATATAATATTCATACCATCAATTTACCCAATTCAAGATAACCATATTAATCACCATATAGATCATAATCAAAAGCCTATAATAACAACCTTAATAAGAAATTCTCCAATAACTGTCTCATCATCAATAACTGTCTCATCATCCATAACCGATTAATCATATTTCAACTTTCTCTTACATTCAAAATCTATTTTTCTCGAGATAAAAATATTGCGAAAAGAGATGAGCTTCCATGACTCAAAGAGTAATCAAAATAAATACACCCAGAAAAATATTATCAAACATATATATTTCATAGAATATTTCCAGCCATATATGTATCATAGAAAAAGATTATTAAACATATTTTTCAGAATACTTACCAAAGATAACACATATAGATATAAATATGATAAAAAAAATCCACTTTAAATAAAATAAATATTATAAGTTGTTCAAATACAAAAAAAATACATACATACATCCAATATACTCTCACTAACATTATTCGTACATATACATACTTTTAGAGCGCTACGAGTCGAGAAAATCGACATAGATAGAGTATTTAGATTTATTTGTAACCTTTCACACAAGTTAGTGTTGGTATTCTAACTTGTTTAACTCGAAAAATTCATATCGGATTTATATATCAAAATCACTGAAAATTTCATATCAGATTCATATTTCAAAGTCACAAAATGACAAATCAGATATATAAACGAATCATTTTTATTTTACACACACAAGTATTTTCTCACACGTATGCAAAACACATATACCACATATATTATATCCAAGAATATACTTATATCAAATATTATCACATGTATGAAAAACACATATATTATATATAGTATATTCAATGATATATTTATATCAAATATTTACATACATTTATATTTCCTCACATGAATATCAACACAACAATAAAAAGAGTTCAAAACAAAAAGACAAAGAGGAATCACAACTAGACGAGAAGGATCCTAAGCTCCACATATTACGGGGTTTTAACAAACCAGATTACAAGGTTTTAGCAAAACCAGGGTACAGGGTTTTAACAACAAATTTTTTTTTTTTTTTTGAGGTTTTAATAAAACCGGGCTCTATACCACCTTTGTCACGACCAAATCCCGGTCCGTGACCGGCAACGCAGAGCGGTGGCGGAAGGACACCCCTCCCGCTAAGCCTCAAAACGAACATATCAAAAGAATAATTTATTCAAAAATACGCAGCGTTTCATAATCTTCGAAATATTATATTATTCAAAACTGATGAAACCAAAAGATAGTTTAAAACTCCTCATAAGTAATTAAAACCAAAAACAATAATAAATAAATACTCATTACATTGTCAAAATCCAAACTTAATTAAAACAAAGTAATAGTGAAGCGTCTAAGACATCGAATCAAAACAGCCTTGAAAAATAAGCAAGGCATACCGACCCAAAACCGAAGAAGCGAGGAACACACAACAAAGTCCAACTGCTATCGAAACTAAGAACCCGAAATAATATTAAGAATGAGGGGTGAGTTCAACCAACTCGGTGAGGGAATAATATTTAATATACATTTCGATATTTTAGATAGTAATAGTTTGCAAAACTATTTATCTTCATATATATATATACATATACATATACATATACATATACTTATACTAAACATATTATCATAAAGTAGTGAAAATTTATCCTCATAAACATATACAGATACATACTAAACATATTATCATAACGTAGTGGAAATTTATCTTCATATACATACTAAACATATTATCATAAAGTAGTGGAAATTTATCCTCATAAACATATACGAGATACATATACATACTAAACATATTATCATAACGTAGTGGAAATTTATCTTCATATACATACTAAACATATTATCATAAAGTAGTGGAAATTTATCCTCATAAACATATACGAATACATATACATACTAAACATATTATCATAACGTAGTGGAATACATGTCGAGAATCGATGACACTCGAAGGTGACCAGATGACACCCGAAGGTGACCGATGACACCCGAAGGTGACCAGACCAGATGACACCCGAAGGTGACCACCGTGGGATGATCAATCGCCACAGCCGATGCCTCTCTCACCCGCCTAGGTATACATACGAATACTATGTGCACATAGGCTAACTACTCTCCGTTAGCATGGAGTTACCGACAAGTCCGATATCAAGGCATAATAGATATTTACGTAATCATCGAGAAACGTATATCATATCAAATAGAATTTACTTTGACAGATTGCGAGTGCAAATTCAAGAATAAATGAGTACTCGGAAAATAAGTAACATATATAATTATTCAAGAAATTAACGAGTTGTACTCATTGTATAATCAGAATACATATTTACTTATCATATATGCATATTAAAGATTATCCCACTCACCCGGAAAATATAGAACTAAAAGGAATGTCGACGAAAAGACCCGAAATCCTATTGAGGATTGTTAGGAGAACCTACAATAAATATATGAAATATACTCAAAAGCAACTCAAAGCAACACAAATAAAAGATCCCAATGCATAAAATAAACCCAGGTTTAGTCTCCTAAGTTTATGGACTAAAACGACAATTTTCCAAAACAGGGACCAAAACGTAATTTTACCAAAATTGGACCAATCTGGAAAATACATAACTATACTGAATTTTCACCCATAAACCATCCTTAATTCTGTCTAGAACGAACCAGGGACCGAACTGTAATTTTCATAAAGTTCGGGGACTAAAATGTAAATTCCCAAAATTGAGGGACCAAACTGAAAATATTCCAAATCAATTATCAAACTCAGATTCATCATCCTTATCCTCATAATAACACTGTCCAGAATCTCAAAATACAATTAGGGGTCAAATTATAATTTTTCCAAAGTTTAGGGACTAAACTGTAATTTCACAAATTGAGGGACCAAATTGGATTTTCGTCATCTTCAACCTCAAACCCAGAATTTCACAGATTACCTACTGTCATCTTCTGATTTCTAACACAATTTCACCATTCAAATAAAATCATAACTCAAAATCATCATCTTTACCTCCAATCTCTCACAATCAACTAATTAACCAATTACCCACAACAATCAACCCATAACCTTCCAATTAATTCATCAATTAAACTTAAAACACAATATTCAAAACCCTAACATTTATCACAACAGAAATTAAGGCTTAAAGAACATACATTTATACATAATCTTACCTTTAAACTTATTTCCTCCAATTCTCTTCTCCTTTCCTTATCTTTCCCTCTTTTCTCTTCTTCTTCTTCCTTCTCCCTTCTCTCTCACGGTTTGCTCTCAAAAACACAGCTCCCTCTTTTTGTTCATTTTGTTTTTATTCTTTCTATTTATATTTATCAACTATTTTACAATTACCACAATACCCCTCATTTAATAATACTTACTCTTTAAGCCACTAAGGGCTTTATTGCCTTTTACCTACTCATTAAATTTCAAAACATCACAAAAATAGACTTCAAACTCGCTGATTATATAAAGCCTGAAACTTAACTTTTTAATCACTGACCACTTATATGCAATATCAACCATTTATTTGGTTTTGATTGGGTGAAAATCACTGTGTGCTGTGACATGAATGTGCAAAGATGTTTTAAATTTTGAATTTATTTACTGAAAACCGTGGCACTGTTAATTGCTGCTATAGGTGCACTGGCAAGAAACTCTTCGAGGCTACGTTGCTGGGATACTAACCACACACAGGGTGCTTATGGTTTCAGCGGATCTTGACATACTGGCAAGCTGTTCCACAAAATTTGATAAAGGACTTCCTCCAATATCCTAAAAAAGAAAATTTTTATGATGGAAATGGTCTCTTTTATTGATGATTTTAATGATATAATTGAAGTATCATATTTATTTGAACACTTAACTTACGTGCACTTTAGATCCCTTTTATGGCTTGGACCTGCTCTTCTTTTTTCTACTGCCACTGCAATTAGCGTGCTTGGCTGGGATGGAATTGTGAGGACAATTCTTTCTGTTAGCATGCCCTATGCAGGTACATATCTATTTGTATTGTGAATGGTTAGTCCTTTTGCTGTCATAGTTTGGTGTTCTCAGAAGTCAATTTATGCCATGATTGCAACTCTAGCATGCACTATTATCTTCCTGTTGATTGGTATTACTCTCTCTGTGCAGTTTTGGTCGGTGCTCTGAATGATAGATTGCTGCTTGCTAACCCAACGGATGTTAATCCCAGACAAAAGAAAGGGGTTGAGATTAAGAGCTGTCTTGTTGGACTCCTTGAACCTCTTCTTATTGGATTTGCCACAATGCAACAAACTTTTGAGCAGAAGCTTGATCTGTCAGAAATACTGTACCAAATAACATCAAGGTTTTGCTTCCCCTCTTTTGCACAAGCTATCTTTTGTGTCCAGTGGCATTTATTTGAATCATGAAACAAAATCTTGTTCCCAATGCTATATGAATTATGACCTTTTGCACTTCTCATACATTTTTCTGCAATATTAGCTTGTTGCTGCACATGAATGCTAGAAACCTGACTTCTCTAGTGTGTTATCTGAACGAAGGTTTGACAGCTTGCGTATCACACCAAGATCTCTCAATATTCTAGCTAGAGGTCCTCCTGTTTGCGGAGATCTTGCAGTTTCATTATCTCAAGCTGGTCCACAGTTCACTCAGGTGAGTGAAATCTGATGTAGTACTTCCCACATTTTTGTTTTTCATCTAAATTGTTTCTGAACATGTTGTATGACAAAGCCAGGTGCTGCGGGGTGTATATGCTATCAAAGCTCTCCGTTTTTCTACTGCTTTACATGTTTTGAAGGATGAGTTCTTGCGTTCTAGAGATTATCCAAAGTGTCCTCCAACCTCGCATTTATTCCACCGGTTTCAACAGTTGGGATATGCCTGTATCAAGTAAGCAGATGAAAAATATTTTTGCTTGTGCATCTATGTTTTATCTGCACAGTGATTGGTACTTTTTGATTGTTATGGATGTTTGTAAGGTGAGACTGTCAAGGTGTGATATCTTTATCAAGTCATGTTCCGGCGAACAACATTCTAGAGGTTGTAGCTCATTTGCAGAACTATTTGTGTCAATCACCTCACTTTTTTGTGATTGCTTTTCTTTAAACTCCTGCAACTTTCTTATCTTTCATTCATTCTCCCTTTTTGCAATTTCCTATTTATTTTCGAGAACTTTTTGGCATTCTCTGCATGTGCCAACAAGATTTTTGGTGTTTGGGTCTCTTTTCAACAGTTTCTCCACTCTTTCCTATATTAGTTTTGACAAAATTTGAGTCTTAAGGTCATCTAAATCAAATGCATTTATTTTAGGATAATTTGAATATATTTTTATTAGTCTTTTTTTTTAAAGGAGGTCAATAATCTATATTTTTTTTTATCTGTTCTTTATCGTTTGAACTTTTTCTGTTAAATCTATCACAGTTCTCTGATTATTATTTTTTTTCCAGACAACATATATGTGGTTTTTGCATTACTAGTATGCTCGTTTCTGTAACTGTAATACAACTTCTCAAGAATCTCCTCCACACTGTTTTATGGAACGCCTTTATCCAATTAATGTGCCCATTGAACAAACATGGATGGTTGACACACTTTTAATTTTCTCCATTCCTCTTAAATAGTCTTTGATGACAGGTTTGAGTTTTGAATCGTCTAGACCAAGCCCATTCATGTGAGGAATTGTACTTCTTGGTTATTGTTTTGGGTGAAGAATATTTTGAAGATTGCTTCACATTTTGGTAACCATTTTAGTCCACAGCATTTTCGCACAACTTTCATGATAATCAAAATGGTCTTTATTCTCTCATTCTTGTTTTCTCTCCCCTCCACATGAGTGAACAGGGAATTGGAATGATTAGTGTTGCATTCATTCTAGAATGAATACAATTTGAAGTTGCTAGAGAAAATCTTTAGCCAAAGTGAATTTTTCTTCATGTTTCATGATATTCTTTTTGCAGATTAAAATTTGTGTTGCCTAAAACATTAGATCTGAGTACTGTTGCGCTTTGTTTTTGTAGTATTGTGAATGTGAATGTAGTATTTAGAAACAGGTGTTTTTATTTTCATCTTACAATCGAAGATTCTCATTGTATTGATGTGCTGAATGTGAAACTTCATTTGTTCTGATTTAAGTTGTGATGATAGTTATCTGTTGTGGGGTATAGTTCTTGTTGAATAGCTCTTTCTTTCTTTGGTTCTATTTTTTTTTTTTTTTTCTATAAACAACTTGTAAATTTCAAATTGCAGGTATGGTCAGTTTGATAGTGCAAAAGAAACTTTTGAGGTCATTGCAGATTATGAAAGCATGCTTGATTTGTTTATATGCCACCTTAACCCCAGTGCCATGAGGCGTCTTGCTCAGAAACTGGAAGAAGAAGGTTTGGATTCAGAGTTGAGGCGGTACTGTGAAAGGATTTTACGAGTTCGCTCTACTGGCTGGACACAAGGCATTTTTGCCAACTTTGCTGCTGAGAGCATGGTTCCCAAAGGTCCTGAATGGGGTGGTGGGAACTGGGAAATTAAAACTCCTACTAATTTGAATAGTGTACCTCAGTGGGAGCTGGCTGGAGAAGTGATGTCATACATGAAGACTGATGATGGTACCATACCAGCCATTATTACTGACCATATCAGTGTTTACCTGGGTTCAATTAAAGGAAGAGGCAATGTTGTTGAAGTAAGGGAAGATAGTTTGGTCAAAGCTTTTATCCCTGCAGGTGACAATAAGCCAAATGGGCTTCCCAATTCCTTAGCTAAATCCATTTGCAACAAGTCAAATGGTCTGCCTGCTGGTCATGTGAAGCTTGATGCTTTGATGGGTCTGGAAACTCTTACTAAACACGCAGGTACATCTGCTGCCGATCAACAGGCAAAAGCAGAAGAGGAATTCAAGAAAACGATGTATGGAAGTGCTACTGATGGTAGCAGCAGTGATGAGGAAGGAGTGTCAAAAACAAAGAAGCTGCAAATTAGAATTCGGGATAAGCCAGTTTCATCTACTACAGTGGATGTCAACAAGATCAAAGAAGCTACAAGGCAGTTTAAACTTGGTGATGGTTTAGGCCCACCTATGAGGACAAAATCATTAACTGGCTCCCAGGATCTTGGTCAGATTTTATCCCAACCTCCTACTAGTGCAAATGCAGCTAGCACTGCCCCAGTTTCTGCCCCTGCTGGTTTGTTTGGTACTGATCCCTTAACGCAGAGTGTGCCAGTATCACAACCAGGTCTGATGGTCATGGGTGGAGGAGTTACAACTGGACCTATCCCAGAAGACTTTTTCCAGAACACAATACCTTCCCTGCAAGTTGCAGCATCATTGCCTCCTCCAGGAACTTTTCTTGCAAAACTGGATCAAATTTCTCAAGGGGTTGGAAGGAACAATATAGCACTCAACCCAGCTGCTGCTTCTGTGACTGATATTGGTCTTCCTGATGGTGGTGTTCCACCACAACCATCTCAACTAGCTGCCTCATTTGTGTCCATTGGACTTGTTGATGGTGGTGTCCCACCACAAGCTTCTGGTCAGGCTGCCATTCCACCTCAGTCTCAAGTTCAAGTACCTCAGGTCCAGCTTTCTACACCTCCTCTTGATCTTAGTGTTCTTGGAGTTCCAGATTCAGGAAAATCTCCTGCCCCTGCATCTCCGCTGTCATATGTGAGACCTGGACAGGTGAATCTGCGAGTTTTTTTTGCTTTAGTTTCTTATCTTTGGTTTTTTCCTTTTTTTTCTTAGCTCGCCTTATACAGCTCACTGTTTTTATTCTTGTGGCGTGGCTCATGATAGGTTCCCCGAGGGGCAGCTGCACCTGTATGTTTCAAGACTGGACTTGCACACCTTGAACAGAATCAACTACCTGATGCCCTGTCCTGTTTTGATGAAGCTTTCCTGGCACTAGCTAAGGATAACTCTCGTGGAGCTGATATCAAAGCTCAAGCAACCATCTGTGCTCAGTACAAGATAGCAGTAACTCTTCTCAAGGTACTTTGATGTCATTTAAATTCTGGTATCCAAAAACAGTTTTTATTACCAACAAATATGCATCGTTAACTGGCTGACCAGTTTTGGCTCAACTCAAGCTGGTTGGGTTTGAATTGAAACCAGGGGACTGAAATATAATTTTGTAATTTCCTAGAGTCTATTAAAACAAGATCTGTGATTGCCAATACTTTCATTGATGTTCATTACAGAACTACTCGATACTGTCCTTTTTTTCTTAACTGCATGAATCTCTTTCGTCAAGTTATGCTCTATCAATGCAATTATTAAATTATTTGCCATCATTTAGCATTAGCATTCGAGGTCCCTTTCTCAATGTCAGCAAAAATAATGCTTTAGTATCATTTGGGCAGGAAATTGCACGGCTGCAGAAAGTGCAAGGCCCAAGTGCACTCAGTGCAAAGGGTGAGATGGCTAGATTGTCAAGGCATCTGAGTTCTTTGCCTCTACTGGCAAAGCACCGAATAAATTGCCTCCGAACCGCCATCAAGCGAAATATGGAAGTGCAGAACTTTGCATATGCCAAGCAGATGCTTGAGCTGCTCCTGTCCAAAGCTCCACCAAGTAAGCAGGATGAGTTGAGAAGCCTGATTAACATGTGCGTTCATAGGGGTTTGTCCAATAAGTCTATTGATCCTTTGGAAGATCCTTCCCAGTTCTGTGCTGCCTCGCTCAGCCGTCTTTCAACAATCGGATACGATGTGTGTGATCTCTGCGGAGCCAAATTTTCGGCTCTCTCTGCACCTGGATGCATAATCTGTGGAATGGGAAGTATTAAAAGATCAGATGCACTCACAGGGCCTGTTCCTTCACCATTTGGCTGATGTCTAAATGAGGAGATTTTGGCTCGCTCTTCTCTCAACTGCTCAGGAAGGAAATCTGGCCTTGAAAATTATCGGTTCCTTCCTTCCCCAGGGAAAAGTTGCTGCTATGGAAATGTGCTTTGAAGAATATCAGCACCAGTATGCTTGGAAGGGAACTAGCAGCGCGTGTAGTAACTTGTTTGTATTTTCTTTCATGTGCTCAATCTCTCATACGATCATCATCCTGATTTTTTATTGCGATGTTTAGCCATAGAACATAATTTATGCAAGAAATTTTGTAGAATATGTGATATAGTTTCATGTGGGTTGTAATAAATAGGCGTTGAGCATCAGATTGAAAGTTTTCACTGAAACATGGAGTACTTTTACGGGGTTGCTAAACGGGCATCCTCTCCGTATTTACTTGCTTTTACTTCTCTGCGTTGAAGTCATGAAGATGACTAGTGGCTAAAAATGTTCTTCTCTGCCGCTGCTTCTTCCTCTCTGACACGTCACAGTACAGTCCTTTTAATAAAGTGGAACTTGGGCTGCTCATTTCTACAACAGTACCAAGATCCATTTTACTAGTGGTTTTTTTAACAGAATAACATTTGATATGGCGATGAAGATGCAAGCTGGCTATCAAGGGTTCCCTGCCACATGGTAAACACCATTTCCACCAGCCCTAAAATTTTAGTCTTTACCACCGGCGCAGCAGTTTCAGCCACTATTGCCCCTGTGCATTGTCGCTTTCACTGTGGTGGACCGTTTCAAGGTGGAGGGAAGGACAAAATAAATATCCAATGTCCTCGGGTGATCAGAGATGGCTAATTGGCATGCAAGGACATCTACACAAGCATTACTAATAAAAATATTCAATTTCCTTGGTTAATCACTTACAGTGTGTTTTTGCTTTAGTTTTTGTGTGTATAAAAAAAAATATTTTTAGTTGTGGTTTTTAAAAATTAATTTTTTAAAAAAATATATTTAATTTAAACTATTTTGGGATTGTTTTTTACCTAAAAAAATAAATAAAAATAAATTATTTTAACTTTTACAACTAAGATTTAAAACATTATTAAGCTAAGATTTATTTAAAACATTATTACATATAATGTTACAGATTTTTTTTCATTATTAAACAAATAATACAAGCTATGAGAATACTAACAAAGCACATTAATCAAGAATCTTAAGATGATATTTTTACTTGAATTTTTAATTTTAGAACTTTAAAAGATTAATCGAAATATACGTAAATTAATATATATAAAAGATGATATTATTTATACCCGTTTATTATTTATGTTGCTCCTACCTTTCTTTTCATTGTTACGGTGTTTAAACTTGCACAATTTGATGTAACAAAACAAATATACAGTAAAAATATTTTACAACAGGAAAAATATTTCTTCTAAGAAAAAAAAGGAGCCTTTTGCCTTTTCTTCTCTAAGTTAAATCATGCATCACAAGAGCGTAATTTCATACCTCTTTAGTATTTTATTAAAAATGTTTCAAAGTGTTTACATTTTAATCTTTATACACATTATTCTAAAAATAAAAATAAAATCTTTATACACATGAAGCATGTGCCAAGAGACCTTGTTCCATAGCAAAAAAAAAAAAAAAGTGACAGAAAAATTATGTTAAGTACAGGTTAGTCCCTAAAACTATCAGTATAGTCATAATTGGATCCTTAAATTTTAATTAGATCATTAGGACCCATACTAGAATAAAAAATGAAAGGATTAATTTTACAGTATTTTAGTATTTTTCTTCCCCACACAATGGTTATGAAGGGTAATATGTTGATTAAAAGTTCAAAACCAGTTAATACTACTTGAAATCTCGAGAAAAAATCACAAAATTGTATATATATATATATATATATATATATAGAGAGAGAGAGAGAGAGATAAATTCGTAACTGGAGTTGCACTAAAAAATCGAGAATTGTTCTCAGGAGTCGGAGTAACCTGTGCTTGTCAGAGTCTAAGGGTACAAAACATGATAAACATCCTTGACTGTAATGTAAGGATTTTGGACAAGATTATAAAACCCAGGGACCATCACAAACTGTGTCATCAACAAGAATTGTTCAGTAATGTCATCTCTAGCTTATGTAGTAGTAGTAGAGAGACTAACAGAGGTTAAACCATTCACTGAATCAACTCGGAATTATTGCATCAATGTATACGAAACAATTACCACAACCAGATCCCATTTTGTTCAAGCCCCCTGTTGTTAACATATGTCTACATGATCCCTGTGCTGAATCCCAGCATTCAAATGTTGATAGCAGATTCTAGGCAGGATCAGATATCAAAAGGGAGAATGTTTTATCCATGTAAAAGCAACCTGAAGCTAAAATCATATGGCATTACTTGTACTAACTGCGAGAGCGGATCTCTTCCCCTTCTCTCAAGGCATTTAACTGCTTCGTTCCTCAGTTCATTGGGTAGCTGCAGACATACCCAATCAAGCAAAGATTTCATGTCCTTTACAAAATCTGGTAGATACCAATCCAACAGTTTAGGAATTATTAACTTGTTTGTCCTTGATATTCCAACTGTTGCCTGTAAATAGTCTCGCTTTGCTGCTTCTAGCTCTTCTTCAACTTGAGAGGCTGTGTAAACTCTTCCTGCATTTCTGTATATATAAACATTAGTACATTTACCAACGTATATTCACAAAGATGAAACACAACTACAAGTAATCTTTGGATTACATCGTCAACGATTATTCTTGATTCTGATAATGATGCACTAAATGAGCAGCTTCTTGGTAATTTTATCGGGAAAAAAAAGAGAACGAAATGGTGAGGTGACCAAGTTTGTGTACCAAATTCATAGAGAAACTTACAGCAGGGGATGACCAGCTTCCATAACTGGGTGAAAATGTAACCAAAGGCTCAGACCACTCGAATCCGAAAATGCCGCGTGCTTTCATTCTATCACATTGAAGAAAGCATCTAGTTAGCATCAGAGCTACAACCATTTCAGGAGTCTCGGGTATCCCATTCTATAAAATCGCCTGAAATATCAACGGTGTTTGCATGTTTGCATTTCATATTATTAATCTCTGGCCTATCATTTAGTTTTGAGAGAGATTTTACATTCATCATGCATGAATTATAAGTGTTTATCCAGAAAGCAAGCTTTTGCTGATGGGTAAGACCCTCTGAATTTGCAGGGGCATGCTTCCCTAGTAGAAACCTGAGCATTATTGAAAACACACGAGTAAAATACAAACCATAGCTGCTTGAACTTTAGGTGAAGTAACGCCCAAAACTTACTTTAATCTCTGGAGCAAAAACAAGGCATTTGTTTACGGTTGAGATCGATTGAGCTAGCTTCAATTGTATAAAGATGCTTATAAGGACCAATATCTCTAATCTTGAACTCTGCAGAGATGCCATGGGGATCCTGAATTTCATTCCCTCCATCACCAACAGGAGATGACAAAGCCGCTCTTGAGTTCAACAGCTTTGTCATTCAATGTGCTCATCCTCAAGAAAATGCTGGACAAGCACTTCACTATATCCCCCGTTACCTTGTTTGGCGTGATGTTATTTTCGGATATTCGAGCTGAGCAATATAAAAATGATCATCAACTACAAAGACCATAATGTAATGTACGGCAGGTTCCTCATAAAAACTGGTGAGTAAATATGTACCTGTAACTTAGAAGGCTCCATGCTCTTCTCCACGGATTCCCGCTTGTTTGGTGTTCTCTTCACTGGAGTCATGATTTTTGCCAGCTTCTTACCCGGAGATTGCTTAACTTTTGCAGAAGCAATACATGATCGATTCTCCTTTCCTTGTTCATCATCCACAAGAGAAGAAGGAGAATTGGGTTTACCAGAAACATGGTTTCCTCCATTTGCTGGCCTATTAGAACTCTGCCCCGAGCGCTCAATAATAGGGTCAGAGGGAAACAGCCTTCTACTTGAAGCGCATCTAGCTAGAGAAGGTTGAGGCCTTGCTGCAAAAGTTGCTGAGTTGGTGTCATTAAGAGAGAGTGATTTTGATCGTGTATGTTTTGGTCTAGTAGTTGATGGTTGGTTATCAATGGCATCACTTGAATTCTCCACATTCTTCTTGGAGGAGATGCAGACAGCTTCTTGATAGAGTCCTTGTCTAAAATTCACAACTTGCTCTTCAAGCCGAACAACTTCCTCTTCTAATACAGCTACTTCAGCAAGTAGCTCTAACATCTAAAACAAAACAAATAAGTACCCACATTAATTACTGTTTATCATTAAAAAAAAAAAACACCTCTAAGAGATACAAAACTTGGAAAAACCGAACATTGATTTTAAGGAATTTATACTAACATATAGAGGCAGATAAGGGGGTAAGCGAGGTAGAGCTCCCAAAGGCCTAGTAAAAGCTCTCTCGAGTGCTCTATGAACATTCTCTTCATGTCTAAGCTTCTTTTTAAGCTTATCAACCTGAACAAATCGATATTCAATATAAAAACAACTCAGCTCTAATTTTAATAAAAAGAATTGGAATGGTTTTGTAGAGGAAAATTAATTTTAGTACATCTTGTAGCAAGGCCAATTTCCTTTCCCTGTTTGCTTTACGCCGGTTAGCAGCAGGTTTATGGGCACCAACTGTTATGCTCCCTTGAGTCTCCATCTTCTCCTTCTTGATAAATTCAATATCAATTACAATAAATACATTAACACAGAATCAAGCTTGAAGAAGAAGAGTCCAATAAAGAAAAAAAGCAAAAAGAAGAAGCCATATATATTCTTTTCTTGAGATGAGTGAAAGAACCCAAAGCAGATTTTTGGATCCAAAGTACTTACTTTTTATGGTTTTGTAAGAGCTAGAAGCTTAATTATCTATCTATCTTTAATCCAGTTTCTTATAAAAATTGGCTGAAAAGCTAAGTTACAAAGATTTGCAAAATTAAGCCCATATTTAACCATTTGAAAAATTGAAAGAAATCATTTACCAGATAAAAAAACAAAAAAAAAACCCTTCAAATTCCTGAAATATAAGAGAAACAAAAACAAGAAATATAACTCAAAAAGAAGAAGAAGAAGAGTGGCAAAGAAAAAGGAGGTTACTTTATTAGTATCATGGTTTAAAGGAGCTTTCATAGCCTGAAGAGCAGTGCGGACTCTCGTGTTCATCTTTTTGATTGATCCCCACTTGAAAACGAGATAACAATGGAACCAACTTTCTCTATATCAACCTGCAAACAGAAAAGAAAATCACATGCACACCAACTCTCTAGCTATCACGCGTTAAAAAGATAAGGAAAACATTGAGAGAGGGAAAATAATGCAGAAAACAGTACCTAGCTAAGCTTTTTTTTCCTTCTTTTTTATAGAGAGCGGGAAAACTTGAAAGCGAAGAGGCCCAGAAACAGAAACAGAAAGAAATGCCTGCAGGCAGCTAGCTAGCATCGTAGTAAGTAGAGAAGCATTTGTTTAGTATTAGAAGTAGTTGCTTATTATTATCTCGAACAGTGTGAAAGAAAGAAAGCAAACAAAAGAGTGCACAGAACTGACAAGAACCTACGAGAATTGGAGCTGCTTCAAATTTACAAGCCATCCAATATCCCATAAAAGTGTAACAAATTTTAGGACACAAACAAAACTCACCTCTTTAAATTTATTATTAATCAAAACAAAGAAAACAAGCAAAACCCAAAGAGGCAGACATTTACTTGTACACTCATTCCTTGTTGGAACTCAAGTCATCAAACTCATGTTGTTTAGTTTTGTTTGTTCATCTCTTCCTTTGCATGCATTTGTAATGTAGACATGTAGTCGTCCAAAGCTGTTGGAGAGAAAGAAAGAAAGAAAGAAAGAAAGAAAGAAAGGAGTAGAGATGTCAAGTGGGAGAGTGGGGAGGTAATCTTTCAGCCATGTGTGGGTGTAGCAACTCGTTCTGTTCATCGTTATCTGACGTGCCTCCCTCTTTTATCCCTTTTTTTTTTCGTCCCTTCATTCATTCATTAACTTTTATCATATAGTACAAGAGCTGGGCGTGAATTGTGATTGTCCCTTCATTTAAGTGTGTCTATTCATATCTTAGCGCTATTATTTGAAAAAAAAAAAATACCATGAACAAATAATTAGGTTAAATTCTACCGTTTTTAGTAGTTACTAGTTCTTATGCTAAAATTATTTTAAAAATTTATTAAAAGTGCGAGGAGTTTTTTGTAATGCTATAAATTAAGGCAAGATAATAAATCTTTAAAGCAAGATAATAAATATTTAAAAGCTAACTTGACTTGAATTGATTTATTTAATAAATTTAAAGAAAATTTGAATGAGCTTTTTTTATTTTCAAAAATCAATATTGAATGATAAAATTTAAAAAATAATAATAAGGCAAAAAATAAAAGAGAACGTCGAATGTAAACTTTTCAAATCAGTAATCCGGGATATTAGATAAAAAAAATATATCATATATGAAAAGCAGTGAAATTTAATTCTCAGCAAATCTAACATTGAATGATAAATTATCACTATTATTATTATAACAATTACTATTCTCATCGCTATTATTATCATTACTAATATTGTCACTATCATTACAGTTATCATCAGTATTACTATTATCAATAAGTAATATCATAATTATTATTAATATTATTATCGTGATCACTATCATTATCATTATTATCGTTGTTATTATTATTGTTGTTATTATTATTATTTTGATTATTATCACCACCACTATAACTAATATTACCATTATTTTTATTCTTATCACTATCATCATCATTAATATTGTTATAACCATAATAATTATTATTATTATTATTACTACTACTATTACTACTATTGCTATTGCAATTGCAATCACAATCACAATCATTATTACTATTACTATCATCATCATCATTATTAATCAAAATTACTACAACCATTATAATAAACTTATTACTACTACTACTACTACTACTACTACTACTACTACAACTATTATTACCACTACCATCACAACCATCACTGCCACTATTATTATTATTATTATTATTATTATTATTATTATTATTATTATTATTATTATCATCATCATCATCATTATCATTACTATTATAAATATTATTATCACAGTTATCATCGTCATCACCATTGTCACTATCATAATAAACTATTATTATTATCATTAACATTAACATTATAATCACTATTTATAGTATTATTATCATTATTATTGTTACTACTACTACTACTACTATTACTACTATTACAACCACTACAATTACTATTATTACTATTATCAGTATTATTATTATTATTATTATCAAAATCATAAACTTGTTTTGAAGGATAAAATAAAAAATCATAAGAACTTTGATAAAAGGGCAAATAAAACAAATAAGAAATTAAACGAAAAAGGACCAAACTAAAATAAATATTATTACTATTGGAAAAAAAAACCATAAATTTAATTTGAAGGGTAAAATTAAAAACTAGAAATGTTTTTGACAAAAGAGCCAAAGGGACAAAAAAATCAAAATTAGAAGGACCGAATCGAAAAACATCATATACACAAATTAAAATTGAATGACTAAATTGTAAACAAATAAAACTCTAACAAAAAAGAAAATGACCAAAATCAAAACTAAAAGGATGTATTCTGAAACACCAACCAAAAAATAGGGATGGATTTAGGAAGATTGGAACTATAAAAGGAATAAAAATAAAATAAAAAAATAAAAAAATAGAGACTGAAATGAAAAACAAAACATATAAGAAATTGTAATTGAAGGTGTTACATGCGCCACCTAAATGGCCAGCCATCACCCACTCGTTGACGTGTGTGGAACTCGTACCAGCAGTTTTTTTATTAAAAAACTAAAAACAAAATATGAAAATACCAAAATGCCCCTATGACCTTCTTAATTACACAAAATACCTATGTGAAAATACCAAAATACCTCCAAAGGCAAAGCTTCTCTTTTGTCTTTTCTACGGTTAAAAACGTTCTTTTACTATACATGGAAAGTGGAAAAACTAGGAACACCTTTGTTTAGTAGCTCAACATTTTTTTTTATCTTGGGGGGGTAAAGAAGAATTTTTACTATGTTAAAAAATTTAAAAATAAACATACACCCCCAAACAATCTTTTAATGATTACTAAGCCTGAGAAAAAGACCAAAAAACCCTAGCTCGATGGCTTAAATTCTATTCACTCAAGAATAAAAAGATAATTTTACTGTAGTAATCCATAATAATTTATGTGTAGAACTAGAGTGAAACTCGCACATAGCCCTTTTCTTTTGATATATCTTGAACTTCAAACCTTCAGACACATAGCCGTTTAGACTTCACACACTAAAGAATTTAGACTTTCAAATCTTATGATGGCCATATAAAAAAATTGAAAATTAAATATATTAAACTTAAGACTCCATCAATACGAGATCTTAAGTGTGGAACTTTGTTACTATTATTGTTATATGTAAATTCTTAAAAGTTAAAAGTTAGGGGTGGGGTGATTAAACTAAATACAAGTTCAATGATATTAGTATTTAATAATAATCATTCCTGGAACCTCATCTATCCATTAATGTTTTGGATTGAATTGTTAATTGAATTTGAATTTTTGAATTGAATAGTTACTGTATAATCACTATTTTTAGCTGATTTTGATTTAAAAATAATGTTTTATTAAAATAAAATATAAAATGTATGGGTAAAACACTGCAAAGAATTCATAATATTTTGGTCTTTTCACATGGGTAAATTAGTCAATACCATATTGATAAGGTACATAAATCTTTTCACATTTTTTTATGCACGGTTAAAATACTCAACTACCCTTGGTATAAAAAAAATTTAAAGCTTCCTTGCATGGCCTTTTTCATCTTTTACTCTTAGTGTTTTTTGTTTTACTTAGAAAGACTAAGGGGCACTTGATCTTTTAGTAAATATAAAATATTAATAAAAAAACAACGATTATGGACGCTGCCTGGACCTTTCGAGCAACGTGTTCAGTGGCCAAACGCCGCTTTCCATGATGGAATTGGAAGCGCGCCGACATCCTCTTATCGGTGGTACGACGATGTATGCAGCGACATTATGGTTAGACCCCGATGAACTTTTTTCTTCTCTTCCCTCTTTTCTCTCTCTTCTCCTTGCTAAAGTATGGAATTGTCCTATCATGTATTTTCATATCTAATTTGGTCATCATTCTTTTAATTGCTATTTATTTTGTTTTTTTATCTTCTTTTGATTATTTTTTTTCTTCAACTTCATCCCTATTATTTGATTTAATTTGATTTTCATATCAAATTTTGTTCTCATTTGTTTTATTTTTTTAATCCTTTTACTAATTGATTTTTGTTTTTAATTTCATCCCTTAGAATTAATTTTAATTTATATTAATGTTGAATTTGATCCCCCTTTCTCTTTATTATTGTTTGTTTTGTTTTGGATGCTTTTTTTTAATTGAATTTGTTTCCCCAATTTTATCCCTTAGCATTTTTTTGTTGAGATTTTTTCTTCATTTCTTTTGTCTTTCATGGGTTAGTACTAACCTCATAACTAGGGTTGCGAGTCTTGAATTTTTAACATGGGTTCACTTTGGACATTTTTAGGTCATTTTATAAAATTAATTTATTTTCAGTTTTATCATTCAATATTTGATTTTTTCAGAATTGGTCTCCGTGGTTTCTTTTATATATATATATAAGGTTATCTCAATCTTATGCCTATGGTTGCGGGGCTAGTGAGTTAATCCAAGTTGACTCAATTTTTTTATTTATTAATTTTTTAGTTTCATCGCTGAGCTTTTTTTTTTTGAGAATTTTGCATAATTATTTTTTGGGTTTGCCTCTATGCGGTTCGTCTTAACCTTATGACCATAATCACAGGTTTCAAAGGTTAATATAAGTTGACTTTGGTCTTTTTTAGCTCCTTCTTTAAAATCAAACTTGTTTTTTCCAAATTAATCCTTCAATATTTATTTTTTTGGGAATTAATCTTCATGTTTTTTTTTTAATTTTCTTTCTATAGGGTTATCTCAATCCAGTGTCTATGGTCACGGGGTTAACAGGTTGACCCAGATCTTTTTTTTTTCATTTCTTTTGGATTGTTTGATACTTGTGTGTTGCGATGTTGCGGTCGCACAAATTAATTACCCTAGCTTAAATAAAAAAAGATAGTATAGAGCAAGTAAGGAGTCGATCCCACAAGGAAGGTTTAGTTCAGATTTTTATGCTATACGATGTGCAATTGGGGGGGAATTGTGAAGTTATTTATGGCTATAGTAAATAGAAAGAAAAAATCAATGTTAAATCAAAGAAAATCAAAATTTATCAAGAAAACAAACTTTGGTCACAAGTAAACGTCCACCTACAGAAATTAGAACTGATCATGGAAGCAAAACATCAATTTATACTCTGAATATTTATCTTTTCTTAACTTGATTAGTTAACAGATCTACTGTATAACTAATCCTAACCATCAAACAACCACAATGTCCGTACTAGTAATTTAATTCAATGGCAGCCTTGAGAACTAGATGAGTTGGTTAATCTAGACAACATAACTGTCCGCAGTTCATGTTTGATTTGATCGATCGAATGTTCTCTCTAAGATTACTAATCTGGATCTGCCACAATTATTAATCTCAGTTGCTTCACAAGTTTATATACCACAACTCCGGTTTTGATAGCAAACTTGACAATAGATTGTTCACAATAATAACTTAGAATCTGCTCTAGCAATTAAAATAAATAATTATAGGAAATAAGCATATGAGAACAAACATATTTATTCATCATATAAACTGAAAAGAAAAGGTAAAATAAATCTCATAATTCTTGAAATCCGAAGGTTTCTGTGTCCTTGCAACCAAGAAAAATAATTTAGTCTTGCATGTCTGTTGAACGACTAATCAAAAAGAAAGAAGAATGCTTGAACTCGGGTTTGTGGAGGAAAAGGGTGTTTTCTTTCTCTTGGTTGGCTGTTTTCCTCTTTCCCTTCTCTCTTTCTTTTTATATCCTAAGAAACCTTACTCCCTTTTCTACAAAATAGTCATTTCCTAAGTAGACAATTTACATTTCTATTTTTCTAAAAAAGAAGAAATATCCTTGCATAAAATCTTCAAGCTTTGATTTTTTATTTAGAGGAGCTAAATTGTCAAAATAAAGACTTCGATGTCAGTTTGGATGCTTTGGGATATAATTTTGATTTGTTTCTTCACAAAATCTGTCTGTTTGTAGAATTCATGTGTCATCTTAGAAAAATCATATAAGCTCTTTTTCCACTGAAATTTGGTAGGCTGATAGTTCTTCAAGTCAGGAATCCAAAACAAATTGAGTTTTCATCAAATAGACTTCTATAGCTCAAGATATTCAAGTTGGAATGATCGAAAGTCAACACTGGCAGAATACAAGATTTTACTTTGAAGGCTCTTTCTCTTTTTATTTTTCTTGCCATATATGTACAGAAAGATATGGATGTTAGCTTTCTAATGCCACTAGAATCACTTCATTTTGACTTTTAGAGCTCAAGCTCTGCACAAAATATCGATCAAAGGTCAAATTTGTCAATTATCTCAAATTTACTTCTTTTTGAATCTTACATCCAAAAGTGCCTTCAAAATATAAAATAAAGAATATCAAGGCATTTTATATATAAAACATATGTAAAATACTAGGTAAATATGGGTAAAACTATCAAATAATATGGTTGTATCATTGTACTTATAATTTTATTCAACATGCTTTTGTTAATTTAACTCTTTTTTTTACTTTTTATTGGCACAAATAATTATCTGATTAAATAAAAAAATTTATCATGAGAAAAAAAATTACTAGACACAACTAAGTATACATGGCTTGTGTTGTGAGATCAAAAATTTTTAATCTTAGTTATCTCTTGATAAAATATCAATTTATTTATTTAGATTTGTGTATAAGTATTTCAATTTATGATTGAGAGTTTTTTATATATATAAAAAAAACATGTTGGAAAAGCTTGTATATTCATTTTGTTTACTAAAAATATTACCTGACCGTGGAAAAGCACCGGTAAAATAGCTAATTAATAACTTTTTTATTTCGAAAACAAAATAGTTGTTATTTTAAAAAAATTATTTTCCTTTTTAAACAAAGCAGGATACCCTCACTTTTGATCAAAACCACAATTGCTTTTTATGGGATTCATTCTTTTTAATTAAATGACAACTTCCTCTGTGAATTTTTTATGTTATTGATTTATATTGGAAATTATTTATTTAAATGGTGTTTGTTTGTTTGTTATAACACTATTTAAATATATATTTTTTACCTAAAATTACTCTCATAAAATATATGCATATGTGCACTCACGTATCATGCAAGATTAAGAATTTAAAAACAACTTGATATAAAATAAATATTGTTAAAATAATTTTAATATGCAACAATTATTGGTCGTTTTATATGACAATAGAATTCAATCATGAACATTGATAAATATAATATAATAACCAATTACCGAACATATATTGTTTTTACCATATATACAACAAGTATAGCACAAAAAAACAATACTAAACATATCCTATTAAAATCAATTAACAGTTCAATATGAAATTGGGGTGAAATTGTGTAATAGAGCCACTTGAATATGTAGATGTGGATGATCACTTAATTAATAAGGAATTATATATTTAATTGATTCTTATAGATTTCTTAGACAAAATAAAGTGTCTTTTTTTTGTGTTTCGTAAAACACGTCGAACTTGTAAATATATAGTAAAAAGGAAATGAAAATATAAATGAGCAATACTCATACATAAAAGATCTATCAATTAATAATTCAATGATTTGTGAGAATTCTACTAGGTTCATAATCTCAGGTGATGAACAAGGTTCACATAATAATTTTTTAAATTGTTTTTTTAAATATATATTAAGAATAAAACTACAGATATAAATTTTCATTAAATATTATATTTAACAATAAGATAAACATAATATTATAATATCAAAAAATAATTAAAAACATCCCAATATATATAAGATAAACATAATATTATCTTACCAAATAAAGATAAGAAATATTACAAAAAAACTAATAAATAATGATTTTGGATATTTACATGTAATGGAAACATTCCCTAAATAATTATAAGCAATGAATATGGTTAACACAAAAAAATATTATAAAACACATATCTAAAATAAATACTATGATTATAAATCTACCATAAAATAAGAGTACACAAAACATAAAACAATAGATTTAAATTTGATAAACCCAACAAAAAAGAAAGAAATATATTAATTGCTAAAAAATTGCATGCACAAAAAAGTAAAAACACTAAAGAAAAATACAATTAATATGATTAACTACATCATAAAATCTTACAAAAAAAGTATATCAAATGTAAAGCTACCATAATGGAAGGCAGAGATAAATATAAGAAAATAAATTTAAATTCAATGAACTAAAAAACATATTAAAGAGTATAGAAAATATTTGGATATGATCCTTTTTTGGCACATGAATAATATTAATTTCTCTAATTTTTAAGTTCTTAATTTAATTCTTTTTTTCTTCTTAAGAACACTTTTCTTATAAGGGGATTTGTTTTTATCCCCTTTTCTTTTATTTTTGTAGGATATGAACATCCCACCATCCATTTCATTGTACATTCCAACAACCCAATGATCCCAAATGCCTTCTGAGATTTCCTTTGTACAGTAGCTGTGAAACTTCAGCTGCAAAATACTTGCAATTTGATGCCTTTGTTGAGAAGATTAAAATAAATTGCCGAGTCACCTGCCCCCTCTAGATAACGATGGTTGGTGTTGGGCTGTTCTTGAAGTCAAGTAAATATTTATTTTTTGTGATATTTGACCATACACCAACTACCTAGAGTCAACAGTATTGTTCAAGAAAAAAAAAACTCAGTTGGAAAATTGTATTTTTACAGACTCCATCTTCTCATAGAGAAGAATCATTTAGCTGAAGGTTTACATGATCATTAATTTTAGAACCAGTGAAATTAGTCGAGATGCGCGCAAATTAGCTCGGACACCCACATTAATAAATAAAAAATCATTTAGCATGTACGTTTATATCACATCACGTAAACAATAAATAGGAGGCATGAGTATTACAAGGTTAATTCTAATTTTAAACAAAGATTCTAAAAAAATATAAATCATGTAGCACAACTAAGATCACATAACGGCCCCTTTGAGAAAAAAATATTCAGAGTTAATACACGCTGATATTTGCGAACTTTGAGCATAGTTCTCGATTAATTATGTAGCACAATTAGTATTTTTTTGTAATTTATTAGCTTGTTCTTCAATATCTCCTTGTAAAGGTATTTATTTATATTTGCATCACACAGTCAGTATAAATAATTATACAGATAATTCCAGGAGAATTCCAATGACGAATCCTGATCATGATGGTCCCAAGCTGCTATACATATACATTCTGGCACGGTCCCAAACATATCGGTCACCCACCATGGAATTTAGGGCTCAAAGCAATGTGTGGCCGAAAGCTAAATGGTGGAAGAAATTTAGGCCGTTTATATTGTTGGAGAGTGGTAAATGCCTTTAATTTTTCTTGTCCTGCGGTTCCATATCTTTGCTGGCAGCAATATCGAGTGATCATATAGTGGCCCGAAGTCCTGTGCCGAGGACAAAACTCTCACACGACAGAACTGTAGTTTTCATAAATTTAACAGTTGAAAGTCGGTTTGAAAGGTGAGACGAGACATCTGTGCTTCCCTAGAATTCCCAGATGAATATCATTCCCATACGTACATTCGGTAACTACTCAAGAACATAGAGAATTCAGCTGTCCTTTGTTGTTTGCCCAGCCATAAAAAAATCATCAGAAAATGATAACAGGAGCAATATCTCCTATGGTTTACGTGATTTTGCATGTAAAGATCATAGAATCATTGATGTTAAGGAACAACAGCAACTACTACTACGCATCCCACCTCTTTGATTACTGTGTCACCTTTTAGATTAATGTGCCACTTTAGTTGGAAAGTATTTTTAAAAAAATTAAATATTTTTTAAATTAATATGTTTTTTTATATTTTCAGATCATTTTGATACGTTGATGTTAAAAATAATTTTTAAAAAATAAAAAATATTATTTTAATGTGTTTTAGAATGAAAAACACTTTGAAAAACAACCGTTATCACACTTCCAAATACCCTCATTATCATCTGCCTACCCTCCCTATAAATATAATCACCATCAATATATGATGTTAGTTTGAGATAATTACCTTCTCGATTGTGCGCTAACCACCAAGATGTACTATACACAAAAAGTAGTTAATTTTTTTTAGGAGTGAGCAAAAAACCCAAAAAATAAAGAAAAAAATAACTAAAAAAATCAAACCATGAAAAAAACCGATTAAAATATTTAAAAAATTACCGGTTCGGTTCGATTTCGGTTTCGGTTCCATAAGGATGAAATCGGTCAGCTCTAACCGAATCGAACCGGTTCAGATTAAAAAAATACTATAAATAAAAAAAAAAGAAAACTTTCTAACCAAGTAACCTTAGCAGCGGCGCACCTCATTCCTCACAGCAACACAGCCTCTCACAATTCACAAATAACACTCACAACTCACAAGTCCACAGTCACAAAAAATTCTACGTTCTTCAATCAGTATTGTAAAATCTTCATAAGTCATTACCGTATCTAGCAACATTAACCACCCCCACCCAAACTCACACAAGTGGCACGCCAAACCCAACCTTTCAATTTACATCTCCTAATTTAGCTAGCATCCCAGACTCCCAGTTAGTTTCTTGAGCTTTCATTTACCATGCTAGCTTACAACAGTTCTTGATTATTCTTATACATCTGAAAAACTCTTGAATGTGGATTTATAGATTGATTTTTCTTTTTATAATTTTGAATGCAGAAAATAACTTTAAATAGAAGCAGTAAAGTGGCTAATGAATTTGTAGAGACAGAGTATTATCAGGATCTCAACTGTGTTGACAAGCAACACCACACAGTATTACCATTGTTATGCCTAGCTACATATTCTAGTCCAATTCTTTTATTTCTTTACTATTTTCATACATCTAAATAAGAGCCTTCAATGGCCATCTCCCCTGCAAGAACTTGAGATTAATAACTAATATAGTAGTGAGTCAAGAGTAACATCCCCTCTCCTCTCCCCTCAAAGTTTTCGATCCTATTAAGACTAGCAAGTCAATTCTTGAGTTGAGATCTAGTGGAGCTATTGGAAGATTAGAGCTTTGGGAATATAATTTTTTCATTGAACATTAGAACAGTAACCGAGATAAATCTTACTGCAAAGAAAAAAAAGTTGATTGATCCCCCTTCTATATCTTAATTAAACCGAGAGAGAGGATAACCCGCACAATTGATCCCCCTCCTCCTATAATACTATAACTTCCAATGACATTTTTCTATTCATCAGAGTTGAGAGGAAACTAAAATTTTAATAATTAGGGGTTCAGAATAATATTTTATAAAAGATAAATCTTGACTTTGAGGTCATAATTAAAAAAATAAAACAATAAACTAGAATGTAAACCTTTTCAGAATTGAAAAAATTATACCACTGCAGCACTATTTTAATGAATGATTTTTGCTAATTACTGCTTTAAAATTACTATAACCTATCATATGTGTGTGTGTGTGTGTGTGTGTCCCAAGTTCTTGTTAAGTTGTTTGTTATTGTTAGTTCTTATTAACTTGTTCTTGATATGCACATAAAACCTGTTGGAAGGATATAAAACACAAACACATAAAGCCAAAAAATTATTGGAAACCTGTTGGAATGTAGTATTAACTGTTACAATATTCTTTTGAGTTTATTTTTTTTTTAATGTTAGTATCTTTAAGTCTCATATAAATTATGATTATTAACATGTTTTCATTTGGTAATTAAATATGAAAAAACTTCAAAATCAAAATGTTTCATTCACTAGTACTACCCCAACATCAACCACTAACCCAACATCAATCACTGCAGGATCCGCCATGGATAATAAAGTAAACAACCTCAAGTCCTTACATCAAGGAAAAGAAATGTTGATGATAGAAAAAAATTATAAATTTGGGATCACTTTACAAAACTTGATGATGATCTTAAAACTCCTAGAGCTAAATGTAATTATTGTGGAAAAGATTATACATGTCATACTATTCTTAATGGAATAAGTAATATAAGGAGTCATTTAAAAGTATGCAAAAAAAAAAATTTTTGTAGTTGATAAGAAGTAAAAGGTTTTGGTATTAGAACCTAAAAAAGAAAAGGGTGAATCAGGAGATTAAAATGTAGGCACTCTTAAAGCAATATGTTATAATTATGATGAATGTAGACAACCACTAGTAAAAATAGTTATAATTGATGAGTTGTCATTTAATTTTGTGGAGGATAAGGGATTTTGATTATTTTCTAGGATCATGCAACCTAGATTTGACATTTCTTCTCGTTTCGCTATTATGAGAGATAGTTTGAGACTTTATGTTAAAGAGAAGGAAAATTAAGGACAGCTCTTAGGGGTCAACGATTATGCTTAATAACAGATACATGGACATCAATTTAAAACCTTAACTATATATCCTTAACGGCTCATTGGATTGATAATGGGTGGAATTTGCATAAAAGATTTCTTAATTTTTATCAAGTTTCCAATCATATAGATAAGACAATTGGTCAAGTTACTAAGAATTGTTTGTTAAAGTGGGGGATTGATAAACTTTTGACTGTTATAGTAGACAATGCAAGCTCTAATAATGTGACAATTTCATATTTGAAGAATGTGATGAAAGATTGATCAACTAATATATTGTCAAATGAGCATTTGCATGTTAGATGTTGTGCAAACATTGTAAACTTCATTATGTGTGATAACTTGAAAGAGATTAATGTTTCGGTTGTTAAGATTCTAAATGCAATTAAGTTTGTGAAATCTTCACCTTTTAGATAATTTGCATTTAAGAAGAGTGCAGAAAAGTTGTATATAGAGTGTAAGAAATCATTGTATTTGAATGTTGCAACTCAATGGAATTCAACTTATCTTATGTTAGAAACTGTTGAAAAGTTTGAAAAAGTGTTTATAAGGTTAGGTGAAAGTGAACCTAGGTATATGAGTTACTTTTTGGAGGTTGATTCAAATGGAAATAAAAAAAATATAGGGCCACCTAGTTTGAAGGATTGGGAAAATGGTAGAACTTTGATAAAATTCTTAAAGATCTATACACGGTTACATTGAGATTTTCTAGCTCATTGTATGTCACATCAAATTTTTTCTTCAATGAATTGATTTACATGTATGCAAACTTGTTGCAATTATGTAAAAGTAGAGATAATCTTTTAAGTGAAATGACGATGAACATGATGTTAAAGTTTGAGAAGTATCGGGGTTATGAAGTAAATTAGAATTTTTTGTTGTATGTTGTTAATGTTTTAGATCCACGTTTCAAATTGAAATATATGAAATTTTGTTTTGGTGAGTTATATGATTATGACAAAGACAATTGCTAACAAAGAAGATAAAAGATAATTTAGTGAGCTTGTATGAGTTTTATTTGAAAGCTGATGAAGTGGTGAATGATAATAAATATAAACATTATGTTAATGTTATTGATGACTTAAAGGTAGATGTTAACACTTAAGCTCAATTCAAAAGGCATTTACAAGAAAAAGATAGTGTGGAAAATAGAAATGAGGTTGAGAGGTATTTAATTAATAGTTGTGAGGATTCTAATGATAATAAATTAGATATTTTAGGATGGTAAAAAAATAATGCTTCAAAATATAAGATACTTTCGAAGGTTGAACAATATGTTCTAGCTATTCTTATATCCATAGTGGCTTTCAAATTAACATTTAGCACAGGCGGTCGTATACTCGATCAATTTCAAAGTTTTTTTTTATCTCCAGCAACAGTTCAAGCACTTATTTGTTGTTAAAATTAGTTGCATCATGAACCAATTCCAACCAACATTAGAATCTTGATGAATGATTTTAAAATCTACGAAAACCTTGAATCAAGTAATTTTTCTTATAAACTTATACTTTCTATTTTATTATTTATTAATTAACACATTTTTAATTTAACATATCTAATTTTTATTTTGTAAAATTTGATGGAGAGTTACATCTAGCAATGGATGATAATTAATTCAAAAATCAGGGTATTTATTGAAAACATATAGTAAAAATACTATTTTTTATTTTTATATCTTCTAATTTAATTTATCATGCTATAATTCTAGTTTTGAAATTCCATATTTTGATGTCAATAATATTAAGAAATCAAAGTGCAAAATTCTTGATATGCTTCTTGATTGGAATGATGTGCATAGTAGAGATTTTTCGGCTTGAAATATTTTATGACAATGTTATTTGTTTTTTTATAAGCCCTTTAAAAGTAAATCCTTTGTAATTTGAATTTTAACTCGTTGGTGTGTTTTATATTAACAAAAATATTAGGAAGGTAAAAAAAATATTGAAAACAAAATTAACACTAACAATTTAATATAAATAAATATTTAGTGGCAAAAAAACACTTAAAACACAGTAACACAATAGATGATGGCTGGTCCCAATTGGACCATCACTTTTTATAGGAAAATTGACATTAAAAAAACCACTACAAGCCCATCAAAAAGTAAAAAACAAAGCTCAAAAAATAATATAGGTTTTTCTGGATATTGACATTAAAAAACCAAATCAAAAACAGTCAGTTGGAGTCGGTTTTGGTTCAGTTTTGATTTAAATTTTTTTTAATTATAAAAATTTAGCTCAGTTGTTTTAATAGATAAAAACCAAACCGAACAAAAAAATAATCACCCCTACCCCTACCCCTACCCTCCTCTGTCCGCCGCATACATTTGTTAGAATAAGAATGAGCCCATATAATACGATGATAAGTCGGTGTCTTTACTTGCTGTAGATGTGGTCCAATAGAGACAGAAGAAACTGGACCTGTTCTAATGGATCCCCCTCGCTCCTGTTAAACTACTCCACCATAATTAATAACATGCATATAAATCCCAGCTACTTATCTTGTAAATTAAAAACAAAAGGAAGAATTGAAGATTGAATGGTATAGTCTAAGACCCATAATATAAAATGAAAGCAAACCATAACCAGCTGATGATGACTAGTAGATTGGATTCTGTTGTTAGGCTAGCAAGGTCACTGTCCTGTTTCCATTTTCTTCTCTTTTATTCCAGCTATTTCTAGAGAAAACATTGGTCCCAAGAAGCCCCAAACACTCATTGGTTGCAATCTAATTGTTATCTTTGCTCAATTTCTTGGGAACATTTGCTCAGGGCTCTCCTCTCTCGTCAACATCACCATTTCATGGACCAAAACCCGTCTTGTCTGTTTACGTCCTAACGACTCCACCTTCCAATAATGGCATGCAGTTGTCTTGCAGCTTGCCCCTTGTATTGTGAAAGGTACAGCTTTCTAACAATCTTAATAGCAAAAGGGTCTACCATGCAAATTACAGGTTTGCGAGCGTGCACGCCTATGCATGCGCGTGCATTGACAGTATTGTAGAATACTGTAAGAAATCAGCAGGAAACTCACCCTTACAAAATATGCCACTGCATTCACCTCACCAATTTCAGAGATGCATGATGGAAAGTTCTAAAGTGACTATTAAGTTGAAACAAGGCACTGATTGGAAAGAAATTTGATGGCATGGTCAGTGAGTATTTACCTTGTTTCTTGCATATGAAGCAGCTGGTTTTTCTGCTACTTGGAATTCAAAGGGAGAAGCAAACTTATCACAATCAGTGCCCTTAAATCTGAGAAATCCTCAAACATCTCTTGCATCCCTCTAGCTCAGGAAACAATCACTGCAACATCTCTTTCCAGCTACCTGTTAACAAGAACTGTATGCTCGCTGTTCCAAGTCTTGACAAATAGTATACACCTACACCCTACCCTTCCATGCTTTTGCAGATGGATTTGAAGGGGAACTTCCTCCAGTGTCGTCGCTTTCATACAGCATGTCATCCCAAGGCAGCCTCACTGCGACAATTAGATGCAGCAACTGAAGAATACTTCGTGTCATGAACAAGAACATTAACCCATCCAAACACAGCACGGTCAGATTTAACTTCTATCCTTGATGCAAGTTTAATGAGACGAATTCATATCTGCATTTTCATCAAATTGGAGTTGCGTGATCTTATTTTCTGCAGATTGAGTATCCTTGGGTCAAGCATCTACAAGAGGCTAAAAACACCCCACTATAACAAAATTTCATCCACCAGTATGCACATCATTATCAGAAATGAGAACACGGCATTCATACATAAATACATGCACAAAAACAAACAAAATTTGTCTATGAATAAACTCAATCATTACAACAATACGAGTCTAAAACCCCAGGTGTATATGGGTTGCAACTTCTCACAGCCATACATTTACTTACAACTGAATTCTTTCCCGTCCCCTCAATTCTCATTCACTCACCCTACCTGGTGCTGCTGTTCTTGAATTGCTTGCACATTTCTCAATGATCTCAATAATCCCTTGTAATAATACACTCAAGAAAGTGTGCATGCCTTGTAACCGCAAGTAAGAAATATATAGTTGTACTTGAAATACGATGCATGCACCATTAGCATCACAAGTCATTTATTATCACAAGGAAACTCAAAGGCCATCTTCGCAAATCATTAGAGAACTAGTTGTAAAATTCCTTGATAAGTTAGAGCCTTGAGTAAGGTTCAGCAGTTTGTTATATGATGCGGTGTAGTTTTGCACCAACCACATATTTAAAAGTGCTTGGTTAATCAACATACAATAGTTTTGCCTCAAACTCTCTCTTCAAACCTTGATTATGAAAAAACTATAATACCAAAACCAAATACACACTAAGTGGTACTTGATACCTCAACCATGTGGGCATACAATGAAATAAAGTTTACATATTCGATCCTAGCATTTCTTTATCACATCTAAATGTGACTCCTCGTTCTTACGTTGGCTGCAGATACATAAAGATAACTGACATAGAAGTCAGATATGCATCCCAGGTTGAAAGTTTCAATTTACTTTTCCCTTCATTTCCATAACCATGCTATTAGATCATTACAAATTTGTAAAGGGAGTCTAAATGAACTGTCTATGTTTTTTTTATTAAAAAAAAAAAAAAAAAACACGCGGAAAGTTCAAACAAATGCACCCTTCAACATAAAAATGAATGTTTTCCTAATAGCAGCAAAAATAAATCAAAATAATCTACCAATCCGCTCATGCTCAGTCAGTCAATGATCTCATGAATTATTGTTACCTGGCACATAAGCACAGTACCATCAAGCAGGCATATTTTCAGAAGTGTAGCATTTATTGATAATAATAATAATAATAAAGAATCCCTCTCCCATCCTCTCAGTTAATAGCATCAGTTGTCAGTTTGATGGTAAAACATCATCAGTATATAGGCTCATTAATATTAATATAGGAAGTCACGTTCAAAAGCCGCTCACTGTGCAAAGCATTGGCTGCTAGTTTTTTCATTTAGTGGTATCATTACTACCAACTTATCAAGCAATAAGAGAATACTTCTTTCCCAGTGGAAACAATTTAAGAAAGGACCTCCAACAGGCAAACAATGAGAGCTTGGGTTAAAAGCATTGAGATTGAAAATAAGAAAATAATAGTTGAATAATTTCCCCAAAAAAATTTTGAAAACTGCAAAACTGAAAGCATATAGCTCACCACCATATGAAGGTAGCATACTTTTATGTTAGTTTTCCAATTTCTCAACTTATTTACCAAAGGAAAAAATCTTTAAAAAAAAATTCAAAAAGAGCTATAGAGAGCCGGGTGTATTTTAATTATTTAATAAAATTTTCATTAACCCTCTTGTTGAAAGAAACTCACAGATTTTGGTTGAGATTTCACCACCAGGGTTTGTGGACCCCCTACAAAGAAGCTATTGGAATTGTCTTCTGTTGCTATTGTTTTCATGGTTGTATTATCCTTTGGGCTACCCACCAAATGGAGTTCAGAAAAATGGTCACCCCAGATATCATATGTATATTCACCCCCCACCTTTTCATCTACTTTAACACTTCTTTGGTTTAAAAGTTTTGCTCCAGGAGCTCGAGCAATAGGAGCAATTGTTGATGTTGATGTTGATGTTGATGACAAGGGAGAAGAATAATGCAGACTGGGGGCAGCATCACTAGAACAAGGAAATGCAGGAGAAGGTTTAGAAAAGGTCTTGCTGGGCACTAAAGGTTGCTCACGAGTAGCAGAAAAGTGGTTGTAACCATAGCATTTCATAGAAACCTTGGCCTCCAGGACAACTGTCTTGGTAGCAGATTCAGAAACCAGAACCTTCCTGAACTGTTGGGCTGCCACTTGAGTGAATGGATTTCTCACCTCAATAGTGTCTGCATCAGAAGATGGCGACCATATTCGGTTGGGTGTCGCAGATACAGGAGACAGGGGAGATGAAGGGGTAGAATTTCCACTTTGATTACTCGATACTTCAAGCGGTCCTGTTAAGCATGCACTCACACCCTTCCTCCTCCTTCGCCTTCTTCCCTTTTCTTTTCCGATCCTGACTGTAAAGTTGGGAGATTGGGGAGCATCAAGTGTATCAGAATTCTCAACCGCTATGGATTTTGACATCAAAGATGGTACTGCTTTATCCTTTTTAGTATAAGACAAAATGTTATCTTGTTTGTGATTTTCTAGAGTTGATGTCAAATTATTAATAGTTAGCCCCTGTTCCAGGGGTCCATCATGACCATCAGCATATTTACCAATAGATGTCTGATTAGAGGCCTTGTCTTCCCCAACTGATGTTAACAAACTGTCCATTCCCCTGGACATAGAGAACTTACTCTTTCTCTGGTTACGATGCATATGAGAAGCTTTTCCTGCACTTCTTACAGTATTAGTGGAGCTTTTCTCACTGTTATGATAGTAATTCTTAAAGCCAAAAGCAACCACTTGAGGAAATATGCAACAGAATATCAGAAACATTAAGGAAGTGGCAAGGAGGACTGCTGCAGAGAATTTCTTCAACTGCATCCAGAATACTGATTTTTTACAGAGATTGAACATGTACAAAGGAAGACTTGCCTTTATGGGTATCACAAGAATTCCACTAGTCAAGGCCAGTTCAAGATCTCCGTGCACCATAGCTGCAGAAAAATCAGACTGGTATGAGATCAGAAGCTTTATTGACTCCCCTGGTTCAAGAGAAAAACCTTTACAAGTGTGAACCATAAACCCATCCAACCCACACTCAGACCCAGAAACTTCAATACTTTTCACCTCAAGTGGCAAGTCTCCCATATTCTTGGCATACAGCTCTTTAGATGAGGGCACAGAACAAGCACAAGCAGTCTCTTTCATGTTAAATAGCCCATCTGGAGGAGAAATATTCAGGGGCATCGGCAAGTTAAGGTTAAATTCTATGCTCTGAACAGGCTCTGAACCATCAAGCAGGACTAGAGAGAGTAACCCTCCAAACCCTATCAAAGATAACCACTCTACACCAGAAAGATTGTTTCTTATCAGGGCTGAACTTCTCCACCCACAACGATTTGAAGGATGAAAGAATATTGGTCCAAAAGATGCTTTGCCATAAGGATGAACATAAGCTTCTGTTAGTGCACTCTCTGCCATTGAGAACCCATACCTGGCAGGAGCAGCCAATTCATCATGGACAAAAATTCTCGATGAAGGGGGATCCATAGAACCATCTGTGCCCCTGCACTCATCAATAATCTCTCCTGAGTTAAGAATGAGCTGCATTACAACTGGTTGTTCACTAGGATTCTTTACAGTGATCCACCTAGAGTGATGAGTTCCAACCTGAACCATTGGGAACAACACCTCATGATCATCAAGCACAGACATGCCACTCATGGTACCTTGAGATTTCCAATTGCCCAGTACAAATTCATCTGCTTCTGCTGTCTCTATCGCCTATAAGTTCACAGAGACATCTTAGTCAGCCAGAATGTATAGCATCGAAATGAAGAAAAAAGGAAAAGCAACTAATATGCAGAGAGAAATCCCTTGGTTGCATGCCCTTGGGGACCTGCCTCACATGAAGGGCCAGATGCTCTAGGATGTGTATGCATGTGTGCATTCACAGACAGACATTCAGTTTCAGACACAAGCACAAGAACATGCTGTGAGCGTGTCTGGAGCAAGGAAGAAATAATCCATTCTACATCCCAACAACCATAAAATCAACAGAGCTTTCCTTCAAGAGTAGGAAATTAAAATGTCATTTCTATTTGATTCCTCCTTATACTTCCACCTATCACCATCACTTCTCACAAATAATTGGGGAATGAAATTAACAAGTGAAATTACCAAATCCTGAATAACACTGCTAAATTATATCAAACATAAAATTTAACGATTTGGTAAATATGTGAGGCATACATATAATCCAGCTTTACAAAATCTAGTAAGGCCATACATGTAATAGCCCAGAAGTTTCACTGATTGCCTACATGATTTGATTATAGAACACTAAGCAAGCAATTTGCACAAGTTGAAGCCCCATCCAATTTAGACTGCAGTTGAAGTTTTTGAATCAAGCAAAGGAGAACAGGTCACTGCTAATATATCATTACTAGCTGTTCCTTCACAAGCTAATGCCATGCATGTAATTTTTGTTTTTAACACATTAGTTAGCTGCTTATGCATAAATCACAGGCTACAGTGACCACTGTTTCCATCACAAGAAAATCACAAGAATCAAGGCTTATAACAGATTAAATAGACAATCTGAAGAGAACAATGCACTGATACAAAGCCATATGAAAGATGAAGAAGACCACAGATTAGAAATGATAAGTCAGAATCAGCGAACCTTTATCTCTAACAGCGACAGCTTGCCGCTGCACAATGACCCTGTCCTTCTATTGCCAGTTTCAGTCCTTTCACCAGATTTGGCATCTTCGGAGTGATGGTCATATCCAATGAATGAATCCTTCTGATGTCTCAAACAAATATGGACTATATCCTGACAAGGAATTTCAATTTGAGGACTCCTCGAGTCATTTGTCAGTACCACTAATTTGCAGTCTTTGTTCATATTTGACATTTCAGATGTAGAATCATGTAATTGAACAAGTAGATGCGTACATGTAATTGTAGCAACTTGTGTGACAGTGCCAGGGAAAAGTAGCAAGCCTTCAATGTACTTGATCTGGAAAGCCTTCACTGCTGCAACTTCCCTAACATTGACAACATTCAACACATGAGGAGCTTCATTTCTCAATGAGATAGCAACAACAACGGTGCTGCCAACATCATATGGAACCAGAGTTTCAAGAGAAACTGAAACTAAACCGGCAAAGCCACTGTAAGCTACTTTTCCATCCCATTCAAGCTCGAGAGGAACCATTACAGTATCGGTCTTGTCCTGAGAGGACCTCAGCAACTGCATACAAAAAGCACCATAAACATTTCCTTCAGATTCAAATGAGAAGTCCATCTCCATGATGGTTCCACTGCTGTGAGGAAGGATCTCCCAACTTTCTTGGGGCTTCATAGCCATCAATGGAAAACCCATTTGAGCATTCCTAACAACCAACCAATCCTTGACTCCCAACAGGCTGAGCTCTTCAGGACCTCCCAAAATTTCCAAACTGCAGGTTGCTTCAGTGTTATGCAAAATATTCCCTTGAGAAACTGATATCCATGCACTTACTTCCTTCACATAGAGGGTTTCATCGAAAGGATTAAATAAAGAAAAAGTCTTCCTCAACTGTCCACTAGAAGGAACATCAAGGCTGAATAAAGGACTAATATTGTAAGGCGACTCAACCGCATAACCCTTGACCTGGACCAGGAATCCACCAGAGCTTGTCTTCAAGATCAAATGAGCTGAGGAAAAGCCCAACCATCTAGGCAAAAACACAAAACAAATTGAAGCTACTTCGCCTGGTCCTAACAAAACCTCACTAAAATTGCAGGCATAGAACTGTGTATTGGTACTAAATGGTTCAAAGAGATGTAAAATGCTCTCATTACAGGTATTTGCCACTGTTAAGAATGCTACTGAGGGATAATATAAATGCCTCTGCCCCCAGTCAACTACAGGAGGGCTGATTTCTACATGGGGAGGAGAAACATCTAAAGCACTATAGTTCATCATCTCAGACTTTTTCCTCAGCCTGGCACTTGTGCTCTTCTGAGATGGTAAAGGACCTTTACACGAAGAAGGGTCACATTGGTCAGCTCTACTGGTTTGAGTGGATGATAACTCATCAACACCTTCCCTAGAGTTCATAGAACAGGAAACAGCCAGGCCATTTGATAACTGGAACATGCCATGCTCCAATGACCAGTTCTTGTTCTCTAACCACCTGCTACCCTGAGTTGATTCTACAGATAACGAACCATCAGACTGACTCCTAGAAACTTCTAAAGCAGCTACTTTAAGCTTGTGTTCTTTAGGCGAAAAACCAGGCAATGTTGAAAGAAAGCAGAACAAATGAGAATTGGTACAAATATTCTCAAAATTTAAGTGGGTCATAGAACTTCCAGCTGCATAGCCCAAACTAGTATCACCAATGCTAAAATCTTGAAATCCAACACTACCATCATCCCCATAGGACTCACAAGAATCATCTTCCATGGAATTCTGCATTCCATTCGTCAAGCACGGTCCGCACATAGCAAAGCAGAAAAGGGCACACGACAGAACCAGAATAATATGGAATGCTTTGACCTGGTGAACCAATCCCCTGAAATCAACCACCAAATCAAATGTCATTAGCAATTCAATAAATAACTGTAAATCAGTAATTTCAAACTAAAAAACATTAAGAAAAAAGGAAATGAAAGTAAGAGAGCACTAAAACAACAAAAATACAAAACTCAATTTGTTCATACTATTACAAAACATATATATCAAGAAGAAGAAAAAAACCCATATTTATTACACCAACTCATAATTTTCAAATGAAACATTAATCCAACTAAAAAAAATGCACCATAAATAAAGATGATAGTCGATATCTAACACAAATTTGGAAGCTACTCTTATCCCAGTAAATATTCAACCAAAAATTGATAGTAATAACCTCATAGCAGCTATTACTACTAAAACAGGCTTAAAAATCTATTCTATTATATTCTCTATAAGTTACTTACAAAAACACAATCACCAAATACTTTAATCTTTATACCTCAAAGCCACAAACTTTGCAGCCCAGTAACACTGAAAAGGAAACTTTTTTTAGAACAAATAGGAAAAAAAAAAAAAATAGTAGAGATACTGAAAACAGAAACGTAAAAAAAGCAATCAGCTTACAAAAAACGGCAATAAAATGTTTTAAAAAATATATAAAAATAAAAAGAGAAAAGGCAACAATAGAAATAGAAAAATAATGCGATGATAACCAAAAACTGGTAATTGTAAACATTAAAACAAAAAAAAAAGGGAAAGAGAGTAGGAGATAGAGTTACGGGAGGTGGAACATGAAGAGCTTGTGCTTATGTTGTTGGGGAGATATGATTGTTAAGCTGTGGATGTCGTCCATGTCTGTGAGGGGAAAGGAATCATCTGCTGATTTTCTCTTTCTTTTGAGGGTGTGATTTTCAGAGAGAAAAATAATTGATTGTTTGAGCATTTTTAAGAAGACTGAGGTAGAGGTATGTGCTTGTTTGGACGTTAAAAAAAACTGTTTTTGAGAATTATTTAAAAAAAAAAGGTTTTAAATTGTTTTTTCTGTGATTTTAAATTAATATTATAAATAAATTTAAAAAAAATATATTTTAATAAATTTTAAGTGAAAATAACCAAATTATTTTTGTGTTTTAAAAAATTATTTTTGTTATTTTAAATTATTTTTTATATTTTAAAATCATTTTAATGTTTTAATATCAAAAATAAATTTAAAAAAATAAAAATATATATTATTTTAATATATTTTTAAATAAAAAATAATTAATATCAAATGACTCTAGCAGCATAATATAAATATAAAATTAAAAAAATTATTTAATATAGTTAACGAGGGAATGGCTTTCAAAACCAAACCTGCCTCAATAGAGACAGAGAGACTGGACAGAAGTCATTTTAGAAATGCAATCCAACTGTGTCGTTTTGTTGAAATTGAAAAATTAAAAAGAAATTGACATTAGAAAATGGGATTTTTAAAGGATAATTAAAAATGTGTATTGCTTATATTGCACGTTCTTAAGTTTGCGAAGAGAGAGGATGGTATTTCTAGGGGTTATTATTTTTTATTTGGTTTGGTTTTTATCAAAAAAATAATCAAATTGATTTTAAAAAAAATAAAACCGGTTCAAACCGACTGGTTTTGGTTTGGTTTTTTATGAAAAAACCGGTTCAAACTGGTTTGGCTCGGTTTTTTTCGGGTTTGGCTCAGTTTTTCCGATTTTTTTCAGTTTGGTTTTTTCGGTTTCAGGTTTATAAACCGAACCGGTTGGCTTTTTTAAAATTATAATTGGTTTTTTTTCACAGTTCGGTTTTTTCAATTATTTTTTTCTGATTTTCTCGGTTTAATCAGTTTTCGGTTTTTTTAATTACCCCTAGGTATTCCAGTTCACCTAGCTTCCCTAGCAAGGTAGAGCTGTCTAGTTCTTTGGGTTTATTTAATATTATGATTATGATTGTTTTTTAAAATATTTTTTATTTAAAAATATATTAAAATTATTTTTTATATTAGTGAATTAAAATAATTTAAAAATATTAAAAAAATATTAATTTAAAATAAAAAAATTAAATTATTTTTAAAATATAAAAACAAACCAGAGAATATAGATAACCCAATCAAATGGGAACTCAACTCATGGCTGGAAACAATCTTTGTGGTTTTTTCTATCCGGCAGGAATAATAAGAATCAAAGTCCAGGGTGGTTGGTGAGCCTACAGATAGGAGACTATCTAGCTTGGTTTGGAGAGCACTTTTGAATATTCATTATAAAATATTTTTTATTACTAATATTCATGTAAAATATTTAACAGAAAACAAATATAAAAAAAATATTTTCTTATAAAATATTATATACACAACTAATGAACCCTAAAATGTAATTAATTTTTTTTAAAAAAAATACATACTTAAAGAAGCGAGAGGATGGTAATTTAAGGGATAAAAAGCAATAGCTTTGCAGGAAAAATAGTTTGTATTTGATATTATAGTAGTTTTTATAGTTATGATTTAAAAAAATATATAAATTATATATTTTTTATAATCAAGATTTCAAGATAAAATTTTTAATTAAATTTATATAAATTTATTACATATATTAATTAACTAAAATCTTGATTATAAAAAATATATAATTTATATATTTTTTTAAATCATAACTAAAATCTTTTAAAACCATAAGTCAAAGCAAAACATGCTTTTTATGCGCAACTCACCACACTACCCCTACTGGACTCGGGGGTTGTTGGCGGTTTGCTAATTTCATGTTTGAAACTAGAAGAGGACAGTGCTCGGTTATTCTAGCATTATTAATGATAGGCAGAAGTCGCTGTCTCTCTTGGAGAATTGGCTAAAATGTATCTATGATGTGTTAATTGAGCCGCCAACCTCTGATATAAGATATTCTCACTTTAATATTGAGAGGTATAGTTTAACTAACTATATTTGTTTTATTGAAAAATAGTTTCTGAAAAATTATTTTTTAGATTTTTTTGTGTTTATTTGTTATTAAAAAAGTTGTTTAACAAAAAACACTTTCCGGTCAAAGAAAAATTTAACTTGATTTTCAGGAAAGTGTTTTCCTTTTATTTTGGACGGAAAACACTTTCCGAAAGTTGTGAAAAATTTAAAAATGTCATATTATTTACTGATTATATTAAATTTGATCCTCAAATTTTTTATTATTATATATATTTTGTTTTGAATATTTGTTTTTCAATTTCATCCCTTAGAATTTAACTAACTGTATTTGCTTTCCCCTCATTATTTTTTAATTGAAATTTTTTATCTATCAAATTTAGTCCTTATTCTTTTGATTGTTACTTATTTTATTTGAAATAATTTATTAAATGTTAATTATTATTATTTTAATTTCTTCATCTTTTAATTTTTTTATTTTTTAGATTTGATTTTTATTATTTTGATTATTATTTATTTTATTTGAGATAATTTATGAAATTATATTTTTTTTCAATTTCATTCTCATTCAACTTTTTAATTTGCAAGATTTGTTCCTTATTATTTTAATAAACTTGAAAAAAATAAAACATTAATAAGTTATTTTCCAACTCATTTTCCATGACATAACCAAACACTAGAAAGTGTTTTCCAACTTATTTTCCATTACACTACCAAACATTAGAAAATAATTCACTTTTCCGGAATTCACTTTTCAAAAGGAAACTACTTTCCAGCAAACAAACGGGGTCTAAATTTATTTTTTAAATATTATCAGTTCAAGTTCCACAAACCTTATAATTACTGAAAGCTTATATAATTGTTAACTTCAAAGCCTCGAGGATTAATCGAGGTGTGCGTAAACTGACTCGAACACTCACGGTTACCAAAAAAAAAAAGATACTTTCTCATTTGGAGTGTTGGAGAATATAGTAGTTATTGTTTTTTAAAATGTTTTTTATTTGAAATGTATTAAAATAATATTTTTTATTTTAAAAAAATTATTTTTAATATCAACATATTAAAACGATTGGAAAACACTAAAAAGATTTAATTTAAAGTAAAGAAAAAAATAAAAAAATTCAATTTCTTTTAAAAACACTGTAAAAACAAACGGAGTCAAAATCAAATTAGCTTGCATTTCTATTTCTTTTCTCTTACTAAGAAATGTCAATCTACGTAACTTTATTAGACAAGGGAAAAGAAAAATAATTTTTTTTATTAACATGAGTGTCTGAGCTAGCTTGCATGCACCTCGACTAATTTCACGGGCCTTGAAGATAATGACTATATAAGCCTTCAGTAGCCCTAAAATGACTCAAACTCGTGATTACTGAAAAGCAAACTCAAGATCTAATAAGTTAAGTTACTTCTCATGATTAAAAAATAATAATCTTAGTTGTATAAGAGGTTTTTTTTTAGGCTCATTTATCTTCTATGCACAAACAAATTATGCAATAATAGTATAATGGTAGCAGGACTGTTGCAGATAATCTTCTACACCCATTTAAGATGATTTGTAGAGATCAAATTCGCATGCAATAGGGAGTAGGGAGACATTATCATTGCTCAATTGTTTGTTTTTGTCTTGATTTTATTGTGATTGCTACGAACGATTCCTTTGGGTTTTTTTCTAGCGACAAGCGTATAGAATCCTAAGGTTTTTTCCTTTATCAGAAATAGACCCCTTAGTTTTATCATCTAGCATCGTCCACGAGTTATAAAATACCAAGTGGGAAAAAAAAAGAAAAAACTATGTTCATTTTGTTTATCATTATTAGGGGTGATTATTTTTTATTGTGTTTGGTTTTTATTTAAAAAAAATAACCAAACTAAATTTTTTTTAAAAAAAAAAACTGAAACCGGTTCAAACCGACCGGTTTCTGTTTGGTTCGGTTTTTTAGGACAAAAACCGGTTCAAACCGGTTTGGCTCGATTTTTTCTGGTTTGGCTCGGTTTTTCCGGTTTGGCTCGGTTTTTTTCCGGTTTTTTTCAGTTTGGGTTCGGTTCGGTTTTTTTGGTTTTAGACTTATAAAACAGAAACCAAAACAGAAACGAACTGGTCGGTTTTTTCAAAATTTTAATCGGTTTTTTTTCACGATTTGATTTTTTTTATTTTTTTTTCTAATTTTCTCGTTTTTTTAGTTTTTTTCCCACCTCTAATCACTATATATATATACAGCCTTAAGGTGCAGAGAATTGGACACAAATAGAAGGTCATATTGAACACAAGGACATGGCTTTTGGTAACACATAATGAATAACTGGTCATGGACATATTTCATATTGACACAAGTTGTTCATTATAATACAAGCGAAAATTAATTAAAAAAAACTAAAATATATATGTCTTTTATTGTGCCACAAGACATAGATGCAAGGTGGATTGCTACAAGGCAATACATTGTGGTAATTGTTTTTTTTTTTTGTCATTGAAAAAATTATACAATACATGATCATTGAATTTTTTTTTTTAATTTCTTCTTCTAATATTATAGTAGCATGATTGTTTTTAAGATTTTATATACTTTAAAGTATTCGAGGTGTTAATAAATATTTCAATATTAAATTAAAGTTTTATATTACAAAATAAAATTTTAGGTTATATTTCCAAAAAAAAAACTAAAACAGCAAGGATTAAAATTAACAAAAAAAGAAAAACACTTCCATTTTTATTATTTAAAGGGTGCAAATAAACTTTAGTTTGTCCCCTAAAGTTTTTTATTTTTTTAAAAAAATTATTCCATGTTTTTTGTTTTTATATTGTGGCCTTAAACTTTATTTTTATTATATTTTAATCATTGAATGTTAAATAATGAGAGATAGAAAGTCATTGAAAAAGACAAAGAAGAAAGAAAGTGTTTGATTTACAACTTTACAATAACTAAAAAGTTCCATCCTTGTGTTAATTAGCTTGTTTTAACTTTTAAGAGCTCCGCGTAATAAAAATAGTTTTGTCCTTCAAATATGCCATAAAAAGTAGAACGAGGCCATTAATTTTGTTTTTAATTTAGCTTGATTTATTATTTTTAAGCTGAGTAATTGGTGTTTTAAGGTTGAAAACGGTTTTATAGAGTTTTCTAGTATATTTTTGAGGTGTTTTTAAGTTAACAAGTTGAGACCCATGTTTTTTAAAGTAAAAAATTGAAAGATGTGATTTTTTTAAAAAAGAAATTGTTTGATATTATTATTAAACCCAACGCAATGAGGTAATCTTGAAACCTCCCAACCCGACTCATTACCTAAACTAAATTTAAAATTAATACGCATGAAAGTTGTTCATATGTGACCCAATCGACTTGGTAAATTAAAAAAAAACCCAAATGGCCGGTGAAACCATTACTTGGCTTTATAAAGGATTTCAAGATGATATATTTTTTTTTTAATATTGAGACAATAATATATTAGATTGATCTAAACTTCACGACTTAACTTTCTAAACTCATAACCTAAATTATAGACTCCACTTATTTTAAAAACATTGTTTTCTTAGACTAATTTTATTTAATGATATGATAACAAAAATTGATACTTGTAAAATTGAATATCAACCAAATATAAAAATGTTTATTTAAACCTGTAATAATCTTATAAAAAATAAATCAAATAAATTATGATAACCAATTTAAAATTAACAAAATAAAAATAGTATTGGAAGAAAAAAAATAAAAGTGTATTTAATAAAAACAATAAAAAACAAATAGGTAAAAAAGAGCCACTTCATTGGTTAATGTTTACATTTCATATAAACAACGAAGAAAACGGGGAAATTTCGACTTTTTTTTTCCCATGTATAGTAGTTAATCAATGGATAAGTCTAGGCCTCTCCCACTTTAAAATATTTTTTATTTAAAAATATATTAAAAATATATTTTTTATTTTTTAAAATTTATTTTTGATATAATATATAAAAAAATCTAAAAATAAAATAAAAAATACTAGCCTATTTGGGAGTGTGATTGTAGTTACTTTTCAAAGTGTTTTTCATATTAAAATAATATTTTTTTATTTTAAAAAAAATATTTTTAATATCATCGAATTAAATTAATTTAATAATATCAAAATAATATTAATTTAAAAAAATAAAAAATTTTAACTTTTTAAAACACAAAATGCCAAATTAGACACTAAAAGTTAAAATGCACGTGAATCATACTTATGCTTTTAAAAAAATCATCTTGATTAACAACATTAAGAAAAAAGCTTCTTAATTTGGGAAGTGGCCATCATTCGCGCCGTCTATTTGGGAAGTGGCCATCATTCACCGTTGGATTTTAAAACTTATCTGTCGCATACTGATACCCGATTCCTTGGCAGGACAGGTGGCGGACCCTCGTAATATTGTCCATGTAAATCAATCAATCAATCAACCCTTTGGACACAGGGTGTGACCTTACGAAAGAGCTTGGATTAACAAACAACTAGGAGAGACGCCACCCCACTTTAGGGACTTGTTGAACGAAAGTTGACCTCTAGGAAATAGTTTGTTTTCTCCCGCTGCAATTTTATTCGAAATTGATGGATGACTACTCAACTTGAAAGGAAAATATTTATTTATTTATTTAGATTTGAGTAATACTTGAAATTAAAAAAGTATGATCAAGTATATTACCCTGCCTAACTTGAAACTCTTAAAAAAAAAAACCGATTTGAGTTACATAAATAACTTAAAATTTCACATTATATATACATTACAGGAAAATAACGTTTTCTTGTAAAAATAATATAATTATAATTTTTATCAATTGTTTTTACGATAGCGGTGATAAAATTGGGATTTGTGGTTTTTTTTTAAAACAAGTTTTTTTATATTTTTTCTTTCTTTATACTTCTATTTTTATCATTTTACATTTGGCCTACTTGCTATTTTTCTTATCTTTAATTTTTTTGTAATATTATTTTAGTTTTTTCTTTTTTTTCTTTACATATTTTTTTTGAAAAAAAATATTATTTTCTATTTCTCACACTTTAAATATTTATCACTTTACACTTGACCTATTTATACTTTTTTTTTGTTCTTATCTTTATTCTTTTGTATTTTTTATTTTTTTTTTTTACACATTTTAAAAAAAAAACTATTATACAAAAACTAAGGAAATAGTGTTTCAATGTAGCAATTGCAACATTATTCCATTCTTCTACTACGTTAAAAATTAGCTTGAGATCTTACATGTTTTTATTAACGCATATGATCTTTACCATGTTTTATTATATGTAAGCATCAACTTTTTCATTCACTGTTATATTTTTTACTCGATGTCAAAAAACACACTGATAACACCTACACATTAATTCTTTTGCGTTAAAAAAATTATTCAACCTGCAGCGAGACAAGTTAACACTTTATTTTTTGCATTTATTGACACAAATGACTCTTGATGTATTTAATTAAATGCATGCATAAGATTTTTTTTATTTATAATTATTAAAAAAAACACATTTGAAAAACTTGCATATTTTTTTTCAAAAACAATTATCTGATCTGCAGTGAAGCGCGAGTCAAATAACTAGTTTGTACTACGCATATGTATAAATAGAATTTTTTTTTTTTTACAATAGACACTCTTTGCCTCTCTAGCCGCCTTTTCTTATTCTTTTCTCTTAGCTTTTTTTTTTGTATATATCAAACCTTTCTTCTTCTTCTTTTCTTTTAGTTTTTCCTTTTCTTTTTTGTACAAATTAAACAATTAATAAAGGTTGCATTTTGGGTTTTCTTGTTCTCTATTGTTTTGCTAGGATATCAGTGTTTCTTATAAGGGAAGAGGCTTGAATGAGTTTAGGGCTGATTTTTATTAAGTTTCGAGTTGGTTTTGGCTTAGTTTTCATCTAGATTTGGAAGGATTTCAAGCTGTGATTTTGGCAAAGAGGCTATTAGATCAATTTGTGGTTGTTTTGGGGTTGCTGCTAGGTTGATATGTGATGATTGTGGTTTAGGGCTGATGGATTTTTTGTGTTGAAGCTGTGGATGAAAGGGGTTGTGCTAATGTTAAGAAGAGATGGATGAAAAGGGCTGATTTTTGTTGTTTTTTTTCGTGGTGAAGTTGTGGCCGAGAGGGGCTATGCTAGTGTTGGGAAGAGATGGAAGTAGGGGTTGATTTTTGTTGAGTTTTTTGGTGGATTAGGTGGCAGGTAGGTATCCTTATTATTGTGTTTTTCCTGATTGACTTTAAGATAAAACCTTTCTTTTTTGCATAAATATATTAAAAGAAAAGAAAATGAAACACACAAATAAACAATGACCAATGATAAAGTAGTTTGTGAGTCTGACGAGATGCCAGACCAAACCTCTTTAGGCTTGGCTATATGCAGGCCTAAACATCTATGGGTCTGGCAAGATGCCACACCCAACCCTCTTGGGCTTGGCTATGTGCTAGACTCAAGATGCTAGGATCAACCCCTTTTTTGAGCCAATGATTCCTCTAGTTATGAGCACCCTATGTGGGAATCTAGGGTCATCTTCCAACACCCTAGATATGTAAAAAGTCCTTTAAAGGTTGTTCATATGTCAATTAGTATTAATGTTGATTATAAGAGAGGATCCCATCAACATTAACATCATATATAGATTGATGTAGAATTGTCTTCTACAAGCACGTGATACTCCTATCAAATTAATGCTATATAAGGAGACATTTACAATCAATATTAATATTGATCGTAAGAGTCTTCCTTCTATTTAAATATAAAAAAGAAAAAGACCTACGATCCCTGAAGGAAGACAAAGGAATATTAAATGTTATAAATACTCTCTAAACAACCTAGAAAAGAGGTTCACAATCTTCACTCTCTTATAACTTATTCTCATATTTATTATACATAATCTAAGAACATACATTCTTGTTCTTAGAACTTAATATTCATTTACTGTAACTCCTCATAATAAAGTCATTGACTTAATTATTGAAGGGTTCTAAAATCCCTCAAAAAAAATTGTTTTATAGGAAATCCAGTCTCGGTCATTAACCCTTGGAATTCTCAGTTATAGAGAATAAAAAATTGACATGAACACATGATCATTCATTATCCAAACATGATGAAAAGTAATTCCTTTATATTATGGGTTTTTGGAGCATCATCAATTGGCACCATCTGTGGAAAATGTTCAAAAGGCCATCCATTGTTTTCTTCTAAAATGAGCTTTTGAAATTTCCAAACTGCCATAAATGACTGATGATCAAGAAACTCTTGGGATGAGGAATGTTATGGACCTCCCTGCAGCAGTTAGCACATTTACCCTACACGCTTTCCTAGATATTCAATGATTTATTAACCAGATACAAGCCCTCACTTAAGTCGTTCTAGCATCTTAAGAGCAACATCGAACTCCTCTTTCTCAACAGGCCCTAGCTAGGGAGACACCTCTTCAGAAGACAGCTCCTTCGGTTCTAACCTCACAACAATAGAAGTCTCCTCTTGCTAAAAGACAACTGTCTTATCTAGAAGAGGTGGGGTAGAACAATGTAAAGATCTTTTCACCTGAACAACTCACCAGCCCATTGAAGGGACACCCCCATCAAGACGATGCCTTCTCAAGAAGCCATCACTCCAAACATGACCCCTTAGGCCACTGTAGGAGAGAAGCTAGTCTTCGATCTCATCACTCCACGTTAGGATCTTCTAACTCCTTTAAACCATCTAAATGAAAGGAAAAAAGAAGTATGACTGTAAGGTTCTTTCAAGAAAAGACATATAGCCACCGAGGGCTAAAAAGGTTTCCTTTATCCAAACAGGTATTGTACACTCATGTCCCTAATGAGTACATCTTCATAAAGATGACCCTGGATAATTTTGATGAATTGACAGATCCATGAGAGCAGGTCCAAAACCTTTGTAACAACTATAATTGATTATCTAAGACAACGATGCCATATGTAAAATCCTATTAACAACCTTTAGGGGGTCGGCTAGAGCATGGTACAACAACCCAATGCTAGGCTCTATTATAGGTTTTATAGACCTGTGTACGAAACTCGTATCATAGTTCAACACCAACATCCCTGCTAAAAAGAGTTCCACATAACTCTTTTGCATGACCTAAACAACAGGAGAACTCACTCAAACTTATTTAAAAAGGTTCAACAAAGAAATGTTAAAGGTGAAGGAATTGATTGAGCCTGTAGTCTTAGAAGCCCTAATAAGTAGAGTAAGAGAGCATTCCTTATAGAGAGACTTGTACACCCTTCTTGACAAGAGCCTGATAAGGGTAAAACAAGTAATGAAGAACCATATCCATATAGAGAAAGCTAGTGTTCTGCAGCATGGTCCCTTCATTCTTACAAAAAAGCTCAAGATGAAAAGACCTCCAGGAGGAGCCACTCACATTTAATAGGGAGAATACCTCGAAGCTAAACCAGAAGAGGTAAGTAAAGGAACAAGATCGTTACCTTAAAAAGAGGTATAATCTCTCTTTGAATGCCACTATAACCAAAGTTTTCACTACCATTAAAGGGAGCAATTACATATAGCGTCCACCCCTATATTGTCCCTTCCAATACTTGCACCACTATAAAATTTTGTCTTTTCCACAAAGATAGAGGGCATAACGCTGAGAATTGCATCACTCTAAGAAAAAGAGATTGAAAGATTGATAGCCAAAGGATACTTGAAGTAGTTTGTCAAAAGAAATGCTCATGGAAACCATAATAAAAAAGATCATAGTAGACCCAACCAAACTCTCTAGAGATCAATGTGCTCTTAAGAGGCACCTCAATAGGCAGGGACACCACCAATAACAAGAGAAAATATGGAAAGCAAGTCCTCACTACGGCTCGACAACAAAGTCCATGGCATAAGCCTATCATTTTCACTCCGAAAGATGAAGAAAAGGTGACCTACCCCCAGAAAGATGCCTTTATCATCTACATGGTCCTAACCAACTACAGGGTCCACAGGGAGTTAGTGGACGTCGAAAACTTTATCAACATCCTCTCTAGAGATGTGATGACTCAAATAAGGATAGATCCCTCAAGGTAACCCTAGTGAAAACTCCATTTATTGGTATTGAGGGTTAGGGGTGCCCTCGATCTACCGGTTATAATTGGCACACACCTTAGGTTTATCTCTCTCCAGCAGCCTTTTATGGTGATAAACATGGCCTTAACATACAATACCATAACCGAGAGACCTTTTTTCTACCATATCAATGCCTTCATTATCACGCGGTACTTAGTCTTGAAGTTCCTAACCCGAGAAGAAATGGTCACAGTGAGGGGAAACCAAGGAACCTTTGGGCATCAAATGTTATCATGCCTGAAGGGCAAGAAGACTCTAGTTACAAATACTCTCTAAACAACCCAGAAAAGAGGTTCACAATCTTCACTCTCTTACAACTTATTCTCTTTGAAAACTTTAATAATGTCTGGTAAGGGGTTCTAAACCTACTCTAGCAATTTCATGCAATTCTAATAACATCTGAAGTAGAAATCATGAATTTTAGGTTAGGGTTTATAGAAAAGTTTTGGGGGAATGTAAATTGACTATGAATTAATCAAATTTATTTAGATTAGGTTGTGATGGGTGTTAAAATTATTGGAATTAATGAAGAAAAACATAGGGTCCTTAAGAACCAAAGTGGTCGGCCAAAGAGGAAAGTTAGGCTCATGATGTATAATTGCATATAATTGAGTGAAATTGTTGTGAACCAATGTATTTTATATGGGGAAATGATTTTTGAAAGAATTTAATTATAATTTGAATTTTTGATTGAAATGTTATAGCGTTGTTGGAGATTTTGTTAACATGAATGTTGTATAAATTGATTTTAGATGCTTGAATAAAATATAAATAAGCACGAAGGGTTTTAGAGAATTGAAATTAATGATATTGAAATATATATATATAAAAAATGCTTGTTGTAAAAGATAAAAACATGTAGGATATTTCAATGATTATAAAAATTCATGGATGAAACACGTGACGACTTCATCCCTTGATTTTTAGGGAAATTTTAGGCATGAAAATGATGAAATTTGAAATTCACCTCTATATGGAAGTTATAACTAGGGATGTTAAATTTCCAACAAAATTGATCTTGCATAAATTAGAGTTATAAAACTCTAAATATAGAATAAAAATCGAAGATAGGTGTAAACCGAGAGCAGTAGGACAAATTCCATATGTTGTTGTAATTAATGATTTTAGATGTCTAGGTGGCCGAACTAAGATTAGAGTTTTCATCAAAGTTATAGAAAAATATTTTAGCTTTCCAAAAAAAATACACTATGCATAAAAATGAGTTCTAGAACTCTGATTATAATTAAAACATTGAACAATATTCAGAGTTGATTATGACGAACCATCTAAAATTAGTTAGTTTTCAACCCATATTTGGAATTACTCTTGATTTAAAATTCTGAATTTTTTTGATGTAATGGGAATGAAAAAAGAGTGTAAGAAATGGTTGCATTTGCAAGATTTTGTGGGATTTTCTTTGTTAATAGAATCAGGAAAATATTGAGTTGGATGAAAAATTTAATTTGATATGAACTAAACAAAAGATGACAGTTTTGATTGAATAAGTCAAGTTGATTGACATTGGCTAGTCAAGGAATGACAATGTCATCAGCAAAAAAAGGATTGATACCATCTGCATAAGGCAATCAACCCACAACCTTCCAAGGACACGATATATCGAGTCTCCCTAATATGATTGCACAATTTACCTTAGAAATGATTAATTTTCTCCCTATTGTGATTGTAAAAATTACCTTGAAGGGACATACGTGATCTCTATGGTGCTTTCATACAAAATCCAAGTATGAGAATAAAAATGCCATCAACAAAAAGGGATCGATACCATCTCCATAGAGTAATTGCTCCACAACCTTCCAAGAATGGGATAAACCAAGTCTCCTTAGTGTGATTGCACAATTTGCCTTGGAAGAGATTAATTGTCTCTAGTGCAATTACATAAATTACTTCGGAGGGGACATATGTTAATTACCTCATAAGGGATATACGTTATCTCACTGGTGCTCCTGCATAACCTCCAATGATAGGAATGACAACATCAACAAAAAGAGATCAATACCATCTCCCTAAGACAATCGCCCCACAATCTTCCAAAGACGAGATAAATTAAATCTCCCTAGTGCAGTTGAATATTTACCTTGCAAGGGACCCTTTGCCTCTTTAGTGCACTTGCACACCTAACCTTAGGATGTATAAACTTGATCCCGTTTTGGCACAATTCCAAGGACATGAGATAAAATTGGCCCTCATCAACTATTCTACAAAACAACTTTCATCCCCACCAAAACATATCTGCATGCAACCCTTGGGATACTCCAATAGCCTGCTAGTCATACAAAGATATACTTGCAACCTAGGTATATCCTCGATTCCAAGAAGGGGGTAAATACCACCAAGGTTTGAGAAACTTTCAACTAAAAGGTGTCCATTCAATGTTGGACCCATAAAGGTATAACTAAAGAGGAGCATTGAACCCATAAGTGTTTAATTAAAAGGTGTCCGTTCAGCTAAAAGATAGATGTTGGGCTCAGAAAGGTGCGACTAAAGATGGGTGGTGGGCCCATACAATCTATCTCTACACAAGGGCTCCAGATCTATGCAAGTCAATATTAGAATGAAAGAAAATTTTATTAAGTAAAAATATATTACAACAACCAGCCTCGAGGGACTGGGGTACATAAAACACACATATATAGAAGCTCAAATGTCCAACCCAGGCTCCGCAGCCAAATACTTCCTTTGTTGAGTAACAACATCCCTAAAAGAAATACATCCTTAAAATTAGGCACAAAGACAAGATAAAAGGTCTTATTGAAGTCCACATGCATTCCCCTATAGCGGTTGAAAAAGTACAGGTTGGATATGGCCAAGAAAATTTTATCCCCAACCACCTTGGATAAGACTACTAACCCTCTAAAAGCTTCTTAAAACTCTCTAGAAGAACTCTTCAAGGCATCTAACCTCGCATGTAAGCTTTGGGCTTCCTCTTTGATAGTCTAAAGCTCAAAACATAAAGCATCTTTGAAGGCACACAACTTTAAGATAGTCTATCTCATGACACTAACTTCATGCAGAACCTTTTGAAGTTGATCCTCAGTAGAACCCAGACAAAGGATAACCCCTTGCATCTTTTTTTTTTAAAGAAAGATAGGCCACATTGAGATCCCTTAACTCAACCTTTATGACTGCTTTCTCCTTTTGAAGCCCGTGAAAGGCAGTTTGATCACCCCTATGATTGGTAATGATGTCCTATACTTAGTCTTTTTTGGCTAGCCAACGCCTTTTGAAATGGGCGTATATTATAAAAGTCTATGAAGAACATATATTAGAAAGAGTGGACACAAAAATTAGATAAGATGGAAAAGAAAAACTCCTTACATTGAAAGCCATTTAAGTAGTTAAGGCCAAATGATGGTTATAGCTCTCATTGAACATCTGAAGGATATCCGAAAGAATAATGAGGATCCTTTCCAATTGCCTCACCACTTTTAGACTTGTCTCATCAAGCCCAGATTTCCTACCAACAACGACCTCCATGGTCCGCCTCTCCTCCTTAGTAAAAGCAAGAAAACTAAAAGTAGCAAGATCAAGGGCAAGGTAGGGAATGATATCCCCAAACTCTTGGCCTTGATTAGAGAACTTAGTAGTTTTAACCTTCACAACTATAATAGAAGGTAAGGATAGAGGGACATACATCTTTACCGCTAAAGGCTGAGAATCCATACCCACAAGGGTAGAGGCTCGTCTCATTTTAAAGCAAGCTTCTGCACCTATTTTTATTTATAAGGGAGTCTGGTCAGCATGAGCCCTAATTAGAGAAGTACGACTTTTCCTAACCTTTATTTTGATAGGAAATTTGATTTTCATCATTGTCCCTTTAGAAACAAAGGCCTTAGAAACTAGGAGCTCATCCACAAGAATTAGGTCGTGTTCTGTTTCTTGTGCAGGAATTAAGAACATCTCATTTTATGATGACAAACTCCTTTATAATGATTTGATAGAGGTCTCTCTTCCTTCCTCGGTTGTTAACCTTACATAAAAATAAAGTCAGAGGTGATTTTTAGATGAACAAAGACAAAAGGAGAAAAAGTTATATACTTTGCAACAAGTTTGGGTATTTCCTTTTAGCCATCTTGTTGACTTCGTACTTTGTTGAGGTAGAAACCAACAACGTGAGAGCTTTCTCCTCGTTAGGACTCAAATGAGGCTTGTTGTTCACCTCACAAGAGGTATCTTTCAGTGGTGAGAACAACCATAGATTTGGTACATACCTTCTTAGTGGTTAAATATTCCGGTGTACCTCATGATTAGTCACCTCTCCCTCCATTTCTCTGGGTACACGAGCTTGCCCTTGAGAGCTTTTCCCATGGCTCTACCAAGCCTATTGATAAAAGTAAAGAACCACTAGATTTTATTACCGCCACCAGTACTCGCGACCAGTTGGTAACAAGCTCAGAAGAGGTTTATGATGGGCTCTATACCAACAAGCTTGAGACACTTGTCAAAGGATGTCAAAATCACTCACCCACTAAGGTGTAGTTGTCCTAGACCTAACTTATAATATCTAAAAACATTGCTAATAAACCCCTGAAGAGGAAAGGTGTGTCCTAATTCATACATGCACATGAGGCTGTATTTTCAAAGCTCCCATGAGTTGATGCTAGAGTCTCCTTACTAATTCTCTCTCTTTTTTAGAAGGCAACTAAGCCACATATGCCTTAGGTTACCGACCATTGATAAAAATCCACCTGTGCATGTATGACTTAGGACATACCTTTCCTTCAGTATTTTTATGGAGAAAGAGAACATTTTCGTTTCTTCTTCCTTCCTGTCACCTTAAAGGGCTAGATAGTGAGGTTTATGAGTGTAAAAATAGTGTTTTGAGAGAGAAGAACACATCCATGCTAGAAATTAAGAAAGATCAAAGAGAGGGAGGGTTCAATTAGAGAGAGAAAGAAGAGGAAAAGACATAAACTTTGAGAAATTTTTGATGGTTTGACTTTCAAAATATATTTTGTAACCACGTAAAGTGCTTGGAACCCCTTTGTATCAATTAAAACAAGAGTTTAGTGATTTTGATCAAAATTAAATTACAGTTCTTGAGAAGAAATTAGGAAAAAAAATGAATTTCCTAGAAATTGAGCTTCTTGGATCCTTGTAGAGTGTGTTTGGTATTGCGGTTGCTGTTGTGGTTATGATTTGAAAAAAGTTGTTTTATAAAAAATACTTTTAGTTGAGGTTGGTTTGAAAAAATAGGTGTTTGGTTAAAACTGTGGTTGAAATTGAGGTTGAAGAAAAAATAGTTTAATGTGTTTGGTTAAAAAAATGCTTTTCAAATTGAGGTTATAAAATAATTAAAAATATTTTTAATTTAAATATTGTAGATTTAACTACTATTATTACATCATGAAATAAATAATATTGATATCAAAATTTATTTATTATTCCATTAAACTGCATGCAATGTCATCACATACGAAATCTATCCAACAATGACTATATTTTTCATGGTTTCTTAAGCATGCAACAACAAAAACTGAATTTTTTGTTACGTTATCAAGCGATATCCTTCTAATTTAATGAATAAAACACAATTAAAATAAAAATAAAAACTGAATTTTTTTAACCGGGTCGGACCCGCAAGAACATAATTGGAATTGCGATCAAATTTCACAAATGCTACATCATCATGCGATATCCTTCTAATTTATATAGTGTTATTAAATAATATTAAATACTAGTTTTTCAAGTAAAACTCAATTTTTTTAAAAAAACTTTACAATTTCATATGGTCTAAAATTTATTCGACAAGAACTACAGTTTTCATGATTTTTTGAGCGTGCAATAAAATTAGGTAACATATTATCAGGAATAAAATTGAGATTACAAGATGTGAGTAAATTTAATTCACCTTAAACTAATTTTTTTTTTTATAAAAAAATTAGAAGTTCATGTTCACGTGAACAATGCGAGTGAAATAAATTAACTGCACTAGTTTTTCAAAAAAAAAAACAACTGTTCACGTGAACAATATCGACGCCTTGTTCACTTTAGTGAACAATGCAACAAAGTGGAGCCATGCTCCACCGTTAAGAGGAAATCACAACGAGAAGCAAGAAAATGCCGCTTCTCCAAACCTGTGGTGCAACAGTTAAAATTGGTGGGTCCCATCAATGAAAATCACTTTTTTCTCTATTACCAAACACTCAAATATGTGGTTGCGGGTGAACCTCACCCGCAACCACATTAGTAGGTTATTGTAAGAGCAAAATCACATAGAAATAACAAAGAAATTTAGATGGATAGTAAAGCCTAAGGGCAGGCTATAGAGAGACAAAAAAGGGGTTAGAAATATGGGATGACCCAAATACTAATGAGACTTTGCTAAAATTTTGAAAAGATCTTAATGGCTTAGAAATATGGATAGCTTTAGATTGATTCGATTGACCGATTGAACTACCAGATAAATTGGTTGATCGTTTACCAACCAATTAAAAAAATACATTGTTTTTAGATTTATTTTAAAGGAATTTGTACCCAAATATTGAGGATGTTACATTTGGTATCAAAACATGGTTTGTGATTTAATAGATTTATAAATGTGAGTGATGATAAAAATGATGGTAAAGAAAAGTCAATGTTAATGATAGCATGATGAGGATAATTATGAAGGTATTAAATGAGTTAATTAGGTTAAGTCAGCCTCGCCTAAATGGTCATTGATGTGGTTATTTTGTCCAGAATGATAATTGGAAATGATTACTAAAATTAGAGTGAATGATATGTAAGAACTAAAGAAAAATGATTTAGTTTGATTTCTAGATAATGATGTTTTGTGTAAATCATTTGAAAGAAATAATAATAATAATAATAATAATAATAATAATAATAATAATAATAATAATAATAATAGTTTGATGAATATAAACTACTTGAAATGAATGAGAAGTTTGAGTACTGTTAAATTATGTTAAATTCATCATGGTTATGTATAAAAGTTTAGAGAATTGGTAATACACATATGATTGAATGGCTACCAATTTGGTTTGTATGATAACATGATTTTAATATAAATAAATGCATATATATCATAAAAATTTATTGTGATTAAAAATGGTGGTAAATTGTGTATATAACAAGAGTTTTAGGTGTATGAATATGTGCTATTGTGACCGCCACCAACTGAATTATTTTGATGATTCAATATACATGAATCTATTATAACAAGAAAATTGCTCAATTATTACACAAAAGCATTACAACCAAGATTATAACCATTTATCATTATTTGACATGGTCAAGATATCATAATAGGTTTGACTAAAGGGGCTTTAGTTGGAATTTTTTAGAAGTTTTATTTTATTCACTGATATGTTGTTTCCAGGTTCTTTTGTATATGTCTTAATCAAGAGGGTTATGGAAATTTTTGACAAGAGAACATGGATTGATATATTTTTTGTGTTTTTTTTGTAATAGAAACTACAAGCGTACTAGATTACATGCCTACCATTTAATGCCAAGTATTAGCCTACAAATTATCAGCCAACGCGATAACAAGCCTACTAATAAACAAGTTTTAAAAATCTTGCAAACTTGATTCAATTGTAGAGAAATCATTGATGTTATTTTATCAATTAATTTATTTTAAAATAAAACTATTCCAAAGTTCCAATCAATTAAAGAATAGCATTGAAGATCTAAATAGCAAAGTCAAATATTATAACCCATAAATATAAACATACAATTTATTTAGCATCAACTCAAAAGAAAAAAAAAGAATTAAATAAAAAATAAAAAATTTAAGTAATTGTCATAACCCATTTTTGGGTCACTCCCAAATTTGTTTTTCTTTTCTTCAAAAAAAAAAAAAAAACCGCACGGTCTTTGTTTTGAACGGCCTCAGTGCAACTTCTTCTCCCCGCAAATGCAGAGACAGGGGAGAAGAAGATTTTTGAAATCTTTTTACCGCTCACCCTCTCCTTCTCTCTCCTCCCATTTGCCCACAAAACCCGGACACAAGCCATCCCCTTTACCCTGCCACCATTAATACAACCCATGTCCTGTAGCGGCTGCACAGGAGCCATCCCACACTACCATGCCCTGCACTTGGACAGGGTATGGTGAACCTCTCCCCCGGCTGCCTATAAATATAGGGGAAAAGAAGAATTGAGGGGTGGCAAAATTTTGGAGAAGGAAAAGAGGACGAATGTGAGAGAGGAAGAGGCAGAAGAGAAAACAGAGGGGAGAGTTTGTTGGAGAGTGAAAGAGCAAGACAGGGGAGGGAGAAGAAAAACGAGAAAAGAGAGGGAACGAGCGAGAAACGGGGGGTTTTCGGGTCAAAAGTTAGAAAGCAAAATCATCCTTTTCGGGTTCCCAACCATTGCTCCTCTCTCTACCGTGGCCTTCGACCACCACCACAAGAAGACCGCCATTTCGCCACCATCGCCGCTAATGCCGCAGAACCCGAGAGAGGAGAAGAGAAATAGGACAGAACAGAGAGGGAAGAAAAAAACAGAGACCGCGGGCTCTGCACAGAGGAGAAGAAGAACCACAGCAGCAGCCCAGAACCCGCAGCGTCCTCCGCGAACCACCACCGGTCCTTTCTTCGCCCCCACCTTGAGCCACCATCCACGAAAAAGGAAGAAGAAACCTTGTTGACAAAGAGAATGAAAAACAGAGGAAGAAAACAAAGACAGCGAAGCGGAGGGGAGAAGAAGAAAGACCGCCGCCTCGGCCACCATCTCGCCACCACCGTCGCCCTTCACGCCGCCGGACCCCCGCCATCACAGTCGGCCTTCCTTCCCCCTTCTTCTTCTTCTTCCCCGCTGTTCCATCGCATGAACGGTCGGCGTGAATTATAATTCACGTCCACTTTGTTCATGCGCAGTGGGCTTCGGCCCGTTTTTTTTGGGCTGGGTCTGGCCCAGTTCCAAAAACTTTCAAAAAAATATATTTTTGGAAAAATTTGTGATTTCCCCGCGTATTTTTTTACTAAAATTTTCTTAAATACTGGTTTGTATTTTTATATCGTAAAAATACAAATCCGGTATTAAAATACCCGGTTTTTGTCAAAACTTTGAAAAAAAAATGTTTTTATTTTCATGCATACGGCCAAGTCTCTCAAAGAAAAAATCACGTCATATTTTCATACAACGAAGACAACTTCAAAAAAAAATTATATATGTTTTAGCATGCATTTTGGTTTTAATAACCAGTTTATTAAAGTCACGAGAACTTGGCCAAAATTTCAAAAATTCCAAAACAATTATTTTGTTTTCTTTTAATATCAGGGATTATGAATTTATACGTAAAATATATTCCCGATATTAAAAAGGTAGTTCTTTTATTGACGTTAAGACGGTTAGGTTTTACCCGATAAGATGAGAACCTCCTTATTGAGGAGGGCTTTTCTTGAACCATAGACGGACCAACATGACAAGACCTTAGATTTTTTTTTATCAGACAACAAAACAATGCAGCCTACCTTAGGTAGGGCGTAGTTGGGGTGCTAATACCTTTTCTTTACGCAACCAGTCTCCGTACCCGATCTCTGAAGACCAGTTAGGGTTCTTAGTGACCAGAATACTAGGTGACGACTCCCATTCTTTTTTTTCCACTAATAAAAAGACAAGAACTCCTTGTCTCCCCATATTTTCCAGATACACACACACAATTGAGTGTGGAGGACGATCGCCGCGACGCCGCACACGTGCGACAGAATAGCGACTCCACTGGGGACCTTGTGGACTAAGCTTTGTTTTTGTCTGATTATCGTGTTTTATTGCTTGGTTTTGTGTTATTGTTAATTTTCATTTCCTCATTTGCTCATACACTTTAAATTTGTATATATTTATTCATGCATTATATAAAATTGTTTCATGCATCATTCACATTTTATGAGAGTTTATATTGAGAAAAACTTTAGGTTAAGTGGGGAACTAGCAGCTTACCTTATGACTTTTAGTCAAGGTTTAAGTTTGTGTAAACCCCAACTCTTCGCTGAGTGCTTAGATTGATAATTATTGGTGCATTTGCCATCCCATTACCTACTGAGCCCCTATATTGCCTTCACGAGGGTGATCACTGGGACAACAAGAGACCCTTTTAAGACCAGGTAGAAAGCCACCCATCATGTAACGGCCCAAACATATCCTTAGAGTATGAACTCCCTAATATGCATGTACATACATTTGCATCATACACATACATCCATTCATTGTAAATAACATACATACATGCATCATGTTGAAATATAGGTCCCCCAAGAGTCTACAACACCCGACTTCGAGCGAGAAACATGGAAGATGAAGAGCGCGCTCACCGTGATGCCCATTTTCAGGAAGAGTTAGAGTCTCTGAAGACAAGTGTGACTTGCCTCTAGCTTACTCGAGCAAACACTGAAAAATAACTCTGGGGAATGTTCTTTCCAATCGACCTATCATCTTTGTTCAAACTCCAACAATGTCTCAGCCCGAAGAAATTGGGGGCAAACATGGTCAAGAGTCTCAACACAGTCCAACATTTCTTCAAAAGCTTTTGTAGGAAGGCTGCTGAAGGGGAATTGCACCACCGTTACAGAATGAAGCCTGTTCTTGTCCTGCCAAAACATAACTACCTCTGTGAGCCTGCAAAACTTTTTGATTTTTTGTTTCAACTTGTTTCAGTCTTGTTGGAAATTTGGCTCATAATGCCACAAGACTTTCTCTGCCAAATAAGCCTTTCTTGTTAATAAGATCATGTGTTTTCCTGTGTTCATGACATGCCTTCATTTTTGTTGCTGTTTCATGCAAATAACACATTTAACATAATCTTTAAGCATGAAACCATTGCGCCAAGAATCTTTGGGTGTGTTTCCCTTTTCTTTCAAAGCTATGCATGATCATACATGTTCACAAAGATTTTTAGGAATTCAAAGTTTAGTACAAAAACAGAAATCATGTTGGTGTTTGTCCAAAACAAACGAGTTCTGGAAATTCAGGTGATTCCTTAGAAAGGTAATCATACACCTAGAAAACCCGAAAAAAAAAACACCATGAAGTGACTCTAAAAGCTGAGTTTTATTTGAATGAATAATGAGAAATCACTTTGCATACTCGCATGAAAGCAAGACTTACCGATCCTAAATGCATGTATTTGAGATGAAGAAATGCCATCTTTGAATATCCTTTCACGAAGCTAAAAATATATCATTTGCAGTCCCTTTTGAGCCTAGTAAAGTTTTTGGAAATAACCTTGGCTAGGATCACACCCTACACTAGGGGGCAAGTGCGAGAGACATAGCAAAAAAAAAAAAAAAAAAAACTCAATGATTAAAAGTGCCCAAGCAACATTGCGTGCGTATATGTGTGTGTGTGTATATATATATATATATCAAAATTAGTATATTCATAAAAATAATTTTCATGCTTTCTCTGAAGATTCTGGAATTTAAACATGAAATACTAGTGATTATGGCACATTTGGGCTAAACTATGAAAGGTTACACTCAATGTATGGGTAAATTTCACGATTCTGTGCTGTCTTCATCTTATCTTTTAGCTGGACGAATCCTCTGGTTAATTGCGAGAAGATAGCTATAGTGATGGTCACAAGTATACAAGAAAAAAAGCAGGCAACTTGCTCCAAATTAGGTCTATAGTCATTTTCGTGTGCAAGAAGCATTATCAAGGAATCTGGGTGCCAATTACGTCTTTGAATTACTTGAAAGAACTTATTCTTTACGTACAAAGAGAATACCGGCTTTGGAATGGACTTGCTAGAAAGAATCCTGCTTTTGACCCTCTGGGTATAAACATCAAAAAGATGGGTAGGGTAAATGTGATTTTAGTCTATTTAGAAGAAGGTTTCTACTGGACTTTGGTTTCTTTCTGTTCTTTTTCTCCATAAATCGGATAGCATGACTATCATAAAGGGAAAAAAAAAGTTGTTTCACGAAATATGGAGTGTGTTTTTTGTTTTTTTACTTCAATCACCAGTTCTGTGCTTTTGTTTTTGAGCACGTATTTCTGGGTCATGTATTCATAGGAGATCAAGGACATTACAATTCAGAGTATAGCCTGCGGGCTGATTGAGTAATGGGCTAGCTGCTATGGGCTAGAATCTCACTACAAAAACTAGGCTGCTATCAAAATTAAGAGCGCCCTCGATAATAAAAGCACTCAATAACTTCAAGATAGTATTTTACGCACGTCTCCGTTTTATGAAATAGCCATGGATTCTTATCTGGCGGGTTTTTCGAAACACATATATATGGTGAAAAAAATGAGTTTTAAATTTTTTCATGAGTTTCAATATCTTCTTAGATAAATATAGAATTATTTAGGATTTATATGAAGATTACATGATGATCAAATAGTTTTTTGGTTTTTAATAATTGCTTCAGGCTGGGTTATCACAAACCACAAGCCGTCTAAGTTTCTCGTCTCTAACGGTAATTCACATGAACCATCAATGAGAAATTTCTTAAACTCTTTTAGAAGAGAGGAATTGTTATGCCTTTGAGTGTTAGCTCTTTTATTTTGTGTTTTTTAAGGGGTTTGTAACTTATGTAGTTTTTGTATTACTTATTACACAGAAAATAAGAGATATAACTTTCTATTTATAGGTGAAACTTGGAAATTCTATAAATGATAAAATATCAATTTATCCCCTAAATAATATCATATATATTATTTCAAGATAATTTTAGAAATTTATCCAATCAAGTCTCTACTTGATTTTTCTAGGTCTAGAATTGTAATTTCTTGTATAAATTACACTCTAGTACTCCATTTCTCAAACTTATTTACAATCAAGTCACACTTGATTAATCATCCTGTTTTAATTCTGATCAATTGTTCTTATGTGTGTGACCCATTTGGTTCTCTAATAAGTTGGGTCAAATATAAATCATAATTCTAAATAAAATAGGATTAATAAATTAATTTATTATCAATTCAACAATTGATTGATTTATATTTGAATATCAAGTACAATATCTAGCAACTTGTCATGATTTTCCCCAAATATTAAATAAACCATAAGTGATTTGACTTAACCTTTCAGTGATCAGTTTCTTATGGTAATTATTATCCATTCATAAAGAAAAAACGTTTCGATTTAGATATTATAGCATGAATTGTGTCTTTTATGTCAAATCATGTTTATTCTTAACACTATTGTCTTTAATTCTTTGAATAAGATTTGAGATTCTTTTTAAATTTCATTCCACCTTACGTAAGGATTTACAATTAATAATATTTGAAAATGGATGAAACATTTTTTTCAATTCACCTAGGGTGATGAATACTCTCTTAATTACTTAAATACCATCATAAAGTTCATGTTATATCCAATATATGTCTCTTTGTTACCCTTGATAATAATATTGGTACAAGGATTTAAACAAATTTTCAATATTTCTTTATGAATTTCAATAAAAATTCAAAATATTTTGTTACAAAACCTTGAAAATTAAAATAGTTGAGTGACATTTCATCAAATGAGTGGTTTGGAGTTGAAATTTGGAAAATATTAGATTTGGGTTTTGATCATTGTGTTTAATTTGTGTATGTATAGCAATTGTTATCAACTATACTTGCATAAACTCACAACATCGATCATTACATACATGGCTTGGAAATATATATATAAAATCCTAGCTAGTGTTTAAGATCTTGGAGAACATTATATCAAATAATTTTAATTAAAAAGGACCTAAAATTTATATAGCTCATCATAGTACTCTTCTAGAAGCAGGAATTTATTATGGACTATCAAGAGATTTGATGAGGTTAGGTGAGATTACCATATTTATCAGTGAGGTCTCTATATGCATCTATACATGTAGGCGGGCCATATTTTTGCACTACAATCAGCTGTGCAATCTCTAGCATATTCACCACGATACAAACAGACATGCTGGATATTTGATAAATATATAAAAAATAACAATATAGAAAAGGGCAAGCCTACCAGTTACATCTGACGATATATAGACACACATACCTACATATATGATTAGTTGACAGAATTGAGAGATTAATTACACCAGTATCTTTTAATTCTCTTGCTATACCAGCCAAAATGTATAAACATCTTCTCTTATTAATTAGACAATTTAGTATTTACCAGCTAATTGGTTCGTGCTTTGCCTTGACTCAGAATTGTTTTTAAAGAAAAATATGTAGATATTACTAATGTATTTTTTATTTCTAAATAAAATCTTCATTATAAACTCAAAATTTAATGTATTCAAAGTAAGTGTTTTTTTTTTCAATTATCAAGGTGATATTTTCAATCAATTTAGACCAGTCCAAGTTATCTTGTCAAACCCAAAACTCTAATCAAATATAAATATGAAAACGAGAGTCATTAAAATGTTTATTTGATTATGATTAAAAAGGTATTATTCAGACACTATTCATAAAATAAATTAGTCCACTTAAATAGAATAGAATATAACAATGAAGATAATTTGAATTCAATTTTTAAATTCTAAACCAAATTTTAAATTTTACTCTAATGGAATAGAATTTGGAAATGAAGATATTTTGAATTCAATTTCTAAATTCTAAACCAAACTTTAGATAATAACTAAAATAAATTCTTAATTAATTTAAGAACGAAATAAATTAATATAATTATAATATTTTATATAAATAAATTAAAAAAATTAAAATTAAAATTAAACAAAACAAAACAGGCCATGCTCATGAGTTTAGCTTGAATTAAAAGGCTCAGGTCGTGTGCCATTGTTTTTTGTTTTTGGGCCTTAGGAGCAAATGATGCTTGGTTTGATCCTTTTTTTTTTGCATTAAACAGGTGACATGTTGTTTACAGTGACAAGCGACTTGTTATTTGTTGGGAAACGCCCTAGATTTTGGCTACCACTATAGTGGTGGGAAAATCAAGGGATGAGTTTTTATTTTTTGCTTTAAAATATATTTTCAACCAATTTTCACAAAACAGGCCATGCTCACGAGTCTAGCTTGAATTAAAAAGCCCAGGTCATGTACCATGGTTTTTTTTTTTGCCTTAGGAGTAGATGATGCTTCGTTTGATCCTTTTTCTTTTGCATTAAACGGGTGACATGTTGTTTGTGGTGGCAAGTGACTTGTTGTCTGCTGGGAAGCTGCCTAAATTTTGGTTGTTGCTATTGGTTGGAAAATTAGGGGATAAGTTTTTTTTTGCTTTAAAATTCATTTTCAACCAATTTTCACAAAACAAATCACATCAAAACACCTTAGAAACCTTAAAAAACCAATCTTTCAACTCAAAACACCTATGAATCGATTCAAAAACATAATATCAAACCAAAAAAATTATCTCTCAATCATAGTCTATTTTTTCAGGCAATAAAAAAAAGCAAAAAAATACCACTATCAAACTTTTCCCTTTGAATGAAACCATTTGACACCAACTTTTGCCATTTTGCTTGCCAGAATCGTGATAAATGATATATATTTTTTCTCTACACCATGGATTGAAAAATAAACAAAATAAATTTTGAGATCAAAATGAAAATTATCATGAAATTGGAGTTAGTCATATTTTGTTGTGTTTTTATGTTTTGGTTATTTTTCTTTTAATTTGATATTAGCCATATTTTGTTGTGTTTTATGTTTTAGTTTTTTTTTTATTTGATATGTTTATCATAATTTAAAGTCTAATTTCATCTAGACTATAAAAAGGTTTAAATAAAAGGAAAAAAAGTTTGGAAAAAAACTGAACAACTTCACTGTTCATATAAATATTAACATGAAGCTCCATTAAGTTCGTCATATTTTTTTTAATTAAAATAATTTTTTTTTATGGTTAAGTACTTCCTTATGAGTTAATAAGTGAAAAAAGAAGAAGAGAATCTCGTGAAGTGCTCAGTCAATTTCAGAAATCTCAGTTCATAAAGGCATTTAGGACTTAAAGTGGAAAATTAGTTTATTAACTAGTGTGTACTGTATTGTATTAATTAAACAGTATTATAAGCCGTACACAAGACAACGCATGCTTCAAGTTGCAAATTCTTTTTAGTAGAACCCATGAGGCTCTGTCTCCGTATGAGACCAGACACCAAAATAGAAAAAAAGGAATCATTTTGAGAACCTACCAAAAATATTTCTTTCGAGCAGCTCTTTATGATACTCCATTAATTATTAATAATATATTAAAAAAGAATTAGTAGGGAGGAAACGTATCTTTGTCGTTGACGATCGTAAAATCCAAGAGAAGCATATAATTAAGTGATTAATTAATACAATCAAATTGATATTCCTGTGTTAAACTAGCTTAACGACCTTTAAATATTTCTCAGTGCACGTGGGACCAAATGACTTTCATGTTTAATTAGGTTAAGTACGGTTCCGCATGCATTACAGGGCCATGCTATGCCATGGATGCATGCATTCCAGCTTGAAAATTCCTTCTTTACGGCATGGATTGCACTGTATGCTACTATGTAATGACAGCTCGAGGCTTTTTTTTTTCGAGATCAATGCTACTATGTAATGAGTCGCATGATTTGAATTTTTGAGTTGATTGGTTACCACCGGCATTAAGATCAATGACGGAATGACGGGTAGACATAAAGGTATAACTTAATTCATCAGCTTCTAAATTTGCTCACAAGAAATCACTAGTTTGAGTGTTACAAATCTTAAAATTATTGAAAATTTACATGGTAGTTAATTTTAGAATTTCAGACTGTGAGGTGCGCGTAAGTTGGCCGGGACACCCACGGTTAAAAAAAAAGAAAAAAAAAGGGTAAATAGCAGCCAAAAGGGTGGTGGCCTTGGATGTTATATATTGGTAACCAGCAGCTACACATGGTGGTGGGTGGGTCGTAGTTTGCTCAAGAAAAGATGCTCCTCGATCGGAGCTGGTGTCGAGTTGTCCGAGTTTGTGGTTTTTGCTGGCAACGAACCTGGTAGTAGTCGTAATATAATTAAGGTTCATTGTTTGTTGTTACAGAGTAGTGCTTGGGTTCTGGGTGATGAACGTGGTTTACTTGTATTGGAAGTTACTGCGGCGTTTTTTGTTTTTCTCCTTGTATTGTGTTATTTGCCTTTCCAATTTTATGAAGGGTTAAAAACCCAATTCTATCATTTAAAAGCCAATAAAATAGCCAAAAATCAAAATCTATGCAGAAGTTTAATATTGCAGCTTAGGCCTGTTTTGGTATTTAGCCAAAACAGTTCATTGTTGCGATCTATTCAAAGTTTTTATTACAATTCTAGATCCTTCCAAAATCAAAAGAAGTTCTTCCCATGAATTCCACAACAAAAAATAGTCGAACACTACAACATCAACTAATACATGATGGAAATCTTCCTTGTTTATCAAAGTAAAACTACACATTATTTCAACTAGACAACGTCAATATCAAAGCCATTCTGGAGGGATCGAGAAAAAGTTCACATATCACAGAAGCCTGCAGGTACTGGGGTACTTCGTGACTTATGCCTGAGACTCTGGCCTTGATGCATGGTTTTGAGTTGAGAAGTGCCTGAAGAGCCTTGACAACAGTTGTCATGTTTGGCGTGAAGTCTACTTCACACTGAACACAAAGTGCTGTAATTGCTGCTAACTGATATACCAATTAGAAAACACACACAGATGAGCATAAACTACGAGAAAAGAAGAAGAAAAGACGAAAATCAATTGCAGTAGCCTATTCCTAACATGCACTTTAACCTATTCTTTTTCCCATCACAATCGCAACTAGAGACTAACTACAAATCTGGACTGCATGCTTGATAAATAAATTACAGAGAATGGTAAATGATAAATTGGGTTTTGAGTTTGTTTCCTTGATTATATCCAAAATAGATCCGAAGTCCTCCACTCACCCTTACATTATTATCCAGGTCACTGACTACAACGATATGGTGAAATTCTAACACATGAGAAACTATATGAATAAATATTTTCACATTTACCAAAAAAAAAAGTGCAAAAACAAAATTTACATGGTCTATGCATGTGTGCTCATATGTATTGAAAAGAAAATGTTGTCACCTCAAAGATAACTCCACCAGAAGAATAATGATTTACTATATAATAAAAAATATTATGAAAATATTCAAACTCATCATCGAAAAGTTTTAAAAAAATCATTCAATATGAATAAAAACCATATATATATGGACTGATGAGTCAATACATATAATTTTATGCACCACATAACACATCCATTGCTCTGATATAAAAATTGATAATGAATTTTAAAAAATAATCATTAAAATAAAAAATTAAGCACCATTCACGTCAAATTTGCAAACACACACACAAACAAATAGTATAATGTATTATTTATTTATCTACCCATGATATAATTCAAAATAACCAAGGAGCATATTCTTTGAATAAATAAATAGACAATGAAAAATAAATCATTTACTTAGAAATTGTAAAAAAATCAATTTAACCCAAAAACTTTGAAAAAACTTAAGTCATTATGTGAGATACAAGATATGATTTATATTATTCTCTAACATACCATCTCAACTGAAAGCCTTTAGAGTTTGAACTTGCATGGACAATACTTTATACTTTATTTTTTATCAAATAAATAGGGATGATGAGATTCGAACTCATGACCATATGATTATCAAGGCTCTGATACCATGTCAAAGAACTAATTTAACCCAAAAGTTTAAGCTGAAAAAACTTAAGCTATTAGATAAGGTTCAAATATGATTTATATTATTTTCTAACAAAAATATAGTAGCCTAGGACTCCACTTAACTGAAGAATATAAAAGCAACATCAATAGTCAACTTGGAAGACAAATAATAGATATACACATAAAGTATAATCAAACACATCTAATTAAAGCTTTAATTGTGAGAAAAAAGTCACTATACATCATAAATCACTTATACTTTGAACTTGATTAAACTATACTCTCAGACATAAAGACACACATTGAAATTATCATCATCTATCACCATACCTCGTATACAAGCATATAGAGAAGAAAGCTGAACAAGGGAACGCAGTAGATGAAGAATATGAATTTACTTGCATTTACATCAAGAATACAAACGTGAGCACTAAAACTAATTTGTACAGGGATACTCTTTATATATAGAGTAGTAATTAACTTCATCACTTATTTCTTTCTATGAATACAATATTCCTTATTTATATATATTGATTTGTTTCGATATAAAGCAATTTGTAGTTTCCTTCTATGAAAGATCTGCCATGACTGTAGTTTCCTTCTTTGAGAAGTAGCCGTTGGTTGAGGTAGCTGTTGATTCCTGTGATTTCCATGTATGGTTAATTACCATTCTGAATAGTAGCCGTTGGAGGTGTTAATTCGAATGGTTCTTTGACGAGGGTGAGGATCCTGTGGTGCTGCTGCTGCTTCTTGTCTCCTGTCCGCTGCAGAGGTGTGTTGTTGCTTGTTAATACCCTCCCTCAAACGTTGTCGAGGTTGGAGGCAAAGTTTGCGCTGAAAACGAAGAAGAGTAGCTTTGGACACCGGCTTAGTAAACAGATCGACAATCCGATGTGTAGTGGGAATATGATGTGTAATAAGTTTCCCAAGAGCTACGCGTTCGCGTATAAAATGATAATCAAGTTCAATATGCTTATCGCGAGCATGGAAAACAGGATTGACTATCATATGGAGCGCACTGAGATTATCACAATAGAGCACTGGTGGAGATAGCAAGGGAATGTGTAAATCATGAAGGATGTAGGTCAACCGGTAAGTTCTGCAACCCGTGTTGGCCATAGCACGATATTCGGCTTCAAAGCTAGAGCGTGAAATAGTATGTTGTTTCTTGGCACATCAGGAGATGCGATTACATCCAAGGAAGACACAGTAGCCAATGGTAGAACGTCGTGTAGTAAGACAAACCTTACCAATCAACATCCGAAAAGCAGAGACATTAAGATTAGTATTAGAAGTGAAGTGCAGACCATTATTAATAGTACCTTTGACATATCGTAAGATACGGCGGACCATTTTTAAGCGAACAGTTTTAGGAGCATGCATGAATTGAGAGACATAATTAACACTAAAAGAGAGATCCGGTCGAGTAAGGGTGAGATACCGGAGGGAGCCAACAAGCCCCTAAGAAACCGACATCCGCTAAAGGAGGAGCATTGGAGGAGGCTTTAGTTCGTGCTTCAAGTGGTGTAGTCATGGGTTTACAGTCAACCATTTCAGCACGTTCTAGAATTGTAAAGGCATAATGTGATTGTGATAAGTGAAGTCCATTTGGCGTGGGCAAAATTTCGATGCCAAGAAAATGATGAGCAGGGCCTAAGTCCTTCATGGCAAATTCTTGACCGAGTAGAGTAATGAAGTCTCGCAACAAGTGTATCTATAGTTCCCGTAAGAAGTATATCATCAACATAAAGTAGGAGAATAAGAGAACCATGATCGAATGAAAAGTAAATAGAGAAGGATCTCGCGAAGCCGTAAAGGAAACCGTATTTGAGGAGAAAGGAACTAAAACAATCAAACCAAGCACGAGGTGCTTGTTTAAGGCCATAGAGGGCACGTTGGAGCTTGCAGACATGTTGTGGACGTTGAGGATCTGACAGTTCTGGTGGCTGTTCCATGTAGAGATTTTCAGAAATCAAACCATGCAAAAACGCATTTTTTACATCAAGCTGCCATAGGGGCCAATGATGAACAAGAGCTATAGTGATAATTAGCCGAATGGTGCCAGGCTTTACAACGGGAGAGAATGTTTCAAAGTGTAGTCTAGGCCATCAATCGGTGGTATCCTTTGGCAACAACACGGGCTTTGAGACGCTCCAAGCTGCCATCAGATTTGAGTTTGGTTTTAAACACCCATTTGGAACCTATGATATGCATATCGATGGTAACGAGGTACCAATTTCCATGTCTGATTTTGGTGTAAGGATGCAAGTTCATCCTCCATTGCTGCTTTCCATCCTGGATGAGCTAGTGTAGCTCACACAGATCACGGTTCATGCGGTATTCCAGCAGAGATGACAGATGTTAATGCATACTTGGGATTTGGTTTTATGATGCCATGCTGGGACCGAGTGGTCATGGTGCGAAGAGCTGAAGTAGAGGAATTGGGAACAAACTCGTATGCGGAGGCATCACTACGTGGGAGGTTGTGCGGCTTGGTGTAGCGCACGTTGTGAACGAGTAACCATAGAGTGAGGAGTTGAATTTGGGTGGTCCTACTGCTGCAGAGTAGTTAAGTTCTTAGAGAGTGGTTCTTTGGGAAATATCGGGCGCGAGATTATGGGCAATCTCTTGCTGAGTGGGAGCTGCCACCTGCTGAATATCATTCTCCGGACTATGGTGTTGTAGTGAGGAAGAGGGTTCTATATATGGATCAGTGGGAGAACCAGAATTAGAGAGATCATGAAGGGATTGTACAGCCGCAGAGTTAGTGATATCAGGTGAAGAAGTGTGCACTGTCTCCTGCTGGAATGTCTCCGGATGAGTAATTGAAGTGTCATACTGCTGCTGAAGCTGTTGGCGGGCTGGAGTACTGTCACCATGGAGTTGCGAGCAACATCACTTGGAGAAATATCTCAGTAAAGCACACTGTCTCCTGCTAGAATGTCTCCGGCCGAGTAATTGAAGTGTCATACTGCTGCTTTGAAGCCGTTGGCGGGGTGAGTCTTGTCACCATGGAGTTGCGAGCAACATCGCTCGAGAAATATCTCGTAAAGCACAGTGTGTATCCGAGGTCATAGTAGGAAGCGGGGGTATGGGCGGTGAGGCCGCATGGTGGCGTTGCTAGTGTTTCATAGATATCTGCAGGATAACGTGAAGCAGGGATAGTTAGCCAAGAATCAAATATGCTAAGGACATGATTAGAGTGATCAATATTTGTGGTGATATTATTTTGTTTATACGGAAGGATAGATTTACTAAAAACCACATGTCGTGAGACAAAATTTTTTTTGCTTGTTGGATGAAAGCATTTATATCCCTTATGTTGATCACTATATCCTACAAAAATACATGGAACACTTTTTGGATCAAATTTATTTCATCTTGTGTCCCAAGTGTAAGGGAAACATCGGGAGCCAAAAATACAAAGAGATGAATAAATAGGGTGGTTACCATGTAAGCGGAAGTATGGAGTGTCAGAGTTAAGTGCAGAAGAGGGCAGTCTATTAATGAGATAAATAGCAGTTGTGAAGGCTTCAACCCATAAAAATAAAGGAGTACCACTATGGAATAACATTGTCATACCTAGTTCTCTTATAATTCGTGTCGCCTTTCAACCATACCCGTTTGTTCGGGAGTGTAAGGACAAGATACCCGGTGAACAATTCCCGTGGAGCGAAAATGACTTGATAATTTTGAGTTAATAAATTCTCCTCCTCCATCTGAGTGAAAGACTTTGATCTGTTTATTGAATTGCTTACTAACATACTTTTCAAATGCTATAAACACTGTTAGAAAATTAGATTTGTTATGAAGAGGAATTATCCATGTATATTTAGAGAAATCATCTACTAGGCAAGCATAATATTTGAATTTTCCAATAGATAAAACAGGGGTAGGTCCCCATAAATCACAATGTATTTTTTCAAAAATATCAGTACTTGAATGTTCAGAATGCGAAAAAGGTAATTTGCTAAGTTTTCCTAATTGACAACTATCACAAAGGTGCTCAGTCTTCATAGCTCCCCGTGACGTCAATCAATCCTTTATTTTTTAATAGCCGCACCGAGAAGCTTGAGGATGTCCTAGGCGTTGATGCCAAACTGCCGCGATCCAGTTTTAAAACGATAAGAAAAATATAATTCTCGGCGAGTTGTGCAAGACATAAAGATCACCCTTACGTCTACCCGTGATCGAGGGTTGTCCCGTTTTCCGTTCCTTAACACAAAAATCAACGTCGAAAACTCACAGTTCATAGGAAATTGTTTGGTAAGTCGACTTACCGAAAGTAAATTTTTAGTTAATTCGGGAACAAGAAGAAGAACATCATTAATAGGTAATTTAGTATTGTTTTGTTTAATAAATGAATCTCCAATACCAACAATCGGTAGAGACAATCCATTTCCAATAACAACAGAATCAGTTCCAAAATACTTATGAACATCAGTTAACGTACCTGGCTTACTTGTCATGTGATTCGATGCACCAGTGTCTGATGTCCATTCTGTGTCAACCACGGTGTTGTCTAGCGTAAGGGCTGCTAGTGCTTGTGGGATTTCAGTGTCCTGAGTAGTATTTTGTTTAGGTATCCACCAAAGATATTTTAGCAATGTGACCGGTTGTGCCACAATATTGGCATTTTTATTCACGATACAAATCTCGTTCTGTTTGAGTCATGCGGCGTTCTTCTGGTGGTGGAGGTCGGCGTTGTTGAGTGGGTTGTTGAGTGGGATTAAAATACCTTCTGTTTTGATCTCTGGATTGCTGGGCTTGAAATCCTCTGCCACTAGATGTGAACTGATATGTGCGTCGTGCCGAGGAAGGTCTTGTGTTCTCTCGCCGATGGCGTTGTTGTTGTTGTCTATAAAAAACAAGTTGATGTGGAAACTGTGTGTTTGTTATATCTGTATAAGAGGAAAACCAAGTTCGGCGTTGATCAAAATTTTAAAGTTGTGAAACCAGCTCTAAATATGATGGTCTTGGAGGCTTCAACATGGTTGTTGTGAAGTTTTCATATTGTGGACCAAGACTGGTGAGAAGACAAAAAATCTTTTCATTGTCTCGAAACCGGTTTTCCAATTGCTTTGCAAGGCTGTCACACAAGCTTTTAAAGGTGCGGATATGCTCTTCCATGGATTGATTTTCATGTTTACGGAAGTAGGTAACCCGCTGACGAAGTGTAAATTCACGTTCTTGTGAATCCTTAGCATACGCATTCTTCAGTGCTTCCCAAACAGCAGATGTTGTTTCTAGTCCAATAACAAGACTAAGTGCTTCTTCGGACAAGGTTCCAATAATCCAACCTCAAAGGAGTCGATTGATTTTCTCCAAGTGATGAAGGCTTCGTTAGGACTCGGTGCTGTATTTTCTGTGTGCAGGTTGTTGATTGAATCTTGTGTGTTGTATTTTGCTGGTGCAGGATCTTCATTGGTGAGATGCTCAACTAGCTCCTGAATTTTTGCAAGAGCCAGAGCTTGTTCTCTCCATAATAGGTAGTTTGTTTGGTTAAGTTTGAGGGTAATAAAGTTGCCAACATTGAGAGACAACGAAGTCATTGTGAAATATGTAATTGTGTTTGATATGTGTGTGCTCACTCACGCTCTGATACCAAGAGAAGAAAGCTGAACAAGGGAACGTAGTAGATGAAGAATATGAATTTACTGCATTTACAGTCAAGAATACAAACGTGAGCACTAAAACTAATTTGTACAGGATACTCTTTATATATAGAGTAGTAATTAACTTCATCACTTATTTCTTTCTATGAATACAATATTCCTTATTTATATATATTGATTTGTTTCTGATATGAGGTGGCTGTAATTTCCTTCTATGAAAGATCTGCCATGGTTGTAGTTTCCTTTTTTGAGAAGTAGCCGTTGGTTGAGGTAGTTGTTGATTCCTATGATTTCCATGTATGGTTAATTACCATTCTGAATAGTAGCCGTTGGAGGTGTTAATTCAGAATGGTTGCTGACGAGGGTGAGGATCCTGTGGTGCTTCTTCTTGCTTGTCTCCTACCTATGCTTAGCAGAGGTGTGTTGTTCTTTGTTAATACATATCACACATAAAACCTATGTGTATAAATAAAAAAATATAATTAACAAGACATTGAAAATCACAAAACACTCACCTGGCATAAAAAAACATCAAGTTTACATGTTTACATAAACATGGAAAAAAAAAAAAAATGAAGGAATCATTTGTGAACACAGTTTTGAATTCAAGCAACCTGTTGTGTAAATTTAACCTCAACACACATTCAACATGAAAGTCAAACAAATAAAAATCACACTTATAATTTGACTTTAATTCACAAGTTCAATGATGATGCGACCACAACCATGATGAAAGATTTGAATCAAGCAAAAATAATATAAAATTTTAAAATGATGAAAGATTTGAATCAAGTATTTAAAGTGTTTGGTTTGGGTACTTGGATATTCTCGAGCTTGTTTGGGAACATAATAAAATGAGAAAAAGAGAAATATATCCATGTCTGCATGTGTTTATTATTATTATTATTATTATTATTATTATTATTATTATATATTTTTTTTGTTTCTTGGCTTGTGAAAACAAGAAATATTTAAAATTTGATAACTTGTGAAGTGAAAGAAATTGAGTTTTAATTTTTGTTTTTAATTAAAATCTCATTTTCCAGAAATATATATGACCTTTCATGAAAATATTAATTTTACAAGAAACTAATTTTTTAACAAACTAGAAATGAAAAAAAGAGTTATGAAATTGTTAATATTGACATGGGCCACATGCATGACTCTCTTTGATTGGCCAATATGGTTAACAGACTTAATTAGTCGGTAACACCATCAATAATAATTTAAATATATATATATATATATATTTAAAAATCTATTAAAAAGAAGTATAAAATAATTAAATTAAAATAAATTAACGTAAAAATCAAACATTTACTACAAATTTAAATATTTATAAGTTTAAATACAATTAATCTATAATAGAGGCGTTGAAGGAGGAGGAGTCAGGTCTTCGTTGGGATCGTGAGGACAATAAAAAAGAGTACATGTACCACCCATCTGTGATTTTATTTTTATTACTAATCAGCAGAGTTTGGCCATCTCAACACTGAGTTGTTCATAATGAATAGTAAGATGGGCCGTTCGAGTTTCTACTCAGTCTAAAATCAACTCGAACTTTGGAATTTGAGTGCTTGGAATTGATTGCGATCATCCAATAGTTGACCGCGGGCCATCCATAAGTCCTCGTTTGTAGTGTTAAAGAAACTGTACACTTGATTTCGATTGGACCCACCAGACGATCTTATCTCCAACTACAAATCTAGATCGAGATCTGGATGGGTCGAAGGATCATCCTCATATCTCTTCTTCAACTGGGTGTTATATGTATCCTGAAAAAGAAGTCAACAAATTAAAAAAAAAACTTAAGAAAAAAACGGTTGAAAACCAACTTACCATAAAGTGTTGAGCTTGACTATCGATGAACTATTGCACTCATTTTTTACTGTCATTACTCTACATGTGTGTTTCCACAAAATGCTCCATCGGGCTTGGCTTATGTCCAAGAACCGTAACCCGCAAGAAAAAACTGTTGTTAGTTAATATATTTATAAAAAGACAAAGAAAAAATAGATGTAATAAAAGAAGAATCTTATCATCCGCTTTGTATGCAAAAGAAACAGAATAGAATCACTAGTGTGCATGGTAGCAAAACCATGAACACGCCGGTTTTGGTTCTCCACACCGGACTGTGATCGTCACACAAAATGCTTAGACATCATGTATTGAATATATTCCGCCCATATAGCCTCCAAGACATACGGCGGTTTGAAATCCTTCCATATCGCCATATTTTTTCAGCTTGAAAGCTCTCTTTCTCTCATATATTTTTTGGCTTTGTTTTATGCCTCGTACAAAAAATCACGCAACCTATATGATATAAATGAATTATTTGTTAGTAAATAAAAAATAAAATTAAATAAAAGGATTAAAAAAATTATATTGATTTCAATCTTACCTAATTACAGCGTAATTATCCCAAACCCTCATTGCAATAACGTTGTCGGCTCTCCCATTCAAATTTTTCCTTGCAGTTAAAATTTGTAATTTTTTTTTCATTAATATTAATAAACTAACTTAATTAACATAATAAAAAATATTTAAGTTAATACTATCCTTAAACCTTCTAAACCATGCATCAATCATAGATTTTTATTTAGGATATTTGGAAACCTGACTCCATTGAAACAATGAAATTTTCATCGATGATTTCATCGCCAATATTATGGTTCTAACAGCCTCAATGTTTGTAAACCTAAAATTGCATTCATTAATTAAAATTATTTTTTCAAAAATTATTAACACGTCGCTATGAAGGGAAAACAAACTTACATTGCAAGATCGTTCTTCCATTAAGCCTAGTACTTCTAGGTAAATGGACCTTGCTATGAAGGGACCCCCTTCGACGTGGTGGCATAGCACTCGACTAGCCCGCGTTGAGAGTGGCTGCTTGTGTCTTAGGTGCCTATTCTTAGTCGGCACCTAAAGACTCATAGTTGTTAGAAGCACTACTAGAAGAACTAGCAGTGATCCTGTCCGTATGACGCATTATTGACATTTCCCTATACATCTATACAAATTAAAGGATTAAGATATTGTAAACCATTTATATTTTAAAATATTTCGGCAGCACCTCCCTTATACAAGGAACTACCTAAAATTTTTGAACCTGTAAATACACAACAATTTAAATTTGATTGCCACAAACAAGTTGATTTTATTTAATTTTTTTCCTTGTCATTGAGTGAAGAGTTCACTCAACTTGTACTCAACCAAGTTTTTAGATTATTATTATTATTTGATTTTAGAGGTAATAGGTATTTCCATTGATGTACAATAATTTGTTTAATTTTTTCTAAAAATTTGGTTAATTTCTGAAATTAAATAGTAAAAGTGTTTTTTTTCTCTCCTATAATATTATTGATTTACTTTTTATAATTCCATATTTCAAAATTCATAAACAACTCATGCATTTCTAAACACTATTCAAAACATCAAAATCAACCCAATTTGGCATATAAATCAAGATTTTCATAAACCCTTAATATACAACAACTCGAAATTATATCAATTAACTCTTAATTTTCAACAACTCAAAACCCTAAACTACAAATTATACAAACACGAAATTATTCACCAAATTAAAAAATATATATTTAACCAATTGAATCCAAATTTACAAAAATCTAAAATAATAATTAAAATTAATTCTATATATTTAATTGAAATTGAACAAACAAATTGAAAAACACAAACAACGAAAATTCAAGAAAATTGTTCTCATATGAAAAGAATTCCAACAATAACTTTCAAGCAATTATTAATAAAAGATTTTTTTTTAAATAATGCAAAAAAAAAAACACAAAAAAAAAAATTCTTACTTTAATTTCATTGTGAATTTCAGCTGAAAAGAAAACAAAAAACAAATAACAAGATAAATAGAAGTACAAACGAAAACTAACCTAGATGAAGTTACCAATATATTGGGGACTTGCTTAATATTCTCTCATTTAATACATGTATATGCAACGCACATTAAAAACCACGAGGAATACAAATCCATAATAATAAAAGTGAAATAACTGCGACTAGCTAGGATTTCCATTGTCTTTATATATAATAATAATAATAATAATAATAATAATAATCGAAGGATTTCCATTGTCTTAATTAGTTGTGGATGGAATGGCCAACACCTGGACTGTGGCCAGGGGTTGGTGGTCGAAAAGCCTCCAAGAATATGGTCCAAGTGATTGCATGCCTGGGCTTGCACTATTTTGTTTAGTGTTTCTTTCGATGCTCTTTGGCATGCTTCAATCGAAAAGTTCTACCATGACTTCTCAAAACCAACCAATAATTTCATTAAATTTCTAGTACTTATTCTAACATAGTTCATATTTCCTATATTACCTTCGTTGTAATTAAAAAATTATGTAGTTTTTTTAATTAATTAATTAATTTTCTCAAGAAATAAATCTTTCACGGGAATTTGTTTTGAATATCCAGTTTTCAGATTTATAAAATAGTTTATGATTGTAATGTAATTTTTACACGCATTGCTTGGACATTGTTGTGAATATAATAAAGTATGAAGTCTTTTATAATAAAAAATTAAAAAATTAAACTCATTGGTTTTGTTTTTTAAATTCAATAGAACGTGGTCATTTACATTCTTGAAAATCTATCTGCACTTCTCCCTAAAACAAAAAAAAAAATTGCACTCTTATTGGAAACTTTGAGTACTCTAATGCAACGAAATTTATATAAATACTTTTGTATAAGTCCAATGGGTTTATTATATTTACACATATGTATAGAGTTAAAGTATATTCTTTAGATGAAATTGGGTTTTGAAAAAAAAAAAACATTTGGTTCTATTACACAGAAACTAAATTTATTAATTTAATGCACTACTTTTTGTTATGTTTTTACACACGCTCACAGACACTAAATTTATCTCGATTTGGTTTTAGATAAATATTTACATTCAGGTCTACGTGTCCATAAATATTTCTCTAATATCATTTCTTTAAAATCAGATATGAACAAACAAACTTCTTTATTATTTGGGATAACAATTCAAATGTGGATTTTACTTATGCTGTATTTGTTTTTTGAAAAGTGATTTCTGAGAAACTACTTTTTAAATTTTTTTGTGTTTGTTTGTCATTAGAAAAGTTGGTTAATAGAAAATATTTTCCGGTCAACGGAAAACACTTTTCAGTCAAAGAAAAATTTGGCTTGGTTTCTAGGAAAGTATGTTCCTTTTATTTTGAGCGGAAAACACTTACTGAAAGTTGTGAAAAATTTAGAAATGTCATATTATTTGCTGATCATATCAAATTTGATCCTCTAACTTTTGATTGCTATATATATTTTGTTTTGAATATTTGTTTTTCAATTTCATCCCTTAGAATTTAATTTTTATATTAATTTTGGTCCTCATTTTTATAATTGTTATTTGCTTTTCCCTTATCATTTTTTAATTGAAATTTTTTATCTATAAAATTTTGTTCTCATTCTTTTGATTGTTACTTATTTTATTTGAAATAATTTATGAAATGTTAATTATTATTATTTTAATTTCTTCATCTTTCAATTTTTTTATTTTTTAAATTTGATCTCTATTATTTTGATTATTATTTATTTTATTTGAGATAATTTATAAAATTATATTTTTTTCAATTTCATTCTCATTCAACTTTTTAATTTGTAAGATTTGTTCCTCATTATTTTAATAAACTTGAAAAAAACAAAACATTAATAAGTTATTTTCCATCTCATTTTTCATGACATAACCAAACACTGGAAAATATTTTTCAATTTATTTTTCATTACACTATCAAACATCGAAAAATAATTTATTTTTCTGTAATTTACTTTTTAAAAAAACTATTTTTTAACAAATAAACGGTATCTTAGAGTGATATGAATGAAAACAAGTAAAGAGAAAAGGCCTCTCTCCTACTCTTTTCCTTGTACAGCCAAATATAGCACTTGTATGAAAAAAAAAGGAGGATAAAAACAATACTTAAAGACTGTTTTTGTACTTGCAATATTGTATATAATATATAAGTTTAAAGGTTTTTATATCTAATTGTTTTTTTTTAATAAAATAATTGTGGACAAACTAGAGACCCAGGAAGGTGGAGAGATTCTCTTGGCCTCCTTCCTTCCACTATGCAGAAGAGATTTTGTTACTGTTCATTCCGAGTTAGAAACACTTGAAAAATTCTCCTCCTGTTTGAAGGGCCTAAAGCAAAACCAGCACATGCATGGATTATTCTAAATTCTCCTTGTGATTCCCTTCTACAGTATCCAAGTCAAAAGAGAGTCTGTAGAACACCAATATAATATTATAAAATCATTTTTTCTTTTGGTTAATTAAATAAAAAACAAATATAATTCTCTGGTACCACACCCTCATGAGAATCTCCCTAGGACGGTTACTGTATAATATTCCAACGCAAACCCTAGCTTTTCTAAAATTTGCGGCTGCCTAGCTATCTAAACTCTACTAAACAATCAAATGCAAGTTGGGTGGTGGTGTTTTTATTCAAGAACCCTGTAGTCTGTAATGCACTCATGGTGCTCTGGATCATATTTCACATGGTAAGTACGGACCTTTTTCTGATCGTTTATGTAGTAGAAAACAGCTAGCGACTACCCGAGATGTCTTGCAAAACTAAAAGCTAGAAAAATACTTAGATAATTGCACAGGCTATACTTTGATTCTGATTAAATTTTTTTTGAATATAAAAAAATATATTTAGATCACGAGAATTTTTTTTTTAATAATGTTATTAGACTCAATCCATCAAGTTAACATTAAATTTTTTTGACTCGACTCCCTACTTAGCCCAAGCTTCAAATCAAATCGTTTTGCGGTTTTACAGACGTGACCCAATTAACTTGATAAGTTCAATGACAATCGCTACGACCAGTAAAAATATAGTTTGACTTTTAAAAAACATTTCAAGATGACATTCCTTTTTTTTTTACATTTAAACGACAACATATGCGATTGACTTGGGTTAACCTGTGTTCACCAACCAAACTTCTGACTTCGATTCACCAACCAAACTTATGACCTGAGTCATGGACTCCACTCGATTTAATAACTTTGTTTTTATATTAAACTATTTTTCATTTAATTATATAATAAAAAATAGATACTCAAAAAATTGAGCACTAACAGCTCAATGTTGGGATGTTTGTTTCATATCACAATAATCTTATAGAAAGAAAACAAAATAAATCATAAAACTTAATTTTGATATTTTTTAATTGAAAAACAAAAAAGATGTTATTTATGCTTTATAAACTAAATTAAAAAATAATAAATTGATAAATCAAAACAAGTGAGTTATTAATAGTAATTAAATACTAAAGTGATAATCTAATCCTTATAGTATAAATAATAGATAGTTGCACATACAAATATTTTAAATTGACTGTCATTTGGTTATCTTGGGCTATTAGCATGGAAAATTTAAAATATTGATGAAATAAAATAATTAAATTTATTTTTTTGACAAAATAACATAATTGTGCTTGTCATGGTTCCAAAATGCAATATTAAGTAAATATTGCATTTACAAAATGTAACTTCTTCATATGTTGCTTTTTGAAACCATAACAGCTAACAAAATACATAAATTTTCATCAGTAGCCAAATTCGTCGGTCTGTTTAACAAATGGTCTTTGCTTTTTATAAGATGCATTTTCTCATTCTTTGTATATAATGGACCATGAAAACAACATTTTTTTTGCAAAGTTTCTTTACTTATAATTTATGTGGTTCTAAAATAGCTTGTAATCAAAATTTCTTATGGATTTATGGTGAATTACATATTAACTACAATTTGTCTTGTTTTCATATCTTATAATTAATTTTTTTATCAAGCATTTTATAATAAAAAAAACCATATGAATTTAGGGAGAATTGCATTATAACTCCAATTCCAACAATTATTTGATTTGTTAATCTTACAATTATATGGTTCATGACACTTGTAAATTTAAAAACTCAACAATATTCAAACTAAAGCTAAATATTCTAATTGTCCAAATTATATATAAAGAAATCTCAATATCAACTTAACCAACCTAAAAACAATAAAAAAAGCAATATTATATATGTACTAAAAAAACTAAAATCAACTGCAAACTCATTCTTAACAAAGTATCGCAATTCTGTTGGGGGAAAAGAAAGGGGTTAGGGTTTAATTTCATGACATGTCACAATTTTGAATCATGACATGGTAAGTATTCGTGGTTCTAAACTGTGATAGGGTAAATTGACGCACTTTAAAAACACGACATCTATAAAATATCACGTTTTGGAATTGTGACAAGATGAAATTGTGTTATTTCACCAATTTTTTTTTTAAATTATGCTATTTTACCAATATTTTTAATTTTGCTATGCTAATTTTGTTTTTTTAAATCTTATCCTTTTTTTTATTTTAAATGTTTTCTTTCATTTTATCTTAGTAGTTAATTGTTGTTCCTAGTAACAAATGAGTTCTGTTTTTATAAAACTTTATATAAATAAAACTAATTCATATAAAATATAAGAGAAAAAAATCAAGATAAATCAAACTATTTTCTTCAGAATATCATGGAACTAAAAAGTGATCACTCGCAAAAAAACTTGGACCATGGATGCCTTAAAACATCATAAAAACCTTCACAAACCACTTATCAAACTTTCATTATTGAATGGAACTTGTTGACACCAACTAATCTCCTCTTGTTTTATTTTTTTCTTAAGAGAGATGACATGTCATCCTCTCTTGTTTTTAAGCAAATGACAGATTGCATGTAAGTTCAGGTGACCTATTGCCTATTGTAACATTTTTTGCGATTATCTTCAATGATCGAAAAATAAGGACCGTGTTTTTAGATCTTAAAAATCAAAATTTAAGTTGTTTTTACTTGAAAAGACCTCAAAACACCATAAAACCTTTAGAAGCACTTACCAACCCTAAAACACCCCAAAATCACTTTAAAAAACTCAACTAAATATAAGAATTTAATGAAAACCAATTGTAATAGCCCAATTTTGGATTCTTTAAAATTTTATTATATGTCATTTTATTTCTATTTTTATTTAGAAAAATAAAAAATAAGAAAAAAAGTTCAAAACCTAGGCAGGTCACCCATGAGAATGAGACCAACATGAAAAATCTTAGTATTTTTCACTTGGACAAGTTGCCCATGAGAAGAAAACCAATGTTAAAATTGTTAGCCTTATGGCTAAGATAATGATTTAATTATATGTTTTGATGACAACATAAACTATAGATAAAATAAAAAAATTGTTTTGATATACACATATCATAAAATTAATATCATAATATATTCCATGCTTAATTGATTCAAATAAGGCCCCCCAACCCCCCTCCCCCCCCACACACAAATATATATAAAATTAAACAAGCAAGGAAATGATTCATAAAGGTCAAGAACAAAAATCTTATAGAAATTACGATATCGACTTCACTTATCAAGAGTTTATAATAGAGTTTTTTCAGATAGCACTATACTTGTTTATGTATCTTATAATATCCATACAACCTAAACAAACCCAAAAGAACCAAATAAAACCAAGAAAAGACTGAAACACAAAAATAGGACAAAATATGGACAGTATCAAACGGTCTCATCGTTTTGGAAACATCAATGCAGTAGCTAAAATGGCCAAACTGTTTATCAAACCAGTTAAAGGCCAAACCATGGTCTAACTATTTTGATTAAAGGCCAAACCATTTATCAAACCAGTCTAGCCATTTCTCAAAACGGTTAGTCCATTTCTCGAAAATTTCCAAAAAATTTTGAGGTTCTTAAAAATAGTCTGACCGATTCTAAAAAGGTTTGATTGATTCTCAAAAAGGTCTAACTGATTCTAAAACAGTCTAACTGATTCTATTAGCAGGCAAAAAATTGTGTTTAACGTTTAGTTTCTTTTTTAAGCTTATAAATAGCCTTTTACTTCACTAAAACAAGTGTGAAACTTCTAAGGAAAAAATCTAAGCACACTCCTTATAAAAAAACAACCTATTTTTTGTAGTTTCTAGCCATACTCTCTCCCTCACTCATCATTTCGTATTTTTTCAAAACAAAAAGGCAGACCCCTTCTCTAGCAAGCCGACCCTTCATCTTCTTTCTTCAACTCCCCTAGTAGCCATCAATGCCTGTCACAATAAGCTCACAACCCCACACCCATAAAGGAAATAAAAAAGTAACCAAACCCTAGATGACCTCTAACCCTCTTTTTTAAAAAAAACTACATTCAAGAATTGTTGAGGTTTTGTTAGGTAAAAGATATTCATCATTCCAAGATTCAAGATATTTTCTTATTTCTAGAGATTAGGGAAGATTATCCACTCCCATGTTTTTGGAATTGATTTTGAAGTCAAAGTTCTTTTAGTTCTTCTAAGTGTCTTTTAGGTGTATACATAACCATTAAAGATTGTTTATCTTTTTTAGTATCTTGATTTATCTCTACACTAATATAAGTAATGTATGTTGAGTATTGTAAGTCTAAGTCCAAGTCTAATAGGACTTTCTTTCTCAAGAGAATAATATTTATATGAATGAGATTGTCTTCCATCATGCTTCCCCTTTCTCCTTTAAATATTTCTAACATGGTATCAAAGCTAGTTTGATCTAGCAGAGGTGTTTCAGAAAGATGATAATGTGGATCGACAAGTGACATCCAAAGAAAAAACAATGAATGTGCAGGATGATAATGCTCAATAAGAGAATTTGAACCTTACATCAAGAGAGATAGAAGAAAAATTGAAGAAAAAGGCACAATGCAAGTTGACAACTTCCTGCATAAGATATGAGATGTGGTACAAGAGAGACCATACATGAAGAAAAGAAGAGAGAACTCTTCTTACATGAGATGAGAAATAGCCATGGAGCCATGACAAGAAGAAGGCACCAGCCTGATAAGGAGTGATCGAAAACAAAATGGCCACTTAAAAAGCCAAATCTTGAAAGAGGATTTTTGGCTAGAAAAATATGATAAAGAGGAGAAAAATGGCTTAGATGAGCCAAGTTTAAGCAAATATAATTGCTAAAGAAAGGAAAATTGAAGAAATAACAATGTGATGTCATTAACTAGTCATGATTAAAGAAGTGACTAAGATAAAGATGTAAGAGAGATCTTTCCAATATAAACATGAAAGTTTCAAAAAAATTATAGATGCATTGTGATGGTAAAAAAAGTTTGAAAGTTATCATAAGATAATCCTCTATCATATTTCAAATTTCAAGAATTGTTAGACTTTTAAAATTAAGGAAAGTGTTGGAATTAATTTTTAAGTCATTTTAGTTCTTCTAAGTGTATACTTAACTATTCTGTTTTTGAAGAGAGATTATCTTCCATCGTGCTTTTCTTTTCTCCTTCAAGTATTTCTAAAGCACTTTTTATGATGGTCGAAGATAAATATCTATATTCCAACTCGGACTGTAAGGACCGGGTATGACCATAAATAAAAACATAATCTCCGGCCTCATATAAATTCCCGGTGGCAAGTTGTAAATCGTGAGTATAACCGGCCAACAAGAATAAGAAGCAGTAAATGACCCAAAAGGGTTGAATCCATTTGTACACAACCCAAGATGTACATTCCTTGATTCAGTTGAAAAGTGAGGATGCATATTGTTAAAGTGTTTTCATGCTTCACTGTTAGAAGGGCGCACTATCACTCCATCAACCGCATCATGTGATTGGTGCCATATCATGTGCTCAACAATTTTTGGTGACATGAATAACATCTGCAGTGTAGGCACGATTGGGAAGTATCTAAGTTTTTTATATTGTACAAGATTCTTTTCCATGCTAGTTTTCGATTTGTAACGGGAATGCCCACATGTCATGCACTCGGTTAGCTCAGCATTTTCAAGGTAATACAACATGTAGAAGTTTGGACATATATCAATTTTCTGGTATCCTAGACCGAGGGGTTTCATCATGGACTTAGCAAAGATAGAAGTTCTCTTTCAGTTTGTTCCCTCTAGGTAAAATGCTTTTTGCCTATTCAACAATTCTATCATAACCGACCGCAATCAACCCATAATCCTACTTGATGGTGAACATCTGTGCAACGGTCGATAATTACTGTGATTTGTGCAGCTATCCCATAAAGGTTCATCAGAATCTTTCAACAGATCAAAAACCTGGTCGCGTCTTCATTAGGTTCTTATTCTATGATTGGACATTAACTGACATTACCTTGGTTCATTCTCATTGCATCCATAACCATATTCTTGTAAGGATTACTATTGTCATCGATAACTTCATGCACGTTGCTAGCACTAGAATTTGATCCACCCATCCTTCCTACCATGCTCTCGTTACTCACAAATAGTTCTCCATATGCATACCAACACAAGTAATCCTCCATTAAACCTTTGTGTAGAAGATACATCGTTACAATATCTTGATGAAGAAACTTTTTATTCTTACACCTCATGCATGGACATCTAATACCACCTCCATTAAAATTTCTCGAAATAGATATTGTGAAATTATTAAAACTCTGAACCCCATTACAATAATCCATTCTCCGCAATCCTTGAGGTGAATCTTGATACATCCATGAACGATCATCCATGACTTCTATCGAACCTCTATAAAACAATGATGACAACATGTATTAATTAACTACGTTAAGTAAATAAATTTGCAATAATATTAGTTTAGCTCAAGATTATCCAACTTACTTTCAAACTTCTCTTAAATATTCATTATCAATTATTTACGTACGTACAAACAAATTTATACACATTAATTTACAAAAATTAGAACTCGACAATAAAATTGAAAAAAATTAAAACGGACCTGTTAAATAAGTCATTATTTATTTCATCACAACACACCTAAGTCGGTAAATCGACATAAGTTTCAACAATTTACAAACAAATTCAATTTACAAAATCTAAAACAAACAAGTACCAAATTATAAATCCATACTATATGTTTGAGAAAAAACAATAAAACAAAATAACACCCAAACAAAATACATGTACTAAAAAAATTCAATAATAAAATTGACATTTTAAAATTGTATTAAATTTAAAAAAGATATATTTACTTACTACAAATAAAAAATCCACAATAAATCAGAATATGAATGCTGAGACTAGAAAAGATTTTTTTGAAATGAGGGGGGATGTTTGGGGGGAGGGAGCTGAGAGCTAGTTGCTGGTTGTTAATGTTAGGAGGGTGGGGTTTAAATGCAGGGGGAGAAGAAGGAGAAATAGTGGAGGGTAGGGTCGATGGCCAGGTTGTATATTAACTATTACCAATGGAATTACCGACAAAATATATCCATCTGTACATCCATCGGTAATTCAGTCAGTGTTTTTGACATGTCACTGTACGGACAACCCGATTTGAATCCGACTGTAAGTCCATCGGTAAACTCGTCCACAAAAACTTACACGTCATCACATAACTTGTTTTTTTTATTCTTCATATTTCATCTGGGATTCCTTCGGTATTTACCGATGGAGTGTTTCTGTTGGAATATACCGACAGAGTTAGCGATGGAAAAATTTATGTCGTTAAATATCATCGCAAAATACCGATGAAAAAAAACCGTCGATAATTCCATTTGTATTTGTTGAATTTCTGGTAGTGAAATAAGTCACTTAGTATCTTGAAGAACATGACGCAAGAAACATAGGAGATTGATCGTAAATATATAAATATTAAAAGATTTGTGGTGGAAGTACTGTTTCCATTAATAGTGAACCATTTCAATTTATCTTTTTCATTCACATCCTTTTCTCTGTTATTTGTTTTTTCAATCATGTTTTTTTTATTACTTTGGTGTTAATATCACTATATTGGTTCAATTTTCTATAAATAGTCCTTACAACAAACAAGCAAACCTACCCATATGAAAATTTTAGATTAATTTATTGATAATTTTGTGTAGTATTTATAGTTTGCTTGTATATTAAATGTTTTATAGCCTTTTCATAAATAATTTTATTGTAATGAAGTATGATTTATATGTTAGGGTTTGTTTGTGATTTGATGAAATTGAGTTTAGTTTTGTAACTTAGGTTGTTATACTGGAAGAATTGGTGAGTTATTTAATAGGAACCAATTAAATTTTGTCAATTTCATTATAAAGTTTTAAATTTGAGGAAAATTGATTTTTTATGGAATTAATTACAATTAAATGGAATTAATTTAGATTGAATAAGTTTGAATCGAACAAATAATAGATAATTAAATAAGTTTGAATTGAATAAATAATAGATAATTAGTTGGGTACCAATTACTTGTTGTTAATTTGATTTATTTAGTTCAGATTTTCAGGCAACATTGAATTTTTATACCAATGATAATTGGTTATTAGATTTTTAATTATCAAAGTTGAATTTTAAATTGATGGTTATATTATTTATAAATTTTGTTATCAATATTCTATACAAGTCTTTAAAGTAATGAATTATTATTCTTGAATGTATCGAGATTCACCTCAAAGATTATATAAGAAAGAATATTAGTGGAGACAAAATTAGATGTCCATGTGTAAAGTGTAAAAATAAAAAGTTTCATTAATCAAATGTTGTGATGATTCATCTTTTAAAAAAAGAGTTCGTAGAGAAATACTTGTGTTAGTTTGCATACAAAGAACCCTATACTCCTTATGAGATCATGTTATAAAGGATTCTTGGATCAACATCTAATTCTAGCAACATACATGAAGTTGTAAATGATAATAGTAATTGTTATAGGAGTATGGTGATGAATGCAATAAGAATTAATCTATAACTTGCATAAAAAAAATTAAGATATTTTCAAATCACTCCTAAGCTGAAAAGTTATTTATGTCTCCAAAAGACAGTCGAGCATATGACATAGCATCATTCATATGATACAATATATGAAATCATGATGCACCATTCTAATGGTGAAGCATGTAAATAGTTTAATAAGGATCATATTTTATTTTTAATGGAACCACAAAACATATATCTCGGGTTGTGTACCGATGAGTTCAATCATTTTAAGTCCTTTGTTGCACCCTTTTCTTAGTAGCCGATCATATTAACAGTTTACAACTTACTCTCGAGGAAGTGTATGAAGCCATAATTAATGTTTTTGTCTACAATCATACCTTGTCCTTATTGTCCATGTAGGAATGTAGATGTTTACCTTTGATCGTTGATTGATGAGTTGAATCAATTATGATCATTTAAGGATTTGATGTATGATGTTTCAAGGAAATAAAATTTTCATGTAAACCCCTACGTAAAAGTAGTTGAAGGTAATAAGACTTTGACGAGTAATGGAAACTTGGGATGAAAAGAAAAAAAATAAATGATGGAAATAAACATACATGTGATGTTTAAATGGAAGGAATGACCCTCGTAAGTAAATTTAAAGGTATTGATGAAGTTAAAATGAGGACTAAGAAATTTAGTTTAAAACTCATAACGTTAGTGAAACTGGTAATGAGTTTTGATGGAATGGAGAATTAAAAAAATTTAAAATAAATATGTTTTTATAATGAGAATATAATTCCAAAGAATTATAAGGAAAATGAGGAATAACAGTAAAAAAAATTACATGAAAAATTGTTGGTGTAAACCCCGATTAAAAATTCATAATGTTACCATGAAATTGTAATAAGTTCATAAATGAAATAAAAGATGAAAAAGAAAAAAAATATTATATTTTGGAATAAGGAATCGATCCTAAGAATTTAGTGGAATAACTATATAATCAATGCAAGGATGGAACATGAAAATTCAGATTTTTAGTGTAAAATCACATACTGACTAGTTTTATTCTCTCAACCATAACTCTTAATTTGACTGTCAAATCTGGCTAAAATTATATGTGAAGTCTCTTGACATCTTTTCTACGTTGGGTTAAAATCTGAGGATAATCGGAGATCGGGAACGTCCAAAAAATAAAAAGGCAATGATGGGTCAATACAACTAACTAGAATTGGGGGAGCATTAGTAAGGGTAAAATGGTAATTGACCTACAAATTAAACCTTACCTATTGTGCAACTACTATTCATACAGAACAACAACCATCAAGAGATAGAAGGACTTCATTCATGTCTCTCTTAAAAAAACTCACTTGAGAAATTCTTCCAAAACTTGTGAGATTTGTCATAACTCATTTCTAGGTTATTCCCCAAATTCACCTTTTTCTTTGCAAAATAAAAAAATAAAATAAAGACTAGTATTTTGGAAAAAGCTAGCTGGGAAGATTTCAAATGTAGAAAAAAATCAAGTTGTAATTTTGCATGGAATTGAGAGCCTAATTGTATCTCATTTTATCCCAAACTAGAGAGACAATACAGATTCAAGGTCAAATTAAATCATTATTGGATGAATCTGTATAAAAATTAAGCCCAAAGATATAATTAGATTTTTAATAGGCCAATTTGATTTAGTCATGGGCCAAATTAAAGTTTAATTATGTTTAACAATTAATTTGGGTTCAATTGAAGGATTTAATTAGGCGCAAGAACTTAATTATACTTTAAATGGGTCAAATTAATTTATTAGAGGGTTTAATTGGTGAAAAATTAAGTTTGGAAGCCCAATTTAGGTTAAATTAAAGAAATTCACAGCTAAGGACCATTTTGGAAAGGTGTCGAACTCTAGGGACCTAATTGCTTAAAATCAGGGGTGAAATTAAAGAGATTTGAAAGTTTAATGGCCAATTAGGGGTTAAACTGAAAAAAATTCAAAACCAAGGACCAAAATGAAAAAAGGCGCTGAAATCCAAGGCTGAAATTGAAGTTTGTTAGGGGAAAAATTAAACAAAATTAGAAGTTTGAAGCTAATTAAGGGTGTCATTAAGAGAAATTAGAAATTAAAAGACTAGTGTGAACTTTTCCAAAATGGCAACATTTCAGGGTTGACTGTTCATCTTCTTCTTTAGATTTTCACTAGAAAAGATGCTCAGTAGGCTACCTTCCCAAAGCATTTATTGCTTTATCTCTCCATCAAATTTGACAAAACTTGCAAGAAAACAATCACCTAACATCTGACTATACTCTAGTGTGATCCGCTCTGGCTGATTGACACCACAGTGATTGTGACATCGCTCCAAAGTGGTTAACTCGACTAACCCTTATCTGCAACAAATCTGACAGCCCATGATAGTCACTTTGAACCAATAGTTGGGATCCTTTCAGGTCGAATCAAGGGCTAAGATTTGACACTATTAAAAAAAAAGTTCCTCTTCTACCCCCTATAAATAGGGGAGGATTTCATGGCCTGAGGGAGGAGATAATCAATTCCAAAGTTGGCCAAAAATCAGCCTCCCCCAATTTTTCCTTCCCTGGCCAACAATTCTCTTTTTTCCTTTTCGCTCTCAATTGCCTTTTTAAGCCACCACCACCTCACCAACAATGTGATTGTCGGTGGCCCAAAGACCCTTGCTACTCCATTTCCTTGCCGGTAACAGGGGTAGCCACTGTGAGCTTCCTCCTTTCTTCCTTACACAATAATCTCTGCAAACTTCTTTTCTCCAGCAACCAACATAGCAGGCCGTCAACTACTCCACCAACACCGCAACAGCTGAAATAATTAACATGGTTGCTAGGCCAGGCTAACAACCATGTGGACTGTGGGTCGGACCTGTTTCAACCCAGCCTAGCCTAAAAAAAAAAGGCCAGACTTGTTGGGCTGATGGAGGCCCAACCCGGGTCCGCTAGCCCAGCCCAGCCCAATCTAATAATAATAATAATAATAAATGAAAAATTCCAAAAAACTTCTAAAGATCATTTGAAAAATTTATAATTTTCTCGCGTGTTTTCTATCAATTTTCTATAATATTAGGCTGTATATTTACACTGTAAGATATGAATCCGATATTAAAATTCCCAATTTTCTTCGAAACGTTTCTTAATTTTTTTTTGAAATTAAAAAAATTATAAAAACTTTTAAATTAATTTCTCCTTAAAAAAATAAAAAAAAATATATTTTATTTTCATGCATACAACCAAATCCTAAAGGTTTTCCAAACATGTTTTCATAAAAAATAATTTTTTTTTGCATCTTTCTCATATTTTAAAAATGCAAAAAAATAAAAATAGATATCATAACTAGTTTATAATTATCTGTCAGGATTTGACCAAAATTTCAAAAACCCTTCACCAATCATTTTGTTCATTTTATATTAGGGTGTAGAAGTAGACTTTAATATTTGAGGGTGTAAATCTACGCAATAGAGTACACCATCAGGTATTAAAGATACAAAGTGAAAAATAAATACGATGATAAAATTTAGCCCTTAAAACGGTTAGGATTCAACCCAATAAGGTAGAGACTTCCTCACGAAGGGAGATCTGCCTTGTACCTAAGAAAAAGACTAACAAGTAGAAACTTGACCTGAAAAACAATCAAACAACAATGCAGCTTATCTTAGGTAGGGTGCACTTGGGGTGATGCGTCTTTTCCTTGCACAACTAGTCTCTTACTTAGACTCTCGCAAACCATAGATTTTCTAGTAACCTTAATACTAGGTTTTCTAGTAACCTTAATACTAGGTGTCGCCTTTTGAACCTTATAATCATAATTTTATGATTAAACACAAAACTCTTTCCTTTCCCAACACCACCTCTCAGGAGGCACATTAAAGCGCGCCAGTCTCAATGTCGCCCCGCGATATGATGGTGACTCCACAGGAGACCACCTTATATGGTTGGACTAAGCTTTGCTTGTTTGATTCTTTGCCTATTTTTTTTGTTCTGTTTAATTTTATCTTGCATTTTTATTTCTTTAATATGCATTTTTACTTTCTGTTCATACATAAGTACATCGAGTGTGGATTAATGCCCTCGTGCATTTTAATTTCACAAATAAACCCAATTCTAGGTTAGGTGGGGAGAAGCGGTCTGCGTCATGACTTTCAGTTGGGGTTCGATTTGTGAAACATCCAACTATGAATTGAGTGTTTACTTGGTAATGATGGTCACATCGTGCCCCAACCATTCCTTGTAAACCCTTATATGTACTGCCTTCACGCAAGGTGATCAATGGGTAGTTCATAGAATTTTTGAGACCAGGTAAAAAGCTTACCCTCATGTAATAGCCTAAAAGTTAAGAAAAATCAAAGAAGGAGAATATTGAATTAGAGATAGAAAGTGAAAAAAGAAGAGGAAAAAAGGGAGGGATGTGGAAAATTTTGACCGGTTGAAACTCGAAGCTGAGAATATTACATGGTAAGGAGTTTTGAACCTAACCTAGTAAGCTTATATGAAAAGGAATGCAATTAAGGTTGAATTCATGAATTTTATGTTGAGTTTTATAGTAGAAATTTTAGGGAAATGCAAATTGATTGTAAATTAAGTCAATTGGGTTAGATTAGGTTGTGATGGGTACTAAATTAGGAATAAATAATGAAGAAAACTAGGGTGTCCCTAAGGGCTCAATTGCTAGCCAATACAAATTTGTATTTCTTAAAGCGTAATGATGATATATTAATGTATGTGCGAGGAGAATGAATACATAATACGTCATATATGAGATAAATTGAAGAGAATTTGCATCCTTTTTTGTTGTGCATGTTTCAAAAAAATAGGAGTAAGGATGAAAATTAGGATTTATCAATGTAAAATGGTTTAATATTTGTATAAATTAATGATGAATGTTTTAAGGAATGAATGGATTCTTTGTGTCTTTTCGGAAGGAAATGAAAGTTCAATGTAAGTTGAATCGTAAATGATGGTTAAGTTGAAAGAAAACCAATTAGTATATTATTATATAAAATGTACATGGAATGAAAAATAATGTGTTATACTTGTGGATCCAAGGGACGCCATGAGAGCTCAGCAACAAGGAGGTACTATCATAACTTCGACATCAAGTTGTTGTCGAATACCTTAACAATTTTGTTTGGTAATGGGATTAGTGCTCGATAATGGGCAAAATAAATAGTTTTTATGGTAATGAGACTAGTTCCCAGTAATGGATAGAGGAACTAATTTTACCGGTTATGGACGAAAGAACTAGTTTCCAGGTGATGGGACTAGTGCCTAGTAATGGGGCAAAGAAATTAGATATCTAATGAAGGATTTATTGCCTGAAAATGGGCAAGGAGATTAATCTCTCAGTAATGAGATATTTTTGGATAAGGGTAATGTGAGTAAATGTTGAAAGATGTAAGATTATGTCCTAAAAAAAGGTTAATAGTTAAGCTAACCGGGGGTTTAAGTTGAATTAGAAGGAATTTGATCGATTTTTTTAAAAAAGGAACTAACTGAAATAGATAAAATATAGTGGAATTGCATAATTAAGTTGTATTCTTATTTGATTAATTTATGTAACAACTTGATTTTATTAGGTAATAATCAATTTCAGGTACCTCTCATGAACGAGCGGAACGATATGGTTTTTTAAGGAATACTTTTGCTAAGATTTAACGAACAAGTAATCAGTAATCCTTTTGTTTTGTAATCTAGGAATGTAACTAATACTAACCTTATTGTAGGACATATTACTATACTTAAACATCTTTGTAGATTTCTAATAATTTATCAATTCTTTTGTTGTATTAAAATTATAAATGCATATGGTTATACTTGGCCACTTTTATATGAATTGATTATGTGTGCATATATATATATATATATATATATATATATATATATATAAAATAGTGGACTATGATGAATGAAACATTAGAAGTTGAGGTTGGAAGGTGTTCTAGTTTGATGGCGAGATGACTCCAGGATAATTGGACAACCTTTGAGATGTGTATTAATGAGAATTAATGTGAAATAGGAATTAGCTAATAACTTGGGATCTCCTAGTATAAAGAAGATTCTGCCGAAATTTTAATAGAAATGTCGTCAATTTCATGAGGAAGATCACATAATTTATACTCTAGTTCATAATGAGAAAATATCACTTTACCATTTGAAAAATATCACATAATTCATTTGAGGACAATTATTAGAAATTTATGCAATTAAATCCCTACTTACTTTTATAGGTCTAGAATTGTGATCCCCTATACTAATTATACTCTAGTTTTTAATTTCTAAAACTTATTTATAATCAAATCATACTTGATAATCACTCAAATTTAATTTCTTATCAATGATTATTAACATGTGCGACCTAATAGATTCCTGATAGGTTGGTTTAAATATAAATTATAGTCTTATTTAAAATAGGATTAGATAAAGTAAACAATTTAACTTATTGTTAATTCAATAAATTGATTGATTTATATTTGAAAGTTAAGTGTAATGTCAAGCACCGTGTCACGATCTCTCAAATATTATATAAGTTATGTGGTTTAACTTAGCTTCTTATTGACTAGTTTTTGTAATGTAACTATTATCTGTTTATTTGGAATGTTTTAATTTAGACATTTGAGCATGAAGTATATGTGCTTTGTCAAATTATATTTGTTTTCAACATGATAGTTATTGATACTTTGAATAAGATTTGAAACTCATTTCAATTATTGTTCCATCTTACCTTAGTATTTCATAATCAAAACTATAATTTGAGAGCATATAGAACAATTTCTATAATTTAACTAGAAGAATGAATACTCTCTTGTTCATTCAAATACCATCCTATAATTTATTCTATATCCAATTAATGTCCATTTGTTATGTTAGTTTAAGATAACATCTAGTTAGGTGAAAACATAATATTCCATATTTAAGATAACTTAATGATCTCAAGTCTAAAGATTACTTACCCAACTACTATGTAAATCTTTCCATAGACATGGATAATCTTTCAATATAAAATCTTTATACTGGTCAATTCAGTATACTTGTCATTAAATAAACGTCTATATATTTAGTTTGAGGTATCCCTCATAACTTAGTTTATCAAAACAACTGCTTCTACTCATAAAGAAAATAACATAATATGTCTTGGTCTCAACAACTTTGATTAATGTCCAGTCTTAATAGAGAATTAACCAAAAATATTTAGGAACAATGCTTTGATGCAGTAGGAATCCTCATAATTATAACCATTTTATAATTTTCTTTACAAAATATTTTTGTCATAAGAATTTTATCTTTACTCTAGACTTATTAATTAGACTTAAATTAAGATTAAAGATAAAAAAAAATGTCTTTACAAGATTATAAATAAAATATTTCTATTGCCTATTGCATGAGTAAAGTCACTTCCACATGTAATTACACAGTTTGTTAAAGGACATATACACCAACAATCTCCCACTTGCACTAAATTCTCTTTTAGAATATTCCATTTATGTAACATGCTTTTAGCCTATTCAATGATGTTATCATAATTGGCCTTACTCAAACCATAACCTGGCTTCTGGCTTCATAGTAAACACTCATGCAATGGTTGATAATTTACTATGAGTTGTGCACCCATCCCATAATAGTTCGCTAGAATCTTTCAAAAGTTTTAAAAACTTAGCTTCATCTACATTTGGTTCTTCATATAAAGGGATGTTACATGAACCTTCACCTGAATAACTATGATTTATTCTCATTGCATCTACTACCATACTTCTATAAGGATTACTATTATCATCCGCAAATCCATGTATGTTGGTAGAACTAGAAGTTGAGCCAACCATCCATTTTGACATGGTTTTGTGATGAATATAGGGTTATTTGTGTGCATACCAACATAAGTATTTCTCGATGAAAGTTTTTTTAAGTAGATGCATCATCACATATGTAAACCCCGGGAAAAATAACAAATAAATAAAAGTGAAGAAATTCATGCATATGTTTAAATAAAAACAGAAATTCAGAAATTTTTGAATATAAATTTCCTGGCGAAATAATTCGAGACATTATAATAAACTCGGTGCTATTGAGGGTTGGATTTAATTGAAGAGAATAATACACTTAAAGGAAAAAGGGGGCCTAAATGCAAATAAGGGAAAATATAGAGTATAAATACTCTCTTCTCACCAAAAAAATATGTAAGAACCATAAGGAGAGAAGATAGGGAGTTTTATACCCATTCTTGAGAAATTAAGAGAGAAACACTAAAATTTCAAGAACCCATCCAAGATTAAGAGCTTATAGATGGGATAAACACTTGAGAGCAAAGGATTACCAAGAAATTGAACAAGAAGAAAAGAAAGGAGGGAATTGAAAATCTTCAACTGGTTGAAGATCAAAATCTTAATTTGTACCGGGTAAGGTATTCTAAACATGATCTTAAAAAAATTCATTTTTAAATTAGTAGCCTCGTGTCTTAGCTTTCTAACGAGATCAATCTCACTTAAAATGGAGTTTTAGAACTTTAGATATAGTTAAAAATCGATGAGTGTTCGAGACGAGAATGATTGCAAAAGTCGACAAGAATAGTTGAAAAAGTCAAACAAGAATACGTTCAAAGTCGACAAGAATAGTTGGAAAAGTTAAACACTAACAATTCAAAGCCAGACAGTAACAGTTGGAAATTGGACAGTAACAGTTCAAAGTTAAACGGTAACAGTAGACTTTCACGTGAATACTATAAATAAGAATATAAAAGAATTGAGTCATACGAATACTTGTGTATTGAAATACTAACTCTGAAAATATACATGATATATGTATGTATGTTATTATGAGGAAATGAACATGCATAGAAAGTAACATATGAGTAATGGATAAATATGAATTGTCTATAATATCGGCTTGAAGGAATCATAACAAAAAAAAAAAAAATTCCTTGTGATTTAGGAGGAGCAACCAGGATTGGATCTTCGGTAGGGGGAGGTCACGAGACAGGCGCGAAGCGGTGCGTGATTTTCCCTCCTATTTGCACTTATACAATTTAGAATCCTTCTGGTGAATGTAATTATAATAAATATGGTGTTCAATGTAAATAAAGTCTAGTGTATCTACAAGATTAACTTCGGCTAATGGCATCCGTGATAGGATTGCCGGGATATGATTTACATGATTAGCTTCCGTGATAGGATTGCCGGGAAATGATTTACATGATTAGGTCCGGCTAATGGCATCCGTGATAGGATTGTCGGGAAATGAATTACAGGATTAAACCTTGCAAGGTCACCCAGTTTATGCAAGTAAATAAGATTATTCAATTAAGAATATACAAATGAGTGTTAATTGGGTTTAAAAGATTTACAAGCAAAATATAAGTTCTTTGTTAGAATTCTCATGGATTCGATAGAAAGTTAATACTTCATTCGTATCCATTACATGAGCATACATATATTCTTTATCAACATAATGATATGTTTATTTATGTAACAGGTCCATCAAACATCCAGGAAGATCATTAGTTTAGGACTCTACTTTGTGAAGCTTATGTAAATATTTAACTTAAAACAAAAGGGAATTAACGTGTTTATGTAGTATACTTTTGTGCAAATCTTGATGTATTTATAAAGGTTCAACTTAGCATGTAGTATTTTAGTTATCTTGTAATTAACCCTTTTGAAATATTTAAGAACACTTCTTATATTGTAAATACTTTCTTTGCATGTTAGCATTCCTTTTCCTTTAAATTTTATGATATGATGTGTTGGACTATGTTCATATTGAACTTACTCGTAGGATATATATATATATATATATATATATATATATATATATATATATATATATATATATATTGTGTGGATTGTATGAGGTGTGGAATTATGAGGTTTGATATACGGTCCGGAATTAAGGGACCTTGTGATGATGGGTTGATTGAGTAAACTGATAGTAGTCGATAACTTGGGATGTTCTAAATGCAAACGAAACTTTGCTGAATTTTTGGAAATAATAATAATAAAAATTTACCCTCAAATAAAGAGGATATGGTGGAATCTTTTAACATTGATCAAGTCGTACAGTCGGACTATTATAGTTGGTATAAGAGCCTTGGTATAGGTTTTGGGAAGAAATCAAAAGAGGTTGTTGATGTTCATTAATTTATTGCAGGATGGTACGTACCTGTCAAGAGATTAGAACAGATCTATCCTCTGTAGGGAGGGGGAATAGAAATATAGACTTTTCCGAGTGGCAAGAAGAGAGCCCTTTGAAAGATACTGCTTCACATGCACCGGTAGTATCGAATCAAGCAGGGCATGAAGAATCGTTGGGGCCTCAAATAAGACAGGCACCAAGGCAAACTGGGGATGTTCGACCGACCATGTCAGCCCCGCGGGAACGAGTAGAGGAGCCCCCTCAGACTACACATGCATGGCCATCTGTTTTTTTATGTTGATTCGATGCTCTTGGCCCAGGTAATCAAAGCAGTAATGAAAGGTATGGCTAATGCTCCTATGCCAGCACCCCCACCTGCACCCATCATACCAACCGTTTCAGAAGCAGCTACAACTACTAATGACGTGGTACAACTAGTTCATTTGGTAAAAAGTATAAGAGAAATAGGTTATGAACCCTACTCAGGTGAACAGAATGCTGAAGTGGCGGGAAGGTGGATTAGAAAGGTGGAGAAAACCATGATTTAAATTAAGATACCACATGATTTGCGGGTAGATTATGCTACTCAATTACTATCAGACGGTGCTATGACTTAGTGGGAGACAGTTCAGTTGAGGAGGGCTACAGAAACCCTATCCTGGGATGACTTCAAGATAGAGTTTGAGAATTAATATTACTCCAAATATCATCGGAAGATGAAGGAACAAGAATTCCTAGCTTTGAGACAGGAGGGAATGTCAGTACTCGAGTATGAGAGATGATTTCATGACCTCTCACTATTCGCACCATATTATATCCCATCAGAACAACACATGATAGAAAAGTTAAGGGATGGCTTCAGACAAGAATTGAAGCAGGGGTTGATTGCTTTGCAATTCAAGATAGTAAGGGAACTGATTGAAGCAGCACAAGCATTGGAGGCTTGTATGGAAGAAGGCCAACAGAGTCATGGGGGTGCAGGAAAATGAAAGGATATGGAATTTTTAGGCAGGCTAACACTTCCAAAGAAAGGTAGAGGCGAACAGTTCCTTCAATTCAAAAAGAAAGTGGGGACGTCAACTAGCTTCTGACAGGATATCGGTGGGAGGTCGGGAAGTGGTCAGACCCGCTCCAGGGCTATAGCTGCAAGGGGGCATAATGATCAAAAGGAAATTGGCTACCCTCAATGTGCTCAGTGTGAACAAAGACACCCCGGGAGTTGTATGGTTTCTCTTGGACGATGCTATATATGTCGAGGAGAAGGTCATAAGTGGAAAACATGTCGGACTTGGGAAGAGGATGTCATCACCGTGGTGAGAAGAGTCACTTTAAAGGGAATGCCCCCAGCTAAACACCGAACGACCTCGAGACATAGGCGGCAAAGTCGAGTCATCGCAGTCTATCATAGTAAACAGACCGGGAAGGTTGACTCAGTCAGGAGCTAACTCAAATAGGGGACAATCTAGAGTGCAAAATGAAAGGGACCAAGAAAGGGTTTTCCATATGACCCAGGAGGATGTCAGAGCAAAGATCAAATGTGGTGGCGGGTATGCTGCAAATGAATGACTATTAAATGCATGTTTTGTTTGATTCCGGTGCCACTCACTCCTTTATAGCAAATAAAAGTGTAACCAAATTGAGTAAGGAAACAAAAAGGGTAGAAAAAGGATTTATTATTGGGACACCTTTGGGTGAAACTATGGAAACAAATGTTGGGGTGGGAATTAACATTAATGGGTGTGAGCTAAAAGCAGATTTAATACCCCTAGAATTAAGTGATTTTGATATAATTCTAGGTATGAATTGGTTGGGCAAAAATAAGGCTTGTCTAGACTGCTTTACAAAAACAGTAACCTTCCAAGGGGCTAAGGGTGAAACAATGGTCTTTAAGGGGGAGAGAACTTCCAACTTTTCAAATATAATCTCGGGTATGGTTGCGAGAAAACTACTATAGAAAGGTTGTACAACATACCTTGCCTATGTGATAAATTCAGAAAAGGGTAAAATAGGACTGTCTGACATTCCAATTGTGAAGGAATTTCCGGATGTATTTCCGGAAGAATTGCCAGGACTACCCCCAGAAAGAGAAGTTGAAGTCACCATAGATATATTACCTGGGGTGTCTCCTATAGCCCAACTACCGTATAGAATGGCCCCAAAAAAATTGGATGAGTTGAAAATTAAATTGCAGGAGCTTTTAGACAAAGGGTTCATATGACCAAGCAACTCACCTTGGGGGCCACCTGTATTATTTATGAAGAAGAAGGATGGAATGTTGAGGCTTTGCATAGATTACCGTCAGCTGAATAAAGTGACGATAAAGAACAGATATCCACTTCTATAAATAGATGATTTGTTCGATCAGTTGAAGGATGCCAAAGTATTCTCAAAGATTGATTTAAGATCAGGATACTACCAAATGCGAATCAAGGGGCAAGATGTGCCGAAAACTGCCTTCAGAACTCGCTACGGACACTTTGAGTTGTTAGTGCTACCCTTTGGATTAACTAATGCTCCAACACTTTTTATGGATTTAATGAACCGAGTATTCCAACTATACCTTGATAAGTTTGTTGTCGTATTCATCGATGACATCTTGGTTTACTCTAAATCCTATGAGGAGCATGAACAGCACCTGAGACAGACACTACAGACTCTGAGGAGCCGCCAGTTGTATGCCAAGTTGGATAAATGTGACTTCTGGTTAAAATAAGTTACCTTTTTGGGGCATATAGTGTCTTCAAAAGGCATTTTTGTGGACCCTCAGAAGGTGGAAGCAGTTTTGAGATAGGAAAGGCCTACTACGGTAACTGAAATTCGTAATTTTCTCGGATTGGCAGGGTATTATAGAAGATTTATCGAAGGGTTTTCAACGATAGCAACTTCATTAACACGACTCACCAAGAAGAACATAAGATGTGAGTGGTCAAAGGAGTGCGATGAGAGCTTTCAAAAAATGAAAAGAAGGCTTACTACTGCCCCCGTACTAATCCTTCCATCCGGAACGAAGGCTTTGTAGTCTACGGTGATGCCTCAAGAAAAGGACTGGGTTGTGTTCTAATGCAGTATGGAAAAGTAGTTGCCTATGCATCGAGACAACTGAAGACTCATGAAGTCAACTATCCAGTTCACGACTTAGAATTGGCAGCAGTAGTTTTTGCTTTACAAGTATGGAGGCACTACTTATACGGATCCTGGGTCCAAATTTTCACGGATCATAAGAGCCTTAAATATCTGATGTCACAGAAGGAGTTGAATATACGACAACGGAGATGGGTAGAATTAATTAAAGACTACGACTGTATTATAGATTATCATCCAGGAAAAGTGAATGTTGTCGCGGATGCTCTCAGCCGTAAAGACAAAGTGATTAGGAGTGGACCAACGACTTGGAATGAGGAAACCATGATTGAGCTAAAGAGATTGGGGGCAATATTAGGTGTGAGTCCGGAAGGATCCTTAATGGCTCAACTAATGGTGAAGTCAGGATATCGAGAGCAAATATTAGAGGCACAACAACATGATGATGAGGTGTCAAAAGTGAGAATCAAACTGGAATCGGGGGGTGAAACTTTTTTTCGAATGGGTGATGATTGAATAGTGATGTTGGGGCGACGTATGTATGTGCTTGACAACAAAGCCCTTAAACAAAAGTTACTATGAGAATCTCACGAGTCTAAGTTCACCGTACATCCAGGTAGTACTAAGATGTACCAGGATATGAAGCAATACTACTTGGTGGCCAAATATGAGAAAAGAAGTGGTTGGTTACGTGACAAAGTGTAGTATTTGCCAACAAGTAAAATTAGAACACCGAAACCGGGCAAGGTCAGTTACAACCATTACCAATCCCCGAGTGGAAGTGGGAGGTGATCACAATGGACTTTATGTCGGGACTACCCAGAGGAAAGAGGGGAAATGATGCAATCTGGGTCATTGTGGATCGACTAACTAAGTCTGCCCTTTTCCTACCAGTAAAGATGACAGATCTAGTTGACAAGTTGGCTAAGATTTATGTGAATGAAGTTGTAAGGCTTTATGGAGTCCCAATATCAATTGTTTCAGCATCGAGACCCAAGATTTACTTCACGTCTCTGGCCGAGCATACAACGTGCCTTGGGAACAAATTTGAGTATCAGTACTGCCTTTCGTCCGCAGACTGATGGCCAATCTGAGAGAGTTATTCAGATCTTAGAAGATTTACTTAGGGTATGTGCTTTGGAATTTGGTGGAAACTGGGAGGAGCACCTGTCACTAGTAGAATTCACGTATAACAATAGTTATCAGACAACAATTGGAATGGCCCCATTTGAAGCTCTTTATAGCGAGAAGTGTAGGACACCCTTGTGTTGGGAAGAAGTTGGGGACAAAAAGCTGTATGGGGCATAATTAATACAAATCACTACTGAAAAAAGTGAGGATCATTAAGGATCGAATGAAGGTGGCTCAGGATAGACAGAAGAAGTATGCAGATGTTCGAAGAAGACCACTTGAATTTTGTCCTGGAGATAAAGTATTTCTGAAGGTAGCTCCATGGAAGCACATGTTGAGATTCAGTATGAAGGGGAAGTTAGCTCCGAGGTTCATTGGACCATTCAAAATCCGAAAACGTATCGGACCTGTAGCTTATGAAATAAACTTGCCCTCACAGTTGGCCAAGGTTCATAATGTATTCCATGTTTCTTTTCTGCGAAAAGCCGATGTAGACCCTTCGAGAGTGTTACCTCAAGTGCCAGTGGAGGTAAAAGAAGACTTAGCACTTGAGGTAAGATCGATAAAGATACTCAATTGGGGCGAGAAAGAACTTCGTAATAAGAAAGTTCCCATCATTAGAGTCTTATGGCGAAGCTCACAAATCGAGGAAGAAAAATGGGAGAGAGAATCAGAAATGAGACGAAAATTCCCCGACTTGTTTATAAACTCAGGTACATCACTTAAATTTCGAGCATGAAATTTCTATTAAGAGGGGAGAATGTAAACCCTAGGAAAAATAATAAATAAATAAAAGTGAAGAAATTCATGCATATGGTTAAATAAAAACAGAAATTCAAAAAATTTTGAATATAAATTTCCGAGTGAAATAATTCGAGATATTATAATAAACCCGGTACTGTTGAGGGTTGGATTTAATTGAAGAGAATAATACACTTAAAGGAAAAAGGGGGCCTAAATGCAAATAAGAGAAAATATAGAGTATAAATACTCTCTTCTCACCAAAAAAATCTGTAGGAACCATAGGGAGAGAAGATAGGGAGTTTTATACCCATTCTTAAGAAATCAAAAGAGAAACACTAAAATTTCAAGAACCCATCCAAGATTAAGAGCTTATAGATGGGATAAACACTTGAGAGCAAAGGATTACCAAGAAATTGAACAAGAAGAAAAGAAAGGAGGGAGTTGAAAATCTTCAACCGGTTTGAAGATCAAAATCTTAATTTCTACCGGGTAAGGTATTCTAAACATGATCTTAAAAAAATTCATTTTTAATTTCGATAAAGAATTGATGCCTTGATATTGAATCATAGGTGAGGGTTCTTAGACATAAATTGGGGAAAAAGTACTTATTGTTGAGATTAAGTTAATTCATGTGTGTGATATATAGTTTATGAAAGTATTGTGTGAAGGGGAGGGGGGAGACGAATCCGGACGGGACTTGTCTCCTAACTTTCAATGAGATTTCGGGTAGGAGGATGAGGGGATTAGGATCGGGTTCCTCATAGAAATTATAGATTTGAATGTTAGCTAACCAAGGAAATTGGTCTTGCTCAATTTGGAGATGTAGAACTCTAGTTATGGGTTACCAACTGAGACTGAGTCGTGACTGATTATGTAGGGCAGTAGGACTAATTAGTAAATGAACAATTTTGACTATCTTGGAGGCAAAACTGGGTTCTCCTCCCTCAGAGAACTAGTAGCCTCGTGTTTTAGCTTTCTAACGAGATCAATCTCACTTAAAATAGAGTTTTAGAACTTTAGATATAGTTAAAAATCGATGAGTGTTCGAGACGAGAATAATTGCAAAAGTCGACAAGAACAATTCAAAGTCGACAAGAATAGTTGGAAAAGTCACACAAGAATAGCCTTCAAAGTCAAACGATAGAATAGTTCAAAGTCAAACCGTGTAACAGTTGGAAAAGTCAAACAAGATATGAGTTCAAAGTCGAGACGATTACAATTGGAAATTGGACAAGAATAGTTCAAAGTTAGACAAGAATGTTGAAAATTGGACGAAGAACAATTCAAAGTTAGACAAGAACAGTTGAAAATTGGACAGTAACAATTCAAAGTTAGACGGTAACAGTAGACTTTCACGTGAATACTATAAATAAGAATATGAAAGAATTGAGTCTTACGAACACTTGTGTATTGAGATACTAACTCTAAAAATATACATGATATATGTATGTATGTTATTATGAGGAAATGAACATGCATAGAAAGTAACATATGAGTAATGGATGAATATGAATTCTCTATAATATTAGCTTGAAGGAATCATAACAAAAAAAAAAAAAAACTTCCTTGTGATTCGGTGGAGCAACCAGGATTGGATCTTCGTTAGGGGAGGTCGCGAGACAGGCGAAGGGTACGTGATTTTCCCTCCTATTTGCACTTATACAATTTAGAATCCTTTTGGTGAATGCAATTATAATAAATATCGTGTTCAATGTAAATAAAGTCTAGTGTATTTACAAGATTAGCTCTGGCTAATGGCATCCGTGATAGGATTGCCGGGAAATGAATTACAGGATTAAACCTTGTAAGGTCACCTAGTTTATGAAAGTAAATAAGATTATTCAATTAAGAATATACAAATGAGTGTTAATTAGGTTTAAAAGATTTACAAGCAAAATATAAGTTCTTTGTTAGAATTCTCATGGATTCGATAGAAAGTTAATACTTCATTCGTATTCATTACATGAGCATACATATATTCTTTATCAACATAATGGTATGTTTATTTATGTAACAGGTCCATCAAACATCCAGGAAGATCATTAGTTTAGGACTCTACTTTGTGAAGCTTATGTAAATATTTAACTTAAAACAAAAGGGAATTAACGTGTTTATGTAGTATACTTTTGTGCAAATCTTGATGTATTTATAAAGGTTCAGCTTAGCATGTAGTATTTTAGTTATCTTGTAATTAACCCTTTTGAAATATTTAAGAACACTTCTTATATTGTAAATACTTTCTTTGCATGTTAGTATTCCTTTTCCTTTAAATTTTATGATATGATATGTTGGACTATGTTCATATTGAACTTACTCGTAGGATATATATATATATATATATATATATATATATATATATATATATATTGTGTGGAATTATGAGGTTTGATATACGGTCCGGAATTAAGGGACCTTGTGATGATGGGTTGATTGAGTAAACTGATAGTAGTCGATAACTTGGGATGTCCTAAATGCAAATGAAACTCTGCTGAATTTTTGGAAATAATAAAAAAAAATTTACCCTCAAATAAAGAGGATATGTTGGAATCTTTTAATATTGATCGAGTCGTACAGTCTGACTATTACAACATATCTTGATGGTGAAATATTTTATTCTTATACTTCACATATGGACATCTAATTTTGCCTATACTAATATTCTTTGGTTTAGAAATTATGAAATTAATAAAACCTTCAACCCTTTGATGTTAATCTTGTTTATGTAACCCCTCAAGTGAACTTTGATATATCTAAGAACGATCATCCATTACTTAATTATGAAAGCTATATAGAATAATATTGATTAATTACATAAAAAAATTATTTTTTTTCTAAATTTCTAACTTAATAATAAAATTGATAAAATATGATTGGTATTTTTTTCTATATAGAATATTTTTTTTCTAAAAGAAGAATGATATAGATAATCGATGGGAAGATCTATCGGTTATAACTTATTTACATTGTCAATGGAAATATTATGTCAATAAATCATGATGTGTAAAATTACCGTCATAATTGCTGATGGATTTTAATTGATTTCTTTTTAGTTTTTTACTCCGTTGGCAATTTAATCGGTAATTACCGATGAAATGTAATATGTCTATTTGTTTTAGGAAACTACCAACAAAAATTCTGTAACAAATTCCATTAGAAACTACTGATAGAATGTTTTCGGTTGGTTTTTGAAATGTTATTTCTCAATTTTCTTTTAGTGATCTCTAACTACTCTTTTCAATTCATAAAGTTTTTTTTTTTTTTTTTTTTTTAAAGTTTGCCTACATGATCATTTGGATATAAATTACTATCAAAGTTAGGTGGCTATTTAACATAAACTTCTTCCACGACATAACAATTGAAAAATACATTTTCACATCCATTTAATATAACTTGAACTTACGAAAAGAAGCATAAGCAAGTAACATAAGAATTGCTTCCAACCTAACAATGAGTGTAAATCTATTCCTTCTTCTTCTTGGTTAAACATACCGGTGATTATTCCTCAGTATTGGTTAGCGATATATCCCTCGTAGCTTCCTCTTTTCAGTTTTACATTTATAAACATATTCATGGATGCTGTAATAAGGTCTCTCAAGTTTTAGCTAATATGGAGGGGAGGTCTTCTTATCAATTAATCATACTGGTGGAAGAAATCCCAATAGCTGTAACAGCTATGGCCTTAGACGATATGAAATTCAGCACTTTATCAAAAAGAAATTAAGTAATCCAATAGAGAAAGCAAAAGCACCATAAAAGGAAGAGATTGACAAAGATAAAATAAATTTATTTTTTTAGAAGCTATTAATTTAGTTCAGCAAACCGCTTTCCCTTGGAGGTCCAAGATAGTGTTTTTTATTTTATTTTCCCCCTCCAAGAATAAAATAACAAATGATGCTGCTTTTTCCGTTCCATTTTCAATCATGTCACCATAACCAGTGCACTATCGTATTATAAAGTATAAAAGATTTCGTAATGATGGCATAATGAAGCCGTCATGCCCTCTATTTTTGCACTCTTTACAAAGTGAATTTTGCTAAATATTGATTTTAATGGAAGAAGAGATTACAGAAAGAGATGAAGAGATTGGAAAGGACATAATTAAGCAAATACAAAGACTTATATTTCCAGCAATTTGGATTTACAATGGCGCTACACACACACACACACACACACACACACAGTTGTTGGCTATGGTACTCTATACATTCAGCCCTAGCTAGATACTATTATGCAGAGACTATTGAATTAAAGGACTAAGCTAGGAATTTAAGGATGCTAATGCACATCACAATCTTGATCATATGAACAGGATTAATGGAAATCACCTAGCTGACTCGGGCATTTACATGTTATAGTTACCAAATAATAATGCTTCATATGCAATCTATATATGTCCATGCTCTTTTTGTTTGTTCCTTAATATGAGCACCCACCCATTCGTCTATGACATGAACATTCCATGTTCTATGCTTTCCGTTCTTCGTTCGTGTTTTGAAGAACATGACCAATCCCAGGGCTGTGACCTGGTACTGTAGGTCGGAAATCATCTGCGACTCCTGTGACTGAATGTTCAATGCTGGAAGCCTTTGAGGCAGTAATTTCATTCTTATCTGCTGATAACGTATGGCTAATACCACGGCTGTTACCAGTTGTCTTTGGTTTGGATGCTGTGACAGAATCTCCGGAACTGGAGCTAGTATCAGGCGCCTTTGGGTCAATATCTTCACTGTCATTCTCTGAAAAAAGATGGCCAATCCCAGGACTGTGGCCTGGTGTTGTGGGTTTGAATGCTGTACCAGAACGTTCGATACTAGAGCCAGGTGCCTTTGGAGAAACTTCCTTATTGTCATCATCATTGGCAAGAGCATGGCCAGCCCCAGGACTGTGACCTGGTGTTGTGGGTTTGAATGCTGTACCAGAACGTTCGATACTAGGGCCAGGTGCCTTTGGAGAAACTTCCTCATTGTCATCATCATTGGCAAGAGCATGGCCAGCCCCAGGACTGTGACCTGGTGTTGTGGGCTGGAAATCATCTTTGAAATCAGTGAGAGAATGTTCATTGTTGGAGTTAGTCCCTATTGTCTTCGGATGCCCAACACCAGGACTAACGCCCGGTGTTGTTGGCCGAAAATCATCCTTATAAACAGCAGCAGAATTGCCGAAGCTTGGGACTGCAGGATGGGGCATTTCTTTTCTGCCTGCCTTGGAATGGTGAACACTAGGATTGTGAGTAATTGGGGGTGCAGGTAGAGAAACTTTCTGGTTCTTTGCATTGTTGTAGTGTGATTTGGTATTCAAACCCTGCTTGGCCACATCTTCTATGGAATCCTTTCCAACGGAAACAAGTTCCTGCTTATTCGTTGACTTGATTGGCCTGCATTCAGTGAACAGAATTTGAAAGCAAGTAATAAGTGCAAGAATAAATAGAGCACATTTACATGTTTCCGCCATAATCAACTAGAGTAGGAAAGGAAGTGAAGGTTTTGTTGTATGATAGTACGAAATGGCTCGAGGAACAATTGAAGTTGCTAAGAGGAGTAGTAAAGCTGATTAAGGTTCAAGCCACCACATTGAGAATAAGTCTTGCATTGTTGGTGGTATTTATAGCCATAACAGGTACGCGCCTGTGGAAATCCTCACCTCGTATACTATGTTTGTGGTCCTCAGAAGATTATCAATTTGGACGGTTTGTATGCTGAAGGGTCCTCACAAGATTGACTATCTTACCGATTTTTTCCCAACTTCGCACGTCGCAATCACTGCCACTGCTGTTTATAATTATGTAGTGCTTTTGTTTTCTTTCCTTTTCGATATTGCACTTACTTTTGTAATCAAAATTAGATTTTGCTGAATCTGAATTATTGAAGGATTAGAAATATATATCTTGTTCTCGTACACAAGAGGAAAGGAAGAGTAGCAGGATTTACTTCAACAATCAAACAAACAATTTGAAGATAGTTTTGTCTATATTGATGAATTTATATGCTGAAATTTTTCATTATTTATGGAGGAGCAAGACTATCTCGTATAGCTTTAAGTCAGTAGTTAACTCAAGCTCTTTTATATATATATATATATTCTGGGTCTTTTAAAATGTTTTTTTTTTATCGAAATGCATGTAAACATATATTAAAAAAAAAAATACAAGGCTGAAAAACCAACAAAACAAAAATATATATATATATAAAAAAAAACAGGCTCTTTAACTAGAAATAAACACCATGCCCACCAAAATAGACTAACAATCAAGCAAAATCTAAGCTTGGTTAGAGTAGGAAACTAATAGGCAATAAAGTTCTTTTAAAATGTTTTTATTAAGCCATATAATAGTAAAGTTGAAATCTAAAACTACCGAATTAGAAAACTTTTATGGTATTCGGGGAGTAATTAGTAATATTTTATTAGTTATTTTTTATGATTTATTTTGAAGAAAAAAATATATACAAAAACAAAAAATAATATAAAATTTATCATCCACAAAAAAATTATAAGAATATCACTTATTATTTCTCTCTTCTAGTTTTATATTTTTATTTTTTTTATAATAAATCTTAAAATATAACTAATTAGATATCATTAATTATGTTTAAACACTATAAAATTACTCGTGAGTTGTATCCATTTGCATATCAAACACACATCCATTTGTATATAAATCTTGAATTCCAGTAACACAGCTTACACCTATGCAACGCTTGAAACTTGATCCTTGACCTTTCAGTGTGCTGAAATGTTGGTTTATTGTTTGAATACGATACTGAGGGAGGCGACCTATTTAATCAATATTTTTGACAGCTCGGACTGACATTGTGTCCACAGCAAAGTGCCATCCTTCACCACCAAGACACTCCAAAATGATGTATATATTAAATGTTGATGGTTTATATACAAAGCTTACAACTAATTTTCCTCGACAAGTTCAAGTGAAACACATCTGTCCTCAGTCTTCATATTTGAACTTAATTGTTTATGGTACTTGCAAACTTTCAAATGGGTTTGGAATGATTACAGGCTGCTAAAAGTTGGAGATTCTACTATCAAAAAAAAAAGTTGGAGATTCTTTTTGAGTGGTGACCACAAAAGAAAATCTTTCCTTGATCGCTCTTCTGATCATTATTATTGATTCTCAAGCATTAGTTTCTGAACATATACACTGAAAGGTTTCTAATTGGCTCATACACCACAGAATAGAAATGCTAATGCCATTATGAAAACAATTGAATTTATATTTGTCCTCGCTAGGTGGTCATTGGAACTACAGAACCTTATTCAAGTCAACCTCCGAAAACCTATAGCACTAATTTACTTCTTCTATACAACACTATCCCATTTTTTTTTTCTTAATTCTTAAATATATGTACTTTACCATGATCATACCTAATATGCCATTGTATTGGGTATGATAACACTTCTCTTTCATATTTGTAGGTTAGGGGTTCTTATTCTAATAGTTTTGATACCTTGAAATAAGTTCTCATTGTATCACTTTTCTTTCAAAGTTGTTTCGGCCTTCTAGTAATTGTTGTCTATCTTGTTGTGAATTGGGTGACCACGTGATAACAAGGTTCCCATTAATTTGTATATCAAAACTGGACTCTAAAATCAGGTCATATATTTCTGAAAATTTTGTTTTCATAAGTTTAATTGTGTTTTTCAGTCTTCTTCTTCTCTTTGTGCTTTCAGCATCTAAGTACAAAAAAAGAGTTATTTCATTTAGTTATTTTCCTTAAACATATCAATAGCATAAAAAGTAAAAAAAAAAAAAAAAAAAGGAAGAAGAGACATTATTCAAGTTTGTTTCAATTTTACCGTGAAAACACAAACAATTGAGAAATCGAGTCAAACCATCTTGAAATTACTTCAAAACTTATTTTAATGGTTATTTAGGGGTGAAGATACATTATATATTAAATTTGGGACCTTTTTTATGTCCTTTGATTAGGGTTCAATTATGAGTTAAATTTTACCGCAAACTAATTATACATGGATTTTTTATACCTAGACAAGGACCTACAAACTAAGATATATTGTTTTTTTGGGTACAAGGGTAATACATATTAAATTTTATGTTATTCCAACATTGTTTGGTCTTCGGTTCAATTGAGGTGCTTAAAATTGGGCAATGGATCAAATTTACATCAAGTTACGAAAACGTGTTTACTACTATTTGTTTTGATATAATAAATTTACTTTTATTATATTTGGGTTATTTAGGAGTCAAATAAGTGTTTTCATTAATTTTTACTATTGTTTTATTTCGAGTCTTCATATCGTCCATATTTTGTACGAATTCGTTTGCTACTCACAAAATCATAATTGTAGTTACATTTTGCTTGTTTTCAATATCCTATTGATTCTTGAGCCACTTTATATATAATTGGTTAGCATTATGATATCCATTAACTTTGTTTCGATGATTTCTAGGTCTGAAAGAACTGCAAAAAGGTGAGTCAATAGGTAAAATGCTTATTGAGAACAATTGGATGAAAAGCCTTAAATTGTGTGAAACACGGGAGTTGTGAGGATATATCTTATTGTTACTAATATTTTTTTATAGATTCAAAGATGTCTAAAAATAACGAGTCTATGACACCTAAAGCGGATGATACATTTCAGATGCAAGTTTTTACCCAGCAACTGGAGTTGTTGACTAAGGTCATGAAGGATCTAAGAGATGAGATGACTTTGATGAGACAAAAAATAGAGAAATGGATGGCTTGAGGATGGGATTTGATCAGAAAGGAAACACTATTCGAAAGGCCGTTCGGAATGTTAAAACTAACTTTGTTGATGAAAATGCAGATGTAGATGATGATGATTATGAATTTGAATTTGTGGGCTAAGAGAACAATGTTGGGTTGAATAGGGCTAGAAGGCATGTGAGTCTTGGTAAAGGTGGAACATTCTGCTAGAGGGAGAATTCTTGGGATTTTAGGCATCATGATGATTCAGGTGGAGAGTTAGGAACCATTAAGTTAAAAATACATGTTTTCCAAGGAAATAATAATACAGAGAGATACCTAGAGTGGGTAAAGAAGGTTGAATGAATCTTTGACTGCCATCACTACATAGAACAAAAAAAGTTAAAACTCGTTGTCATTGAGTTTACAAATTATACAATAATATGGTGGGATCAACTTGTTTTGAGTAGAAAAAGGAATGGAGAAAAGCTTATTGATTTATGGGATGACATGAAAGCTATAATGAGGAAACAATTTGTTCCTGACTTTTATTATAAAGAGCTCTTTCAAAAATGATAAAGTTTACATCAAAGGTCAAAAAATTTAGAAAATTACCATAAGGAGATGAAAATTGTAATTATTAAGGTTGATATGGTTGAAGATAGAGAAACAACTATGGCTAGGTTTCTTAATGATATGAATAGAGAGATAACTTGTTTTATTGAGCTACAATACTATGTGGAGCTGGAGGACATGGTTCATATGACTACAGAGTGGAGATGCAACTTAAAAGGAAGGAGAATGTATAGACAATTTATAATTCAGGTTCTTTTTCATTATGGAAGCTGAATTTCAGGAGAGAGGGGGCTGCCAAATCAAAACCATTCACTAGCACCAAAGTCAAACCTCTCAAAGCCAAGGTTGATGTCTTTACGAGTTCTAAAGGTAAACATGATACTCGACCTCAACATACTCATGATGTTAAATATTTTAGGTGTCAAGGGCTTGGGCACTAAGCTTTAGAGTGTCCAAACAAGAGAATAATGGTTATTAGAGATAATAGAGACATGAAGTACGAAAGTGATAAATCTGATTATGAAAACATGCCACTATTGAAGGATTGTATTAATCAGAAGATTGCATACCCAATTAAAGGTAAGGCCTTGATTATAAGGCATACATTTAAGGTTTAAGTCAAGGAAGATGATATTGATCAACAATGGGAGAACATCTTCCATATTTGTTGCCATGTACAAAACAAGATGTGGAGTTTGATTATAAATAGTAGAAGTTATGGTAATGTAACTAGTACTATCCTTTTTAGTAAATTGAACTTATGTACTATTAAGCATTATAGACCTTATAGATTGCAATGGTTAAATGATTGTGGTAGGTGAAAATGACTAAGCAGGTCTTGGTTCTATTTTTGATTGGGCAGTATGTTAATGACGTTCTATGTGATATGGCTCAAATACATGCAAGTCACATTTTGTTGGAGAGACCATGGTAATTCAATAGGAAGACAACGCATGATGGGGTTAGAAATAGGTATACTATTATAAAAGATAGTAAAATCATCACTTTTGTACCTCTTACACCCAAGCAAATGTATAATGATCAAATAATATTAAAAGGGGAACACGAAGACAAGGGTAGTGAAAATTAAAGTGAGGAACAAGGTGAGAGAAGACAAATAGAATCGGCCATAACCTAAAACACTTCACCCACCACCTAAAATCATTTGGCCAAGAACCTAAACCATTCAATTATTTTTAAAACAAACGTAAATTTGGCCGACAGTGTAGGTAAGACATGATGAGTAAAGAAAGTAAGTGAGAAAAGTGTGAATTGTGTGGAAAATCTAAAGAAACAACCCAATTTTTATATTAGAGAAGGTGAGATAAACCTACCTATTATTCAAACCAACCGATAATCCTACTTGTTCAGAAGGAAATTTATTTTAATACCAATAAACTTGATCCTTTTATTTCTAGTATGATTATTTTTTTGTTTCAAAATTATTAGTACGCATTACCCTTAGATGGTGTTCATATTGTTGATTTGAGGTTAAATCCTTTTCAATAGTGGAGGAATGATGCATATCAGTTTATGATATCAACAAATCCAATTGAGGTGCTAATCAAGTCTATTGCAAGTCCAAGAGTCGAATTGACTAAAAAGGTTGTTTTAGGTTTAATGTTTCCTACCGTCTGATTTTACGATATTAAGAATAACTCCAAATCCAACCATTAGATCAAGCTCAAACTCAGATGATTCCAGAGGTGTGTTTCTATGTTAGGATAAAATTTCAGGTCAATTGGAGTTTAATAAGACAGTTTGATACATATCAGAATTTACTATACAAAAATTATATTTTTTTCCTAATTGGTTTAGGATTATCTTTCCTTATGATTTTTGGATTTTATGCTTAGCATGAAATCCTTATTTATTTTTTTGGAGACATATATGTCAACATATTTCTTATAAATTTTTACAAGGATTTTATCTGCCAGAAAGAATACAAGATCAACAAGGATTCCAAAGTTGTTACGAAAGAGAGGTCAACATCAATCCTTATTCTACAAGGATTGTTTATCTAAAAACAAGGAAGTTTCCTAGTGCTTTAGGGACAAATAAGTAGCAAAGAAGAGAAGGTGCATTGATAGCAAATTCTCCTTCAAAATCAAGGAGACAAAAGGCGGCAGATTCTCCATCAATTTCAATGAGACTATAAGCAACAATTTTTCCTCGATTCTAAGGTAATAAAGGATGCCTACTGCATATTATATAAGCAGGGGATCAGACTTGTTCTTCTTTTTCGTTCTTTATAATTTTACCGCCCTTATAAATTTTTTGTTTGGGATTTAAATTTTTTTTTTGGGCTTACCAAAGTCATGACAGCCTTGTTTTTTTATCTTAGTATGTGTAGTTGTCTAAACATTGCATTTGTTATTTTATGGGCTTAATAGGTCGTAGTTGTTTTAGCTACAACCCAAGGCTTATTTCGACTTAACTTATGTTTGGTTTTAATTGTTTTTAGCTACAATCAAAAGCTTGTTAGGCCTTCATAGTTTCTTTAGGATTTCGGGTTTAATCAACTATTTTGGGTCAGTTTTGTGAGTGGATCAATTTAGCCCACAAGGGTAGATCCCTTAGGATTTTTATTTTCAAGAGTATAAATACTATTGTTGTTGAATTTATTCATCTTATGTGAGAGAAATTTTTGCTTTCTTTAATTCTTTAATGAACTACATTGACTTATCAAAGATTATTTGGCTTCATGACGTTTTCCTTATATTTTTCATTCTTGAATTGATATTTGTAGGATGAAGGTTCTTATTCCAATAGTGTTGATGCCTTAAGACAGATTTTTATTGTGTCAAATTCTTATTAGAGTTATTTTGGCTTTTTAAAATTTGTTGTCAATCTTGTTGTTGGTTGTATTATCATATAATCACAAGTTTCGCATTGGATCAACATACCATGGGCTGATTCCCTCTTGTAAGCCTTTAATGAAAAGTGATGGTTTGTGTAGTATAGTCATAAAGGAAGAGCTGGTTCTAGATTTTGTGTTACTTAAGATTGTTTGCCTTTTCTTTTGAGGCTGTATATTCTTCCAATGGAGTATCTTGCTAATTTTCTATCCAACAGTAAAACCACTATATGCAATGTTAAGAAATTTGAGAAAACGATGGATATCGAATTGAGTTGCTGGACATAAACAACCACCACTGATGATGGAAAAGGTGAACGACTAATTAGTAATGGATGGTTTATATGTCTGCCGAAATTTGACTGAAGATCTTTGCCATGACTGATGGTTCATGAGTAATATTGACACGACTTTTTGCGTTCTGAGATTTTCAATAAGCGCAACTTGTTGACCATTGCATCTCTGGTACTTTAGATTATTAAGTATTTAAAGGTTCGACTCTTCTAAGGAGTCGCCGACAACATGTTCTTTCGTCATAAATCATAAAGTGTCGGTAATGGTGAACTAAGATCTCTCCACTATATATGTTCTTATTATATTTGATGGTCCATAAATATAGCAGTAATTTCTTAGGGGAAACAAAACACAACTGACAATATCTTTCACCATCATTATGAGGCATATGCAGTAAGAAACAATAGAATATGCTTATCGGTGACTAAATATTATGGTTTTTGGAACATGTAATTAAAAACGTGTGAGCATAAGATGATTTTCGATCCTTACTTGCATATTTTATGAAAGATAACCATTAATTCCTTACAGAAAAGATCAAGAATAGCCTCTCCCACGCGTCAATTACTGTATGTTAGTCTGGAGATATTATGACTAGTAAAACCCCATTTGACACCTTAAATTTAATGTGACAAAATTATTGTATTTTGTCAGTTTAGAACTAAAAGATGGCTAAAAATTGAACGTCTCAGCTCTAATTGTGAACTTAGGTAGGACTGCTTATTGGACATAATCTGTTGATGAAAAATTTGCTTATTCAGGAAATGATTTTCTATACAGCTCAGAAGGCGTTCATAGGTGGTCCGATACTTTCAGAACTAGACAAGTAATAGATTCGAAAGAGCTGGAAATTGGGTCCTTCAAGTAGAATGTTGACGGTTCATCTGTAGGAAAGCCAGATATTTCTGGCATTGGTGCAGTGCTGAGAGATTATCAAGGAAAGTTTTCTAAGCATTTTTTCGACTCCAACAGATGTAAGCAATTCCAAAGAAGCAGAAGTCTTTGCCGTTAAGAGAGATCTTGAACTAAGTGTATCTCATCTTCTTGTCCATCAAATCCACTAGATCTTCAAATCAGATTTTATGAATGCATTCAGCTCGATTCAAAAGGAGCGACGTGATAGGCCCTGGAGGATAGATAATGTTCTTAATAGTGCACTGAGTTTGGTAAGCTTCACTAAACTAAATAGACGATGTGGAGTGTTTTGTAGATGTATTTATGGAATAGTTAAACAAGCACTACCAGAAAATTGATAAATACAAACAGAAATACCGAGAGAATATTTCTGTCAGTAAATTTCCGAGGGATTTTACCGACGAAAATATTTCCTCGGTATATACCAAGGGAATTACCGTGGAAAAAAAATTTAAAAAAAAAAAAATGATGATGTGTCATCTTTACCAACAGAATTACCGACGGAATAAATTCTGTCGGTAAAATCCGTCGGTAATTTCATTGGTAAATTGTGAACATTGTTCATCATGTCAATTACAAAGGGAATCACCGACAGAAAATTCCATCGGTATTTTGCAGAGAGCTCCAGAACTGTTCACTTTCCAATTGCACTTGTTAATTGTTGTTCTTTACAGACAAAATCACCGACGGATTGAAAAGTCGTCGGTGTTATTTAGCGGTTTTATGAAAAAATCCAATTAATTTAAAATTTTCATTTAAATATTACGAGCGGAATCACTTACGGATTGAAAAATCATCGGTAATTGTTGGCGGTTTCTGAAAACTTTTTACGAAATTGAAAATTTAAATTAAATATTACCGATGGAATTACCAACGGAATAATTAACAAATATTAATATTCAATTATCCGTCGGTAAATCCGTCGCTAACGCGCCCCAATAAAAAGCCTGAATCCCCTTATTTCACAAGAGACAGACTCATTTCTTCTTCTTCTTCTTCTTCTTCACTATATGTAAAAAACATCAATATCTATTTCTTTCTCTTCTTTTCTCTCCTCATCTCCTTCTCTTTTCCTCCATGCTCGGGTATGTCTTCTTCTTCTTTCTTCTTTTATCCTCTTAGTTTTTTTTTAATTAATATGCTTTATGAAATTTTTTCTCTCTCCTTAACTTCACTTGCAACTACATTAAGGTAAGATTTTTCTTTTTTCTTCTTTTTTCATGATTTTATTTTATTTTTAATTGTTTTTGTTCTTAATAATTGTATAAATGTTGTTGTGAGATTTTTTTTCATATGAGATCAATTTTTAGTTGATTTATTTATAGGATTTTTAAATTTTTAGCAATTGCAACTTCATTTTTTTCATATGAATTTTTTTAGTTGAATTTATTTTTTTGTTTTATTTATTTGTTGTAAATTTGTTTGAGTTGATTTTCTTATTCTTTTTTCCAAGCATTTTGAGTATATATTATAGAGTGTTGATTTATGTTAATTTAATTATTTTATAATTTTAGAAATGAATTTTTTAAAAATGTTTTTAAATAATTACCGACGCGTCTGTTCCGTCAGTAAATCCATCGGTAATAATATTTTTTTATTACCAACGGATTTATCGACGAACAAAAAATTACTGATGAAAGATTCACCGACGGGGCATTTTCATCGGTGATTTCGTTGGTAAATTAATTACCGACGGAATATGTGTCTTACGCCGACGGAAAAATTTCGTCTGTAAAACTGTTAAATCTTGTAGTGAAGATAAAATTTAAGATGTCTGGATGGGCCAAACAATCAGCCTAATAAAAATAGTCATAACTTTTAATCTGCTATTGAATCGTGCTTAATTTTTACTAGAAAATAGAGGTCAACTTCAATATGGTGTTTGCTTGCTATAACTAGTCATGGTTTAGAAAGTTCTCAAATTAGGCTTAGAAGATGTTGATTTTTAATTTTTAGTTTCGGTTTGTTTTTTCTCATATACACTAGGTTGGATTTTGCAATTATATATAATGTTATTTTTTATAATATATCAGAGTTTTCTCAATATTTTTCTCTAGTTTAGGGTTGTAGCTTTATGGCTTGAAAATCCTAGTTATATGCTGTGTCAATTGATATCAGAGCAGGTTAATCATTTTTTATGTATGGAGACTTAATTAGCAATAACATCCCTTCTCGTGATGTAGGAATGGAAGCCATCTCGGACAAGGGCTTAGAGGGCAACACATTTTGTTGGCATGAGTCTTTGTATTTATTTAGTTTTCTTGTGAGAATAGGAATTAATGTTAGAAAAATTATTTTCTATTTGTAATTTTCTATTGTTGTATATATACATTACAAGTGAAGAGAATATACAATTTTGAGAAATTTTATACCTTAAAAATACTTGTTAACTCGATATTAGAGCAAGATTATGTCACCACCTTATTGCTATCTAGATTGTCATTATTGCTGCATCTCTCTTATCGTTGTTGTGCTTTGTTTTGCCCTCTAAATTATGTTCACTTCTATGCTGTTTTTTCTTCCCTCTAAATTGTTATTTTTTAAATTGTCATTTTTGTTACCTCCTTCGGTTATTTAGATTGTTATTGTATATTGTTGTTAGCTTCCTTCGGTTATTGTTGTCCTAATTATTAATATTTGTTGATGCAAGATCTTTGTTGCTTCTTTGTTGTTGTCTTTTCTTTATTTGACTATCTTGGGTTCTGCTATTTATCTTTTTCCTTGACTTTATAACAACAGTGAAGTAAGAAAGACTAAAGTGGGAACAAAACAAGATAAAATTTTATAAGAAGTTCATTATTTATCTGTATTAAAATTTAGGGTTCATCAAAGAAGAATAGAAGTTGTTGAAATCGAGAAGGCTTCTTACACCAACCAAGTTGAGAGTTTCTTAGTAACTTAATTGGTTAGTAAATTCCTTTCGAATAAATTATGTTATTTGACAGGTTCATCAATATTGAAAGGCTAACTTACACCACAAACTAAAACCACACAATCAGCTCTTCAGTATGAATCAAACACAATGTTTGGTGCTCACCCTATGGATATGCATTAGAACCTATTGTTATTCCATATGGTATTAAATTGAATGTAAAAATTATTCTTTATGTTCTTAAATTGTTAAAACATTTGTTAGTAGTCAAGGAAAATTTGATTATATTATTTAAAGATGTTGAATAAGAAAAATAGTTAATGAAGAATGTTATTGTTAAAGGATGCATGGAACCATATGTAATGAACTTATTCATTAGGT